>OY365807.1:58226993-58324493 GCA_959347315.1 Bimastos eiseni | reverse complement strand
GTGAGGTCCTCTTCCGGTGTCCGATCCAGTTCTGGAAGAACCTCTGCTTCTAACAATCTGGATCGTAGCGATTCCGCGTGGCCCGTTGCCAGGACTGGTGCGGGAGTGGTAGGAAGAGGAGCGGGACAAGATTCGGAGAGAGACGTGGTCACCTACCAGCCTCATGGATCGACTGATCCTATCATGAGTCCTGACGAGACTGGTCGCTCATGCTGCTCGTGTTGGTCGTGCTGCTGCTGCTGAGTGCTGACTCTGGCGCCATATAAATGTTATGCAGTTAATGTTTGGGACAATGTTCAGGACTTCCAATGTTCCTGACATCTCGATTCCAGGTCGATGATGCGTTGAAAAACGTTAATTTCATCTGTAAATTGCACCTTGAACATTGCTAAGAATCAACTACAGTATTTTTTTTGGATGTATACGTCAAAATATGCACACATACTTGCACACATACTTGCACACATACATGCATACAGACAGATAAGCGCCTGTTGTCCGGGAACATTGTCAAGGTTCCAGCTGGAACTGAGTTAACGCCTGTCTACTCTCTTGCGAGGCATTGTGTTGGAGGTGAGTGAGAGAGTAAAATAGACAGACGTGTGATAATATTATACAATCGATGCTTAGTGTACAAGAGTCATGCAGACAGACATACACACATATATACAGACAGACAGCCAGACAGACAGACAGAGCAAGAAAAAGACAGACTGTTATCATTCGTTGTATTTCATAGGTTCTTCAAGGTGCTATGCAAATTGCAATTGTTAATTCCAATTGTTAGTTTGTAATGCGCTGCACAGAAGAAAACCAATCGTTCAGGCAAACTATGCTTAATGTCAATATTGTCAACTGGAAGTTATAGTATACAATCTCAGTCTGAGACATGTGCTAGCAGTTGATAAAATGCTTGGCAAATCTTCATAGATGACACTTGCAATTGACAATGATGTAAAAATTTCTGCAATACAATAACACGTGCATTGTCAACGATGGACGCTCGCGCACCGCAAATAGATCTGAGTCACTCGTCCTCATCCTTTGTGTATGCTGGAGACTGGCACTACGTGGAAACGGATTCGTCCGATTACTATTATTTGGAGACCATTGTCCAGTGTTCAGTATCTAGTTATTATCCATTGTCTGGGTATTTGTTATATGTTGCGAGAACCCTCTACTGGGTGTAACCATGTTTAATTAAACTGGGGGTTGTGGCAGTTTAACGACACTGTGTGACGATAGAGATCATTAGCGTCGTCCCCTTCTTTATCCAGGTTCGGGATTGGCACTGCTGGTCTGAAAGCAGTGGAGGCGTTTCCATGGCTTATGTCGGATACTGTGTAATATTGTATTGTATTTAAGCATTTATAAAGCGCCTCTAGTAGGGTGAACCGTTCAGAAGCGCTGCCAGTTCGAAAGGCCCCGCGAGAAGAAGTAGGCTTTGAGAATGGAAAAGGAGAATGAGAGACTGCCAGATAGAATTTTAGAGCGAACATATGGAGAAAGTGCATTCCACAGAGAGGGACCAATTGAAGCAAAAGATCGAGACTGAGCCATAGCTGTTCTAGTTCGAGGAACCAAAATGTCAAGTCTATTGGAAGAGCGAAGTGGACGGAGGGAGGAAGCTGACTGAGGACGAATTATTACGTCAACCAGGTATCTCGGAGCAAGACCCCGCTGAGACTTGAAGATTAAAATGAGAATTTTAAATTGTGTGCCAGCATGAAGAGAGAGAGAAAGAGAGACTCTGCTCCCCAGTGACGGCGCTCAGTCTGTGTTATTATTATTATTATTATCATTATTATTATTATTATTATTATTATTATTATTATTATTATTATTGTAATGATGAATATAATTATAAGAACAATAAAGAACTATAGTTCTTGTTCAAGACAACAGTACTTCAAGCGACTATAATTATCCCATAACGTAGAGTGGTAAGAAATAGGGGTAGGGTAAATGTAAAGAAAACCTGGTAGACATAACATTTATTTAAACACTGAATTTATATGAGACTTAGCTTAGACACCATTAAAATGCTGCCTATCTCTCGTAATAGCGATGATGGTAGGCTACAAGAACGAATAGAACATACTCTCTAAAAAATAAAATTGTTCAGTAAACTAAGCTACTTTAAACTGCGAAATTTCCAACCCGCAGATCGAATACTGTCAGACTTAAGGATGTACAATGGAGTTATTGACTGAGACGCATTTGAATACAAATAGAACACGGAAGAAATTATATTTTGGCTATACTGCCGGGTTTAGACCAAACGGGTGCGTAGACCAAGATCTCGGTTATGTCAAACGCAGCTACAAAACGCTTATTAGATACACGCAAAATGCGCTAGAGAAATTCCAACTCTAACAGATGTCACGTGTAAATAACATCAGAAAATTGCTGCAAGCATATCGAGGGCACATGCTAAAATTAGCGCTGAAATTGGATACCGTAAACCCAGCGTTTCCCTTTCGATACGCTTTTCTATTCCGATGCATGGCTACATTTTCGGTAAACCCTTCGGCTAGCCAGCCTAAAATATCTAGATTATGATATGGCATTAATAATTAAACGTATATCATAGACGAGATGAGTCAATGTACAGGCTAGGCAAAGCTAGTTGGGTCACAACGGGCTACACTGTGTTGGTGTAATTTATAGAGAGCGTATCCTAGGCGCTTTGTAAAGATTGCGATGAGCTCAATACGAAGGTAGACACGCCCATGAATTGTTGGAAGCTGAATATTATTCTATTGCCGCAGCTGCTTGTAGGATTTTACCTGCAGCGATTGCTTGCACGTTGAAAACAGTTAAGCAATTTTGAGAGTCGAATTTTATGCGGATAAATAAGTCTATTGGACGCTTATAGGTTGGTTGCTCGCAGTTCGGCTTTAAAATCTATTTGAATCAACTTTACCTGCAGAAAACAGATGGTTTCAAACGGAAAGTAGGTGACACTTTATCAATAGGAATATTTAGTTGCCCAACATTGATCTTGAACCTTAAAGCTAAAAAGCAGCTGTCGGTGACTTTGCTACCATTTACCTTCAATGATCGTCCCCCATCACTAAAGGCTAAACTAATGACTGGAGTCTCTCCATTGCCTCTCACTCTTCAAAAGCGTTTCTTTCCCCCCAAGTTTCCACACTGAGAGCTCTGAAGGTTTATTCTACGAGAGGCGCTATATAATCAAAAGATACGATACGATATACGATACGATTTATCCACAGGAACCACGCAAAATTACGAAAATTGTCCGCAGGTGAGTTTAATTGGTTGAAACCGTAAACGAATACCTTGTGGGAAATGGCTCCCAGCGGAAACGAGATCTCAATCTGCCCTCGTAACATCCGCTACACCCAGGACAGCATCAAGGGCGAATTCACAGACGGTGAAACCATGTGGGACACACTGGAGGAGCTCCTCTACGGCCGCCTGAGAGTCGACGATCTCCCTCTCATCGAGGTGGTCCACGAAAACGGGAAATGGTGGGCCCTGACTGGAAATCGCCGTCTCTACCTCTACAAGAAGTTGGAGAAACTCAAGGTCGTCCATACCATCCCGGTGATCGTAAAGCCGCTGGATGGAGATGGGGTGCAGAGGAAGTTGATGCGGAGGATGACGACGGATTGCGAGGGCGCCGCTATCAGACTCCGTGGAAACCTATCGGATTGGAATATCAGCCGAGTCATCGACGATTGGAGGGCGTCGCAGAAGAACAATAGATACGTGAACGAGGTACCAGGTGGTAAGTCTGAGCGTCCAGGGTATCAGAGGGGGAGGTCCTTGGATAGAAACAGTTCCAACCGAACAAATCCGTCGAATGACTACCCTGTACCAAATGAGATCTATTCACCGTCTGTCCGAGTTGCCACTGCTAAGAGATCCGCATCGATTGAACGTGGTTCAACCATTTCAGTACAACCGGGCTCAAACCGATCCTCCATCCCTCGTCAGCGGCCAAACCTCCATGACCGATTCTACGACGGATGTGACTCAACTCCAGTCGCTTCGACATCTGGGTCCGTGAGGTCCTCCACGAAACCCCGGTCCATCTCGCCGGCTCGGCTGGATCGTGGAAACTCATCGAGATCTGGAGGATCGACGAATATTGGCGGAGTGGCGGGTGGTGGGCAGAGTTTGGAACCTCATGTTATAACTAGCCAGCCTAGAAGATCATCGCAGCCCATCAGGAGGTCCGATGACTCTTGTTGCTCTTGCTGTGGTGACTCTTGCTGCTCGTCTTGTCGATGTTGTTGTTGTCTGCCATGCTGCAATAAATCCTACGATTAGGCGCTACATAAATTTATTCCTGCAAAGATATTCCTGTGATTTGTTTTGGCTGTCATTAAGTTTTGCACAATAATTGTTTAAATATGACGTTATGATGTTCCCCAAGGATCAAATCTTGGTCCTCTTCTTTTCCTGATTTTTATTAATGATTTACCTTATGCCTCTTCCTTGCTCAATTTCCTCCTTTTGCAGATGCTATGAATATTTCGCCCATTACTAGTCTGATGATGCCTTTTTAAAACTTATGACCAATGGACTATCCCATGTGACTGATTGGCTTCTTGCTTCTAAGCTATCATTAAATGTTTCTAAAACTTATTTTATTTTATTTAAGTCGCATCGCAAATACCCTTCGCCTACTGAAGGTCAGCTCTTTATTAACAGCATCCCGATTCATAAAGTTACCACTACTAAATTTCTTGCCATTTTAATCGACGAATTTGTATCATGGACGAAGCACATTGCCAATACTGCATTAAAAATTGCAAAAAATATAGGTATTATATATAAAATCGCACGTCTACTTCCAACCTAGCCTACATATTGATTAACTTACATGTATAGTATACCATGATTCAACCATAGCTCTCTTACTGTTATTTAATATGGGCTTCTGATTATCCATATAGACTAATTCCATTACCTATGCTTCAAAAATGAACCTTCCGGGTCGTCTTTGGTTCCTAAGCTGTTCGTCACTCGTCCTCCAACGACTTACTTAATTATTCTCGTGTTTTAAGCCTTCGTCAAATAACTTTGCTTCAATCTAACGAATTTATGTATAAATACGTTAATGCAAAGTGAGCGCACAACGCAGGCCCGAAATCGGTCTATACTTAGTGAGATCTTCCTTATTTCCCTGTTTTGTATAGGCAAAATTTTTGCAATAATTAGTTCTTTTGGGACCACACCCGTAGTAAAGGAGCAATTTATAATTTTAGATAGAGGTCGAGCAATGAGTTCGATAAAGGATAGAGCATATGTCGGATCAATACCATCAAGACCTGTGCTGTGAGTTGATTTAACCCCATGAACAATGTTTACTATTTCCTCCGGATATCAGTTAGAAAGAGGGCTAAGATGTAATTATATATATATATTTATATATATATATAAAGGTCGAATGTGTATGCCGATGATCGATCTATAAATAGCCACGAAAATTCCCGGTTTCGGTTTCGCATGCTACGTTTCCAGACAGTTGAACTTTCTGAGAAATAGATTGATTTCGTTCTCAGAATTAAGCGTCGCTCCCAGAAACGGATACATGTACACACAGGAGACTTAATGTGACCAGAGAGCGATTATATACCTTTCTGTCTGATAATGTAGCCCTCGAAGCCGTATGTACAGGTGTGTATAGACATCATGGAGCAAAAGCCATATCCAAAAACTAAGGTGTGTGTGGGAAGGGGGTTGAGAGATCTCATTGAGAAATCATTAGAAGTTAATTTTTACAATTATGATTATGCCATTAAAAATATTTAATTTTTTGCAGTTGAGCCATTCTCTTCTATTCCACAGTGTCAATGCGTGTGCCATTAATTCCGTTCAATCTATTCTATTCTTCAATCTATTCTATTCTTCAATCTATTCTATTCTTCAATCTATTCTATTCTTCAATCTATTCTATTCTTCAATTTATTCTATTCTTCAATTTATTCTATTCTTCAATTTATTCTATACTTCAATTTATTCTATTCTTCAATCTATTCTATTCTTCAATTTATTCTATTCTTCAATCTATTCTATTCTTCAATCTATTCTATTTTTCAATCTATTCTATTCTTCAATCTATTCTATTCTTCAATTTTTCTATTCTTCAATTTTTCTATTCCTCATCCTTCAAAAACATTGATCAGTGAAGATGGGGAAGGGGGAAATTTCTCCAATGATTTAGGATGGGGGTACTAAGTTGCCCCAGTGACTTTTTGGAGGGGTAGAGGCCTCTGGTTATTTTGTTTACGCTGCAAGTGTATTGTATTAATTTAGTCACGTGGTCCTCTGAGCGGCCTATCGCAGCATTGTCTGCAATACCCAGTCTTCATGGGCAATTCCAGTGTTCCGGAGAACCTGAAGAACGTAGCCGTATCTGCCTCAGTTGTTGTAAGAACCAAAGTTCATTCGACGTTCTACGTGTCTTTTGTAAACACCCTTTATAATGTCTACGTTCAATGTATGTAGTTCGAGCCTGGCAATGATGATATTCATGTTCCACACGTATTCAATCGATATTATCTTTTGTGATTGGTATTAATACGCGTCGATATAAAAAGGAAATTACGCGGTCAGCTTGCAATATATGCCAGGTAGACCTACACTGTGCTTCAAATGACATAAGCTGCAATTCATTCTCGAAAATATCTGCTGGTATTTGGATATATAACTCAACAACTGATGTTTGAAAACTTTCTCGATTTACTGTGAAAGTATTGGTGCGACCACTTCCAAGGTGAACGTTTGTGACCATAAAGGTGATATGAAGGTTTAGTTCTTTGGCGACCATCGTTAGTAACTGTCACTGCTTGCTGACTGATCGAGTGTCCGCAAGCAATTGGTCCAGGGTCCTGTCACGTGGTGTGCTCAGTCTACAGGCTCGAAACACTAGGTCGTCCATGGAATCCCCCAATCACTGAGGGGGATTCCATTGGAGCAGTTTGCGTTGAATTGGGGTGCAGCTCATATCGAGGAAGTCGTCGCGACAGATGAGAATAAATTACTGGAGCGTGATGAGGAGATTGCTACTACTCGCCAACCACTAAGAGAGAGCAGCCACGCTAGGATCTATCAGCAGGACGAAGATGAATATTGCTCTTGCTCTTTATGCACGTGCTGCTTCTGGTGTTGCTCTTGCTGTTGCACTTAAGTGGTTGTCCTGCTTGTTGATTCTTCTTCTTCTTCTTCTTTTTCTTCCTCTTCTTCTTCTTCCGCTTCCTCTACCTCCTCCTCCTCCTCCTCCTCCTCCTCCTCCTCCTCCTCCTCCTCCTCCTCCTCTTATTCTTCTTCTTTTTCAGGCAGGTTAAAACGTTCGACGTCGCTATTCCTCTCTCTCTTCTGCGCCGCCTCTTTAAGTCTCTGGTATCCCATTGGCATCATCCAGTCCAGCACCATTCGTCCCGGTCTTCCTCTTCCGCGTTTTCCTTCCATGTTATCTTCTATGATCGTTTACATGATTGAGTTTCCTCTTAACACATTCCCTATCCATATAATGATGCTTATCATTACCACTCGACTATTGAGGAGATACAATGAGAACACAAAAACAATAGACTGCATTCTTGTGTGAAGAGATTTTTCGTGGATGCATCTAAGCCTTAGATTCTAAAGAGTTTTTAGTAGCAAATTAACAACTTTGTAATCGTTACCTACATGCAACTAAGGAGTTACTATCGAGGCATATTTACAACCTTATTACCGCTGACTATATGCCTCTGAGAAGTTTCTAAAGAGGCATATTAACAACAAAATTGTCGTTATCTATCTGCATCAAAGGAGTCTCTACAGAGGTCTATTAACAGGTTTTAATCGTCACCCACTTGCTTCCAACTTTGTAACCGATGTCTGTATGCAAATGACATAAACAGCATGAACTAAAACATAAAGACTTTTTTCTACCGAACGCCGTCTTGACTTTTCAAATAACAGTTACCGGCTTCTCATGTTTCAGCCGGAATAGTTGACTGATCAAATCTTGTCAGCTCTATGTTGCAGTGATTTTAAGACAAAATTCACTGGCAAAAAGATGATGATTATAATAATAATGAATAATGAATGATAATAATAATAATCATAATAATTCGATATTTACGCGACAGACGCCAATACATAAATTGCATACAATGTTTGCGTATTGATTCATATATGTATCAAAACATTTACAAAACACTCTTCGAAAAGACTATGCAAACTGTTTATATAGCGCCAACCATTCATATAGCGCATGCCAAGGGCCTCTCATGCGTTTGCTTTGATCACTTTGATTCTACTCGTCTCTGTCATCCGCAAATATCGCTCACCGGAAGTTCATTGACCGCCAGGTAAACAACTGATTTCCGTCTATCTTCGTAATCAGCGCCTCAGAGTCGATTCCCTTCAGAGCAAATCACAATTTCAAGAATTCTGTGTGCATTGTTCGAGAGTCGCTTGTACGCAATCAAAGAGACCGTCGCTACATGTATGTAAAAGAACCTCGCAGATTGGATACGATTTTCAAACGTAATTATTCTGGTGAGTAATTAATGCGATGGGAAAACCGCATCGAGCGGGGTAAGATTCTATCATTTGGCTTTTGAACCCAACACGGATATTTACATGCGGCGCAATGGCCTCTTTTGACCACATTCTGACTGCATTTGATAAGATAAAAATATACTAGATTTGATTTCATTTTACTTTTCACCGTTGGGTTTCAGCCAAACTAAATCAATATCTGGTTATCTTTTTTTCGATTAAATACATTGAACTTTACATTAAACTTGAAATTACCTCAAAATTCACATTTTATAATCGGCTTTAAGGAATTTGGGTATCTGACGACTTCGTGATAATAGTAATAGTGGAAGTAGTGGTTGTGAGGAAGTGCTAGTAGTAGTAGTAGTAGTAGCAGGGGAAGTAGTAGTAATAAAAAAACTAATAATGATAATAATAATACTGATAATAATAATAATAATAATAATAATAATAATTATTATTATTATTATTATTATTATTATAATTACAATTCGCGATTGGACGAAGACAGCCTTAACCAGATCACCCAATGAAACTCAACAATTCTTTGACCAAGTCAATCGTCCCAAAGTCTCTTTCGTTGTCTTTTCATTTCGATGCTTCCGTGAAAAAACAATCCAAGATCCTTTAAGTCACTCTCGAGCTCCATTAGTCGGCCGATTGTTTTTAGAGTTACTATCAACCGTTCGATATCTATATCTCCCAATGCGACCATAACAACCAAATCCATGCGTCAGGCTTTGAACCTATATAAAAACCTCGTGGAATACTCTCGAACAACAGAAAGATCGTCGATTGTTCAAAAGGGTTCGCAGGCATTTTTCAAAGTCTACGGTCAGTAACATATTTAATGGTGTTCGTAAAATATTGAATGTTACGTTGCTTTTTTAACCATCTTTCTTGGATTCCTGTAAAACAATAGATTGAATGAGCTATTAGTCAATTATATTAAAAAAATGTTTGTCTCATGCTTTTATAGCGTTGTTTATTACAGTTTTACAGTTGTCGAAGTAGATCATTTTTTCAATGAACCGCAGTATTGTATAATTATGTAGCTTCTGTTGACAGCGTTTTATAGGTGTCTAAAGAGTGCGCTACTCGAGTTGTTCCACAACAAATACGATAATTTAATAAAATACAATTTCTTGCCATTGATGACTTCTATCGCTCCAGCGTCAAATGTATCAAGTCATCAAAAACTAAGACGGAGGGAGGTCAATATCAAGACGTCGATTAAAACAGACAATGGTGGATTAGCAACTGAGAGATAAATCTTTAGTTGAGAATGAAACTAACCTTTCAACTGAGTATAACAAAACAAGAGAGGGAGACAATGAGTAAGTGATTGAGTGAATAAGTGAGCGAGTGAGCGAGCGAGTGAGTGAGACCCAAGTCCCTAACCTTACAGTAACTCTGGATCGATATATGCAGTACCTTAGACACCTTTTCTAAGCATTCCAAAGAAAGGATTAATTAGAGAAACAAGATTAATTAGAGAAACTGATACTATTTTTTGTAACTGCAATTTGCTTGAAATATATTATTATGATGGAATGTGTTCGAAAACTTGGATTTGGCTTAAGCCATACAATGAAATTTAGCATAGTAGATAAGTAGTAGATACGATACTCAATTTTAACTCCCCCGCTGTTTTGCAGTCCAGCAGTGCAAGTCCCAAGCCTGGACGCTAAGGAACCATGTTATCACATCACACAGTGCGTCAAACTGCAACTTCTACTATGTTCAATTTCATTGTATGGCTTGACGCGTGTGCGTGGGCCCACCTGCAGCTACTATTTTCCAAAATGTACTGTGCTATGTTTTGATATGTGGCGCAGTAGCTACATTGAAAGTGACAGTTATCATAATAATATTATTGGCCAGTGCATTCATAATTAGAATGATAATAATAGTAATGATGATGATGACGATGATGATGATTATGATGATGATGATGTGATGATGATGACGCGATGACGATGATGTGATGACGATATAACGCGACGACGACGATGATGACGATAATAATAATAATAATTATTATTATTATAATGATAATAATAATAATAATAACACTAATAATAATAATAATAATAATAATAATAATAATAATAATAATAATAATAATAATAATAATAATAATGATAATAATAACATTGCATTTATATACCATGCCTTCGTCATCATCGTCATCGTCATCATAATTCACAAACAATCTCATCCACCGCAGCCTCAACAGAATCGGTGTCCCTGCAGTCAAGGAACCATCAGGTCTGTGCAGATCAGACGGAAAGAAACCGGACGGGCAGACCCTGATACCGTGGAGTGCGGGACGGGCTTTATTATAGGACGCGACGGTGGTGGACACGGTTGCCGCTTCCTACATCCCCCAGACAGGCGCAGCGGCTGGACGGGCAGCGGAGACCCGCCTCATGGAAGCACGCAAGATAGTTGGAGCTTCAACAGAGGTACAACTTCGTGCCTGTTGCTGTAGAAACCTCAAAAGTAAGGGTCTCGCCTTCTCGCCTTCTTATCGGAGACCGGACGCCGACTGGTGAGAACTACAGATGACATCCGAGGAACAAACTTTCTCTTCCAGAGCTTGTTGGCAATGATCCAGCGGTTCAACCGCTGGTCGGGCTTTTATAGGTCGGGCTTTCCAGGGAACCATGTCAAGGCTCCAAGTACCCGTTAAGCGACCCACCCGGTGACCCGAGGACAGGGCTAATGTCAACATCAATGATGAACAATAATAACTGTCATAATGTACTATAATGATGATGATGATGACGACGACGACGATGATGATGGTGATGATGATGACGATGGTGATGATGATGACGATGATGATGATGATGATGATAATGATGATGATGATGATAATGATGATGATGATGATAATGATGATGATGATGATAATGATGATGATGATGATAATGATGATGATGATGATAATAATGATGATGATGATGATGGTTACGATGACGACGATGACGATGACGATGGCGATGGCTACGGCGATAATGACATTGACAATAACAATAGCAATAACAATAACAATAATAATAACAACAATAATAATAATAACAATAATATAACTAAGTGACAATCATTGTTGTAAGACACCTTCAAAACTCTGTGTATCTCTGCTTTATAAGTCGGGCGCTGTGGATGAGTAACTGTGATTACATTATATAATATACATAATAAACTTCTGTAATTGCAGTTAATTCAGCGGCATATATGCAAGAATCATTACAGAGACGGACTTGTTTATCTATCTCTAAGGAAGGGATTGTATATGCAGCAGCAACCAAGTTATCAGCTTTAGATCCATCAGTGTATATATGTGTGTACTCATGATATTTATTGATATGTTCCAAGGTCTGTCATTCAAAAGGAACAAAATAACGCAGATTAAAATCAGAGTTGCTGGTGGTGAATGCAGTTGGAGATGGATTTCTGCACCTTCGTTGTCCTTCTTCTGCATATCTTCGGATCCAAGGAAATAAGTGAGTGAATTCCAAAAAAGATCAGAGTCTGAGATTCTAAAGTTGCTATGTGAATCGAAGAAATTGAATGATGAGTAAGTGAGCTAATGAATTATTTATTTAGGGAATTGGTGAGTTGGTGAGTGAGAGAGAGAACATTAAACGTGAAAGAGAGAGACAGACAGACAGACTGAGACAGATAGATAGATAGACATATATACAGACAGACAGACAGACAGACACATATACATACACACACAAGCGGAGAATAAGTGCGAAAGAGTGAGAGGGAGTAGGTGAGTGAATGAGTGTTAAAACAAACATGGAATCTATTGAGTAAGTAGAGGATAGAGTTAGATATCGAATGCATTTTTATCTCCTGTGTAAATTTTCGATGCAATCAAAGCAAGACTCAACAATCTGTTCAGATTGCATTCATGTTTTGATTCGAAATGCAGAACAATAGGAAATGAATCACATATGAATCTAGGCTTAGAAAACTAGTGTTACTACATAAGAGAGCGGTAAGAACAATAGAAGGTGCTCGTAGATGCATTCATACGGGTGCATACCACAAAGAGTACAAGCTATTGAAAATTAGTCAAATTACAGTCCTCCAAATGTCTGAGTTCATATACCGATACGAACACGGCTTACTTCCTGTTATCTTTAGAGGATATTTTTCCACTGGATTTGACACCCACTCCCACAATACTAGAAATATAACAGCTTATCGCCCCATAAAAGCTCGAACCAATGCACGCAGGTATACTATGACATTTTCTGAACCCTCATCATGGAATAACATCCCATTGGAAATTCGTCTGTCATAAAATATAATAGCTTTCAAAAATAAGTTACGAGCCTTCCTCCTCAATTCATTAATGCACTAAATCATTAAATACAGTAAATCCCAATTAATTCTAATTACTACTATACATTAAACTATATGTTGTATATAATGGTGCATATGACTGCATTTGGTTAAGCTTTGTTCATTTTTTTAATTTGGTGTTTTGTTGCGTTTTAAGATCAATTTGCAATAAAGATAAATTGCCATTAATTAGTGTGATATAGTTGCTACAAGGGGGTCCCTATTTAGCGGGATCCGCATCCCTTAGTGGCTCCCATTGTAGCCAATATAAATTTGCTTGCGCATATTGTGAGATGTACTCTATTTTGTTGCTGGTTACAATAAAACACTTGTTGATTTTGATTTTGATTTGAATGATACTTAGAATAATGAATTTATAGTGCGCTGCGAATTTGAATCATGAATTTATGCATGCCATGAATGATCAATGTTTTTTTCATTGTGAATTAATTAGTTCATTCATTTACAAATTTATATAGCGCCTTCAAGGTAGATACCCAAAAGTGCTCCTCAATTCTGCCCGGACAAAAAGGTTAGTTTTCAAATGACCATAAAATGTACCACTCACGATTTATGGAACATTCGTAACACCAGAGAAAGGTCATTCCAAATCCTAGAGCCTATCACAGAGAATGCAGAGTTTTCGTAGCTGATGAAGGGGAAAATGGATCCGCAAGAGCCCCTTCTTTCATCAGAGCAAAGAAAGCGACTGCACCTAAAATAGCAATGCCTATAAATTGTTAAATTATATTATTACGTTTAATTCACGAATAATAATTTATTTATAATTTTTCTATGAAATTCTAATGAAATGTATTACTGTCACCAACTCGTGGATAATAATTTATTCGTTATTTTTCTATGACTTTCTGATGCATATGTATTACCGTTAGTTCATGAATAATAATTTATTCGTTATTTTTCTATGAATTTCTGATGCATATGTATTACCGTTAGTTCATGAATAATAATTTATTCGTTATTTTTCTTTGAATTTCTGATGCATATGTATTACCGTTAGTTCATGAATGATAATTTATTCGTTATTTTTCGTTATTTTTCTTTGAATTATTAATGCGTTCTAGTCAGAGCCTTCGAAATTACCGACGACGCCGCTCTGAATGGAGACAGTTGGCAGAGTTCGACGTATAACGAGTCAACCGTGTCGTCGTTGGCGGTTGACGGTGACACGTCAATCGTCAACTGCGCCCAGACCAACTACGAGGAGAATCCGTGGTGGACGGTTGACCTTGGCGCGTTGACCTATGTCTACAAGATTACTGTCCTTTATGGAGGCAGCGTCACAGGTAGTTTTGGAACACATCCTCTGCAATCAGTTCAAAGTCATAGTGTTCATTACATTGCGATATCTAAATCTTCGAAATATATACAATTGGAAATTACCTAATAAATAACAGACCATATGTCTCTCTCCGAAGATTAGTTTTATCAACCCGAGGGATCAGTATATACCTCGGGTAAAAATAATAATAATAATAATAATAATAATAATAATAATAATAATAATAATAATAATAATAATAATAATAATGCAATAGTAATAATAATAGCAAGCATAATGATATTAATTACAACAGTAGCAGTAGTAATATCAGTAGTTGTTGTGGTAGCTGTAGCAATACTTGTTGCTGTCGTTGTTGCTGTCCTGATATAGTAATACTAGCAGCATTATTAGGTATAGTACTGGTAGTAGCGATAGTAGTAGTAGTAGTTTAAATAATCTTCACAATGTGTAAGTTTGAAAATGACCTGATAATGTTAATAGTAATGCTGATAGTAATTTCAGCCATGCCTCGAAATTCACACCAGCTTCTCATTGCTAACATCAGCCTATAGACCGGCTAGATAGACTTGTCAGCCGGAATTGAAGGCCTGGTGTGGTCGCTTCCTTTGCTCCGTTAAGAGGGGATTCTTGTGGCTCCATTAGCCCTTTCAACAGCTTTGCAAAACTGCACGTTCTTTGTGGCAGACCCTAGGGTTTGGAATGACCTCCCTCTTGAGTTATGTCTCTTCCCTAAATCGAGTAGTGGTACATTTTATGGACAGTTGAAAACTTATCTTTTTGTCCTTGCTGGAGTTGGGAACACATTTCAGTAGCTACCTTGAATGGCGCTATAGAAATCATTCAATGAGTGAGTGAGCGAGGATTTCACGATGACAAAGAATTGATAATTCACAGCATGATGCATTCGTGATTCAATTGCGCAATGCATTATTAATTCACGGTTTAAAGCATGATATCATTTTGCGATGCATTTGTAGTCAATGAACGATTGAACGTATTACTATGAAAATGACATTGGTTCCATTATATTTCAATTTTTAGCGTTATCTGGACTTCAAGTGACCTTTACAACCAATCGGCCAACCGTATCCAACCCCCCGTCCCTGCTCCCAACCCATCCGAGTGTCAACCAATCACTTCTGCCTGGACTCTTTCCCTCACCCGTCAACGGCACTGAGGATCCTCCCTTCGTGGCCACATCCATCAGCCTCACCGCTGCCCTTCTCTCGCCGCCCGTCAGATACGCCGTCGTTCGACTGGTCACAAAGAACGACTCTCTGCGTCTGTGTGACGTCAACGTTGAACCGAACAGGATCAGAGGTCGGTCGTTTTGTTCAGTGACTCTCAATTCATTCATTCAATTCATTCATTCAATTCATTCATTCAATTCATTCATTCAATTCATTCATTCAATTCATTCAATTCATTCAATTCATTCAATTCATTCAATTCATTCAATTCATTCAATTCATTCATTCAATTCATTCATTCAATTCATTCATTCAATTCATTCATTCAATTCATTCATTCAATTCATTCATTCAATTCATTCATTCAATTCATTCATTCAATTCATTCATTCAATTCATTCATTCAATTCATTCATTCATTTCATTCATTCATTTCGAACATTTATATAGCGTTCCCTCAAGAAACCTACTCAGAAGCGCTTTCAGCCAGGCTGCGGCCAAGCAAAAATGAGTTGAGGATACGATAGAAGGCTGGAAGATTGTTCCTAAGTTCATTCCAAATATATTTTATAACGTAGCTGAGAACGATCTAATTTTTAGATGTTTATTATCAAGTGTTTGGCAGTTTAAGTTTAGCGACGCCATGTGATGGCAAAACGTCGCCCTTCTCCTTTATCCAGACTTGGGACTGGCGCTGCCGGAGAGCAAGCTGTGGTGGTGTTAAGGCCAGTAATAGTTGTGGTTTCAGTTTAACCACAGTTTAATCGTGGGCTAGGGACCACACCCCATTCAAACCATCAATTCAAAGTGAGAAGGCAATATACAGGGTGAACGGACAAAAAGCGAACCTCTAGAAAAACTGTAATAATTTGTCCAGTAAAATATGAATTTTCATCAACTAAATTATGGAAAAAACTTCAGTTTTATTATTACGAAGCGCATATTTAACATTTATCAGTTATAATGTGTGTTATAAATGTCCTCCTAGGTATCAACACACGCACAAGACGCGCTCGCCATTCAGTAGTTGCTGGATCGATTACAACTTGATCAAAATCGTCCTATGTATATAATAGGCTGACGCAATTCTCCGACGTAACATACCTTTGTCTTGTAAACCTTCTCCTGCATCATTACCCAGATTTTATGAATAAAAACGTGCTATAGAAAAGTTATGCACTTGGGACGAATTTTTTCAAGTTATAATCGATGCAGCAATTAATGAATGGCGAGCGAGTCTTGGCGCTTGTGTTGAGGACAGAGTAGGACATTTTTAACACCTATTATGACTAATAAATGATAAATATGAGCTTCATAGTTATGAAACTGAAGTTTTGCCATATTCGATTAAAAATGTATAGAATAGATTATTGGAAAAATAATTACAGTATTTCGAGAGGTTCGCTTTTTATCCGTTCACCGTGTAAATAATTGCGTACTCTGTCTCTGACTCTCTGTCCCTGTCTCTCTTTCTTTTCTATCTTTCTTTCTTTCAGAGTCGTGTTAAATGGCCTTGTCTTAAAAGCCCTTCAATCGACTGTGTGATGTACCCCGCAATACCCTATGACCGCTTCCATTGTTAGTCTCTTGTTCAGACAAAGCCTAAACATGCTTATACTGATCAGAGTTTGTAACTCCAAAAGTCACCGAGTCGAATTGAAGTCCAGGTCCACACAATATGCCCAAGACTACAACCGGTGAAGACAGAGCGATCAGCAAATGCAGTCACCTGCACTGCACCATGGGTATTGAACTGAAGGGGGTCAAGCCAACATTCCCGGGGGTCGGCCAGAAGCTGAGAGCTTGGGTGTCAAAAAAAGAAGCATGGGGTTCCAATCCTCTGACTGCCCCGACAAATCGGACACTGCCTATAAGGGACTTATATCTTGTTGAAGTTCATCGCTTAACAAACGTCACGAAATGTTCCGAATAATTACACACCTCTTTTAATGGTTACACTTGCGCCATAAGTACTAGCAGAAAGGCTATATGTTAATAAGTTGTAGTCCGTCTAACAAATTGCACAAGATAATAAAGAGCCGTCGATAAGGGAGATACTCGTCCGAGGAAAAGCGCCAGACCCATATAAGCCTGGATGAATAAGGAGGGCGACGCTAATGACCCCTACTATCACACAGCGTCGCTAAACTGAAATTATTACTGATACAACTGTAATATACTAAACTAATTATTTCCCATAGGCTGTCGCTTTTTACGCCATCAATTATTTTAATATCAGAATGTATGGTCAGAATTCACCGTAGAATTAGACTATCTTCTTTACACAGCGTCCTTAGGCATAAGCTATCTACAAAATGTCCGATTAATAAGAATAACTAGATAGAGGTAATGCTAGGAAATGGCAGCAGAAAAGGCGGGGAAACATTTCATCAAACGAATTAGAAACCTTTCATATGTAGTCAACTGTCACTAAATAAGCGCAATTCCTCAAAGTCCTGATGACTCCAAAACGTGCTAAGAAGTGAAACAGTGGATTCTGGGAGTTCCTGCTGGGTCTATGGTCGAAGTACCACCTGGGGTGCTACGACGGGTGGAAATGTTAGGTTGGGTTAGCTGGAGTTTAACGACACTTTATGATAACAAAGGTCATTAGCGTCCCCCTCTTCCAGTGCTAAAAAGTATTACAGCATTGACAATAGTTCTCATAAACCATTACTCCTGGCGGCGGTTGTTTCAATTGTATATCTTATCTCTACCTTCCGTTACTTTACCCCAATGATCGTTGATTTTCTGACTACAGGCAGTGTCTGGTCGGCGTCACACGGTCTGCGCATGAGTGTCTGCATTGACTCGTCATCATTTAGTTCGTCTGTGGTCGAGTGTGGCCTGCGCTGCCTACTAAACATCAACTGCCTTTCATTCAACTACCGACCGACAGATGGCGTCTGTCAGCTGATCTCCTGTCAGCCAGGAAGTGACGTCGGCTGGAATTACGTCATCGAGGACGCCGCGTTTGCCTGGTACAACAAACTATTCTACTGGCGCACGCTTTAGTGACCACAACATTTCTCAGAATACCATAAATTAGATGTAATTTTTGCTATATATAAATTTCAATGGATATGGATAATGGGACATGGCTACAATTGATGACAAAACCCCTACAATGAACAAATATGGCGTGATGCTCATTTTAACACCACAATGAAATACATAGTTGTGTTACATCGTAATGTTTCGTATCGTTTCTTTATATTTATGTAGCGCCTCTTTAAATATGACCATTCAGGGGCGCTCTCAGCACGAAAACTTCGGGGAAAGGAAACGTCTTTAAGGAGCGAGAAGCAAGTCATTAGTTTAGCCTATAGTGATAGACTGAAGTCATTCCAGGTTTATCGACCCACACCAGCAATCATTATCTCGCATAAGCGTCTGTTCAGTCCTAATAACACACGCTACTGATTTGCTTATTTGAAATTTCAGTTTTGTATTGTATTGTATTTAAGTATTTGTAAAGCGCTTCTGATAAGGTGAGCCGTTCAGAAGTGCTGCCAGTGGGAAAGGCCCCGCAAGAAGTAGATTTTGAGAAAAGCAAAAGAGAATGAGAGACTGTCACATAGAATCTTAGATAGAACAGATGGAGAAAGTGCATTCCACAGAGAAGGACCAATTTAAGCAAAAGATCGAGACTGAGCCATAGCTGTTCTAGTTCGAGGAACCAAAAGGTCAAGTCTATTGGAAGAGCGAAGTGGACGGAGGGAGGAAGCTGACTGAGGACGAATTATTACGTCAACCAGGTATCTCGGAGCAAGACCCCGCTGACCCTTGAAAATTTGAATGATAATTTTAAACTGTATGCGAGCATGGAGATAGAGAAAGAGAGAAAGAGAGAGAGAGAGCTAGAGAGAGAGACAGACAGACAGACAGACAGACAGAGACAGACACAGACACAGAGACAGAGAAGGCGAATAATGAGTCTTGCAGCTGTCTTAAGTACTGATTGAAGAGGAGTGAGACGAACCTTCGGGAGACCAGCGAGAAAGGAATTGCAGTAGTCAATTCTAGAACATATAAAAGCATGAACTAAAGCGGCAAAGGCCGAGGAGGAGACAGAACGACGAATGATCCGGAGGCGCCTTAGATTCCGCCCACTTCTGTTGAGACATTATAGAGAGCCAGAAGAGTGATTTCAGACTTATCAATAGCAAAATAGATCTCAGAAATTAGGGAAACGAGGGCTGTCTTTGTGGAATGGTGAACCCTAAAAGCCAGATGGTTCCAGATAAGGGAGAAACTTGAGAGACACAAGACGTTCAAGCGTCTTGGAAAGAAAGGAAAAATTTGAGATTGCCCGATAGATAGTTAAGGCAAATGTTGGTTTCAAGGTTAGGTTTGTATACGTAACTGCTATCAAATTACATTTTAGTGCGTTGACATGCAATTATATTTTAATTTACAATATGGTAAATCATTTTTGAGGTAATAAGGTATCGGTCAAAGTCACGTCTATTGCCCAACCCTTTAATTAAAGGAGCAACTACGCGTCATGGCTTCATGACAACAGCATCGTCTGCATAACAACCCTCATACAAAGTGTATTTTAAGTTAATACGCCTCCAAATTTTGTGAGAATTGTTGAAAACGGTTTCCTTTGAGATGTCGCAAAGCTTTTCATCATCCATCCAACCTGTAACGAATAATTCACAATCGAACGGAGTGCACATGTGTCTGACAGGAGCATCATTATTCACTAACAAATGCTGTCAAAGTGCTCAAATGTGTGGTAATAGACAAAACCGGCCACAAAATTAACGCGGTCTTTGAAGCATCTAAGCCAAAGTTTCTGGTAGCAGACAACACTGAATGAGCATTGACATCACACAATTCATGTTACGCACTATGATCTCTGGTGTCTTCAGACATTGTTGTAACGCACAGTTAGTTGACATTTCCAATACTAAGACTCGCATGAAACAGAAGATTGATTAAAATATTCGGGGTTAGTAAAAGTAATGGCGGGCGGAAGTGGTGTAGGGATCTTGTCGTCACCTTGGACGCCATCCTGGTCAACTTCTGGCGTTGTGCCACCCCCTTCCGGTGAAACGTCACCTGCAAGAACAAGAAGGAAATGAAGCAAGAGTGTGAAATTGATAGTTTTAATTCAGCAATCGCAAATATCAATAACTCCACGATTACACCACTACTGAAAATATCACCACACTTAATATAACCATCTACATAATCAACACCATCTCCACAAACACCACCGGAAACACAACTCCACCTCAAGTGCCACAACCTCCTAAAATATCAAAAACATCACAAATATCACTAACAGACAAACTACCAGTGCGAATTGAACCACCGCCACACGCACAACGGGCCGACAGACATACAGACGTACAGACGTACAGACGTACATAGAGACAGACAGATCTAGTTAGCATTGTATCCTGATGGGAATAACTGGTGGTGTGCTGCCTCACCTGCGTCGTTGTCCTCTGCCTCTAACTCCAGATAGGTTGCCGGTGGAGAGGAGGAAGCGGTCGGCTTCAGATAGCCCGAACTCTGTCTACGAAAGAGAGGCTGATGAGGGTCCCTTGAAGCCGTCTCTGGCCTACTCTCCTCCGTTCGCTCTCTCTCCAATGGTTGACCTAGGAGACTCGATGGCTCTGGGCTGTAGCGAGGGCTCTCAGGGCCAGAGTCGCCGCCTAGACCGAGGGTGCCACTTAGTCGGGGTATGTTGAGGCGAAGTGTAGGGTGTGGGTCTTGCTTCTGACAGGAAGGGGATGAGGAGTCCGCGAGTGGTGACTTCGATGAAATTTTTCCTGCCTGAAGAAGATGAAATTTACTATTTTATTGGATCCAGGTTTAACGACAGCTTTTGACAGCAAAGTCAAAGACAGAAATTTGTCGAGAGAAATCATTGCCTTTATCAAGGATGCAGACACATTATAAAGAGACAACGAGGGTGTAAAAAAGGGTGTTATGTAATACAGTCTGATTAGGAACAACTGACTCAGTTACTTCATTTTAAAGTTTCAATAGCTTTTTTTAAAAATTGCTACAAAATAAACAAAATTTATCGATTAATCGAAGCTAAATTTTGTAGATTTGTCGATCAACTGACGTGATTTCTTTAACCAGTGCCAGCAGTGGCGGATCCAGAAATTTGGAATGGGTGGTGCCTATCTGAAAAATGTGGGCTTGCAGAATGCAAAAGATTAAAAATGGCATCCGGGCTCAACACCCCCCGCAATTGTCGGAATGGGCCCTCTGAGGGGAGGATCAGTAAGACATTTTCCCTGTGAATAAACATCATCATTAGACCAGTATGTGACAATGTGTGAAACAGAGGATTTGTAAATGTCTGATTTCTTGGATTTCAATTAATTTGTAAAATCACCCATTTATGGTTAGGATAGGGTTTATGGTCAGGGTTAGGGTGATGGTTAGGGTCAGGGCTAGTGTAGATTTAGGTTTTTATAAATTGACTTGGCATTTTGCAAAAAACCCTAGTTTCACATATTGCCTGCAACATATATACATTGGTCTTTAGAATTGCACAAGCAATTTTTGATACCTATATATGTAAGGAAATAACAATTCCCAATTCTATCTAACAAAAGTGTAACTTACATTTGAAGCGTTTCATTAATAGAAATTGATCCATGATAAAGGCTAACGCAACTTTACACTGAACATCACAGTAGGATTGATCGACTTGCTTTGCCATTTCTGCGAATATTTTCATCTAAATGCAAAATTTGTTCAGTAACTTCCACCATGTTGAAGTTTTCCATAGTGCTAGATTTGCGTACCGGACATATTCGTTGACTTTGCCAAGGATTTTAATAGGTACTTTGTCCGTAAACTTCCTTGGCCATGTGACTGCATCAAGACCATTCCTTTTGATACATAGCCGAGTGTTTTCGCCTCGAACCATTGGACTGACCTCGACCGATTGCCGCATGCGTCCCTCACACACACGACGAATCCTTTTCTAATTCCTTTTTGTGCCTCAACTAATATCGCAACGTGCGCCATCTTCAATCATTGAGGGACTACTCGTCAACATCGTCTACATGACTGCGAGCGATGTCCATAGTCGTCGTTCTACCCTTTCAACGAAACTTGGCTCAGAGACTAGTAACAACCATGCCATTTGTCAGCTGTCGACTGTAATCCTGTGGGTGATTGTGCGTGGGCCAGCCACTGGAAACTTCTTTTATTGTTCAATGTTTATATTTACTGATGTAAAACATATGCTTGAAATGACAGTTAGTATCATATCGGTCAGCGCAGAAAACGCCACTAAGTAGGTATCTTGAAGGGGTGCTATATAAATGTTCGATTATAATACATTAAATTAATATGAGAGTCTATAAATAGCAGGGACTAGAGGGAAATCTAATCCGGAAGGAAACCGCTTTCCTTTGGCGAAAAATAAATTGAAAATCTAAATTTTTCGGCAGAACAAAGGAAACCAGGAGGTTAATTATTTTCCCTTGGCGACAATAAAATCGGTTAAATTGGTTAATTTTAAAGGAAATGTAATATTTTGCAAACATTCTTACCTAAAACTTGATCATTTTCTTAAATTTTTTAACTTAGCAATGGGGGGTGTTATGGCACCACCTGAATCCGCCTCTGAGTGCTAGCATTGCCAAATAATTATTTAATTGATAAATGCGAATATTAAACTTATTAATACTTATTATATAAATTGATATGTATAACAAACCTAAATACTAATTGAAATGGATAAATAGCAATGGTGATCAACCTTATTCTTGCGTCTGTTGATGTTGTTGATGTAATCGTCACCGGAAATGACGTCATCCGTTCCCTCCGTTGATTCGAGACTCATGAATTTAAGAAGATCTCTCGTCGTCAACGGATGCGAAGCCAACTTCATCGACGAATCGTTCTTTGGATATGAAATATCACAGACTCATAGACACCACTTTTAGGATTTACATTCGCCGTATAAGTTGAGGATGCGGCTTAAATACTTAAGCCTTGACGCTGCAACACCCTTCGCTAATATACCAATACCTAACATACTGCTGAATAATAATATGGGTCTGTACCTACAAATCCATCCTAGAGCAATAGGATTTGTGGCTGATATTCATTACAATGCTCATACCAGTGAAGTATTCGTAGCTATATAGAGGGATGCTCAAAAGTTAGCAGATAAATAAGCTCCAAATAAGCCTCTTTATGCTCGGTACTTTCATAATTTTCTACCAAGTATTTTCCATGATTACTTTACGCCTAATGCAGGATTATTGTATCACCTTAGTAGAGATTCTTACACCTTGTACATTCCTTATGCTAGATCAAACACTAGGCTAATGGCCATCAAGTGCAAAGGTCCCAGAATTTTGGAATTATCTCTCTACCAATTTGCGTATCCTTCCCAACTTTCATTCATTAAAAGCAAGATTAAATCTGCTATTATATCTGATGAATTGTAACCATTGCTGTGAACTCAACCTCACTTCTGACAATCGTTGGCATACATGTACTTCATCATTGAGAAATCTGATTACCGTAGTTCCTGTAATACTCCTGATAAGAGAAATTGCGCTTAAAAAACTATTAATTTGCCATTACATACTTCGTTTACCGGTTGTGGTTAGCCACCTTGATTACGCAATCCCTACTAATTTATCATTTACCTTTACTCGCTTAATGCTAGCATATTCGTAAGTTAATATCAGTTAAGCTTTGCTCCTCCATGTTATTTTCAAACACACTATTTTCCTTTTGGCCTCTATACCCAACTACTTTGCATCTAATTTGTTGGTGACCCAAACTTGCGGAACCATCCGTCCTTACTTGGGTCTCCGGTGTAATCATAAATTTCTTTTGTTATACAGATCTCATGTAATATTAGTACATTGGATTGTCAAATAAATTTGAATTGAATTGAATATGTCAAATAAATTTCTGCTGACGGCAACGGCCTTTGTTATCAAAAGCTGTGGTTAAACTGTGGATCCATTCAGCTAATTTTAACTACGTCGCTGCCTGTAGTTTGGCAGCGCCAGTCCCAAGCCTGGATAAAGAAGGAGAACGATGCTAATGATCCTTGATATCACATAGTGTCGTTAAACTGCAACTACTTCTAAAACGGTAATAATTTCTTGTCGCCATATGATATAATTAGCCATTGGAAAATATAATTATGTTCTTTTTAGGCGTGACGACACTGCGGCCGAATACTCGGCCGCTAAACGCACCGATAAATTCCTCTGCGGTCAAAGGCTTTTCGAACATAATCTAAACATGACAGTAACTCGAGCCCTGACCCTAATTGATACTCACGATGCCGATACTGACCATAACCTAGTCAACCGGTCATCATGTTGATTGAATTTTGGCGTTTCAGTGCGCATGCGCCGATAAATGCTCATGCACATTATATGTCAACACCTGCGAAATATTCTACGTGTCCGGCCGCAAAAGTAACATTTTCGTTTATATTGCGGCCGAACGTTCGATCGCTGAAGATCTATCACAATTCGCACTCTGGCAGTGCCCGTCCCAAGCCTTGGGAAAGGAGGAGGGCGACGCTGATGGTCTTTGTTACCACACAGTGTCGTAAAACTGGAACTGATACTTCAAATGCATCACTTGAGACCGATTAAGCGTTCAAAATAATCTCTGCAGTAGTAATAGCTGATGAAGGAAATTTGTTAATACATTGAATTAATTAGCAGCAGTGGTCTCTGTATAAAATTTAAAGGGAATACAAAATGATAAGCAATGAACGTCCTATACCTGTACAACGAGATATCTTGCTGGATCTCTAGCCATCTTTGCAAACTCATCAGCCAATTCAGCGAACGATGGACGACTATCGGCTTCAAGCATCCAACCTAGAAGGAAAACAGCGCAAGAAGAGCATTTATAGGTCGCATCATGAACTTAGAAAGGGAGTGAGTCCACCGCAAAATATTCCTGGAGCAGAGAAGGTTGAGGCAATCCGGGTTTTTGGTGTGGTCATCAACTCTGACTTTAGAATGACGGCTCATTTGGATGAGGTAATATCTTTTTGCGCTTCATCCATGTAAGCATTGCGGGTCCTTCGCTCTCATGGTCTTCCTACCTCGTCCGTCCACCAAGTGGCTATAGGGCTACCACATACCACAGTTGCCTTTTTAATGTATGCCTCTCCTGCATTGTGGGGATTTACAAATGCTAGGGATAGGACCAGAGTTCAGCATCTCATCAACAAGAAGATACGGTGCGGATATCTTCCCTCCTCATCACCGACTGCGGAGAATCTGGCTAGAGAAGCAGATGGGCGATTGTTTAAAGCCATTTTAAATAACCCTGGTCATGTCCTGAGGAAACACTTACCTGCACCTCATTCTAGCAAGTGCAACGTGAGCCCACGGGCCCATGAATTCACCTTACCACGCAAGGACGACCGAAACTTCTATTCTCGCCTTCTCTGTAGAAATTATGTATTGAACTAATTGGAACTATAGAAGAACTTTAATTGCCTGACTCTGGGGCACAGATAATAATAATTTAACTCTGTAAATTAAGTTGCGGTCTCTCAGCTTGATTACGAATAATGGATGGATCCAGGGTTCAACGACAGCTTATGACAACAATGCTAGGCATATTACAGCACTTACAACTTATTCAGGAGTTGATTACGAATAATGGATCTGGGAGTTTAACGACCGCTTTTGACAACAGAGGCCGTTGCAGTGACAGAAATTTGCTTGACATGTTACAGCACTAACAGCTCTACAGTGAAATTACCAATAAGCGAATATATTACGAATAAATGAATATTGAATTGAATTGTATGTTGAGTGATACACTTAAAATGGGTGTGTAAGTCTTTCGGTCAGCTTTGCTGTTTATCACTGCTTTCATTTGCTTGGCGAACATTACTCTTAAAAGTGGAGTGCATATAATTTGAAACAGATGAACAGCATAGATAAATAATGACTCGGAGGGCACTAACAATGAATTCATAATCGCATTAAGCATCATCAACTTCTATTGGTCATTATGTTTATCTAAATCCTAATTAAAATCATCGAGTTCGCCGTAATAATGGTATTTGCAAACAATCAAGACGTTAATAGCACTCTTAACTAACTCATGATTGATCATGATTGTAATCTTAAACTTCACGTTAATTTTAATCTGTCGCTAAATAAATGAAACATCACGGTAATCCTACAGTTAATCTTTATCCTACAGTTAATCATAATCTTTCACTATACTGTTTATTTCTGACTAAATCGTAATCCTACATTGTATGTCTGATCATTTACTTAACCATGATCTTGCATTTCACCCCAATATTACTCTTGATCATAATCTTACGCTTGAGCATAGCGTCTTATATCTAATCATGATCAAATGCGAAGTCTAATCATGATCTTAAGCATTACACTAAATCATGATCATAATGCCCAACGGTTAACCGTGATAATGATCTTACACTTGATAATGATCTAAATGTTACACTGAATCATAATCCTGATCTTACACTTGATCATGATCATGTAGACGTCGATGGTACATATCGATGGTTGTGGTAATCGTTCCCCCTTTTCAAGTAGATCGATGACATCTCGTGCGTTGACCCCATCGTAGGGCCTCTGTCCGTAGGTGCACAGCTCCCAGATCGTAACACCTGCATGTACAATCACAGCACATACATTTACCTGTACAGACTTTACGAGATCACATGCGATATTTGGAGGTTGACTAGCTAGCTAATAGTAGACAAGGCATACTATTACTTTAGGGATAGACAGAATGACGGACGGACGGACAGGCATACATTTTAAATACAGACAGAGTGACAGAGAGACAGAGACAGAGAGAGAGACAGAGAGACAGAGGCAGGGATAGGGACAGAGACAGAGACAGAGAGACAATCTGGCAGAGTCTGACGGATAGTAACAGAGAAGGGATACAGAATTACAGAACAGATCCAGAGCCAGCGACTTTGACAGAGATAGACACAGACAAAGACAGAGACATACATGTAGAGACCTGACTTACCGAAGCTCCAAACGTCGCTTTTGTGAGTGAATATCTGATGTTGAACGCATTCCAGAGCCAACCACTTGATCGGCCACTGAACAAAGAACAACAATAAGAAGAGTAAGACGAGAAGAACAATCCTATGTGCAACAACAGAACGAACTCATCGGAATGTAAATGGCAGAGGCGATCAATGAGACTATCACTAACCATGTATTTGGACAATATAATTTTAACTATACTAGTTGTGAATCTGTGAATAATCACGGGTTGGAAAATATAATAGCTAACGATTCAATCTGTTTCCTCCCATTGCACAGGAAGGATACAACTTGCCCCCGAGGGCAACGAAATTCAGTGGCCGTCGAACTGGTTACCCGTTAAACGCCCTCTGAACAACGTTGTTTACACCCGTATATTAGTAACGGCGATTCAACCGATTCAAAATCGAGTTTCATCCAATAAGAGTGTATTTCATGTTAAAAACTGCAAATATACTACATTACACGATGTAATTAATTTTAATAACTGCACATAATAGTCACACAGAAGTGAATAAAACTTTTTGAAACTCCAATCGGAACTAACTAACTCGTAAACAATAACCTATGTGGGTCAGCCCGTTGAATAGCCTACATATAGGTAAAGGTAAGTCATCAGCAACGCTTGCGGAGCTGTCCAATCACGCGCCATCGGACAGATAGACGTAGTCACGTGATTTAGGTAATTATTAGTTAGGAAACGTAGACAAACGCTGGTGTTTGAATCCTGACTTGGTAATAGTATTACTATATTCGTCATTATTATTTTTATTGCTACAATAATCCTTGTAATAGTCATCGTCATCATCTTGACATTCGTCATAACTCTTCTCAGAAAAAACAATATCATATTCTCATCATCACAATTGTTGCCATTACCATAGCGATTTTTAATTGGTTATTAACACAGAGGCAGCATTTCGTGCAAAGACACTCAGCACTGAGGTATACCACAAACCCTGACACCGTCCAACTATCTTAGGAAGAATTCTATCACCGCCCGAATATTCTGGTAGTGCCCGTCCCAAGCCTGAAAAATAGAAGAGGGCAACCCTAATCATCGTTGTCATGCCAACTTACCTTACCCCCTGACGCTTGAAACATTCCTCCGTTGCTGATTACCTTTGCCAGTCCAAAGTCGGTTATCTTGACATGGTGTGGGTTTTGAACTGAAATACGAAAAAACAAAAAGACTATTAGAGTGATTCTCAATATTGTTTATCGAGATTGTATTCTCAAATAGTGTGTTAGTTGCTGTCTTCAAATACCTTAGAAACGCTTTCAGTTCAGGTTATATAGGTATGGTACATTCTCATGTAACATATTTTGTTTTTACACCATAATTTATCGATTACTTTAAACAACTTCAGAATTTTTCACATCATACTTCTAAAGAACAGGGATAAACCTAGCTCGGCTGAACCTTCGGCCCAAAAATAAGCGAAAATTCTACTTGTTCCGTGAACCGACGGTCGATCAAGAAGATGGTAGAACTTCTACGCTGAATGCATTATTTATATCGCAGAAGCCAAGCGTTTTAAAGGTGTGTGGATGCGTCGTTAAATAAATGTAAATCATCATCATCATCACCTAATACGTTCCTGGCTGCGAGATCTCTGTGTATGATTCGTCTCTCTTCGAGGTAATCCATTCCCTAAAAAACACCAGCAACATGATAAAAAATTATATGACTCAGATAGACAGATGCGCACGGAAACGGACACTTTTTCCCCGTCAATTTTTCGCAGTACGTTTTTTCGCCATTTCATCAATCCAGCTTCCATTGAAGCCTGATGATTTTCAAAACAGAAAGGAGAATACATTCCAAAAATCAAGTAAAAATTCAGAAAGAACTCGAAGTGATTAAAGTAGGTGAATAAAGAGGCAACTGTCAACATTGAAAAGCGAAAAAGGAATCATTCAATAAGACGACAAGGGCCACAACATATGACTCTATGCACACGCACACACGCACACACACCTATACACAATATCATATATATATATATATATTATATATATATATATATATATATGAAAGATGAAATGATGCATTCGACATCGCACCCGAACTCACCCTGGCGATCTGCGTGGCCCAGTTGAGGAGCGCCTTCGAGCCGACGTTGTCCTTGTTCTTGCGAACGTAGTCGAGCAGACATCCGAGCGGCATGAGCTGCGTAACGAGCATCATCTGAGCAGTCATACAGGCAGCCAGGATGCGAACGCAGCAGGGATGGTCAACGGAAGCCATGATCCTCGCCTCTTCGAGCAGGCTCTCGCTCTGCCCACCGCAGCCACTGTCCTGGAGGACTTTGATGGCCACTGGAATTTTCACGTTGTCGCCCTCAGGTACCCAGAAGCCCTAGCGACACATCGCGTCGACATCCGGTTATTAAAAAAATGAGAAAAGTCGATGTCAAAGTGAAATCGTCGTTAAGATATTGATGACAGTGTTCATCTATTCAGCCCTCTTTTTATTATGCGTATTAATTGTATCGTTGTTTAACTATCGTTGCACCGTTGTTTTACCGATGTGTTACCGTTGTTTTACCTATGTGTTACCGTTGTTTTACCTATGTGTTACCGTTGTTTTACCGTTGTTTTACCTATGTGTTACCGTTGTTTTACCGTTGTTTTACCTATGTGTTACCGTTGTTTTACCTATGTGTTACCGTTGTTTTACCTATGTGTTACCGTTGTTTTACCGATGTGTTACCGTTGTTTTACCTATGTGTTACCGTTGTTTTACCGTTGTTTTACCTATGTGTTACCGTTGTTTTACCGTTGTTTTACCTATGTGTTACCGTTGTTTTACCTATGTGTTACCGTTGTTTTACCTATGTGTTACCGTTGTTTTACCGATGTGTTACCGTTGTTTTACCTATGTGTTACCGTTGTTCTACCGATGTGTTACCGTTGTTTTACCGATGTGTTACCGTTGTTTTACCGATGTGTTACCGTTGTTTTACCTATGTGTTACCGTTGTTTTACCGTTGTTTTACCTATGTGTTACCGTTGTTTTACCGATGTTCTACCGTTGTCTTACCGATGTTCTACCGTTGCTTTACCGTTGTTTACCGTTATCAAACTCTTGTCACACCTTTTCCTTAGTGCTGTCTTACAGTTTTACTCTTGTTCTACAATTGTTCTACCGTTGTTATACTGTTGTCTTAACGTTGTTCTATCGTTGTTGGTCGGTTGCTAAAATGCAGAAGGCAACGGTTGCATCAAAGCAATCGCTGTAAAGGATCGATCGATGCTCGCTGGACAAAAGTCAAAACCTGGTACAAGCCGATACGTTAGCAACTGATTGTGTGTTGTAATGTAATTACAAATTTCTATAGCGCCCTTCCCAGTACAACCAAATCAGAGGCGCTCTGAAATGGCTTCAATCAAGTGCTATTGCATGTCTACAACAGCAGCAAAAAACTACAACTGCTACTGATTCCAGTGCAGCAATAACAACTGTACGCGCTCTGACAGTGCCAGTAAAAAATTGATAAAGAAGGAGGGCGACTCTGATGATCTTTGTTATCACACAGTGTGGCAATCACTCTTATTATTTATACTCATGAATAGCTTAGAGTTCGATAAAGAACAATGGTTACAACGACATAAAATAAAAAGATGGATATAACAATTCTGATTTACTTTGTAGACAGTTCCAAATGCTCCTGATCCAATGACGTTCCTTCGACGAAGATCCGTCTCTCTGATTAGACGTAGCACTGCCATATCTGGTTTGGTATTGCTAGGAGTCAACGGCTGGAATCAAGCCAGAACAGGCGTAATAACAATCGTAATCGTATTCGTAGTTGTAATTTTAAAAGTAAAAGTAAAGGTAATCGCAATAATAATCACAACAGTTATCGTCATCTTCCATCTTCGAACTTCTGAAGCGCCCGTCGAAAACAAAAAGCAGGGCACCAGTTTATTCGTGAGCGCTGCGTCGAATGAGATTGGATGTTCAAAAGGAAGTTCAGAGGAGGTCCAGGTCCGGTTCGAGAGATGTAGTGCAGCTGACAAGGTGGGCACCGAGAGATAGAGACAGAGAGAGAGAGACAGAGACAGAGAGAGAGACAGAGACAGAGAGAGACAGATAGACAGACAGACAGAGAGAGAGAGAGAGGGGAAAGATTGAACATATAAATAAATGAATGATTGAATTTAAAAAAATGCATTGATAAAAGAACGATTGAATGAGTGAATGAGCAATCTAGCAAAGAACTGGATGAACTAATGAATGGATGAGTGAACGAACAAATGAATGACTGAAGGAACTGATAATTTTTGTAGCTCCCTTGATTGATTGCCCATCACTTGCCTCGCACTCTACTATTCCGGTGAGTTTGGCAGTCAGTCGCAGTTTCTTTTCCTCGGTTTTGGCAACTTGCCGTCGAAGAAGAAGAATAAGAACAGCAACGAGACCGAGAAAGAGGCAACCGGAAAAGAGGACGCCAACGATTATGGCAACTTGCCTTCGCCTGCCAACAAATAATTAAGAGAATTATGAATAGAAATGCTACCAAGAAATAGGAAAACCAACAGAAGGATGATGTGGAAAATGTAATGATAGATAAACTGAATCTCATACAATAATAATATTGACGATCTAGGTATTGAATTAATTTTGTTTTGCACATGTTATGTCTGCTTATACAAAAATTGAATTAATAATTCGTTATTGATTAATTTCTTACTTGTTTACTTATGCATTCGTATTCCATTAATTAGTTCATTCATTCATTCATCTACGAATTAATTCGTCTATTAAATCATGCATTTAAATATTCATTAATTCAATGATTTATTGATTCGTTATTTGCTAATTCTTCTGTTCGTTAACTAATAACTTCATTTATTCATGAATTAATTTGTTTATTTGTTCTCTCATTCATCTATTCATCAATTCATTTATTCATTAATTCATTATTTATTCAATTATTCGTTAACTCTTTACCTCCTTAACTCATCAGTTTGATTTCAGTTATTCAGTAATTCAACTATTAATTCATTGACTGAATTAGTAGCAGGATTAATAATTTGTACATTCATTCCATAATTCCTTCGCTCACTCGCTCGCTCGCTCGCTCGCTTACTCACTCATTCATTCACTCATTTATGCATACATTGCATACATTGCATAGCCTTGATTCGTTCTGTTAACCTACTTGTCTTGGTCGACGAATTCATCAGGAACGCAGATCGTTCCTTGATCAACAACGATACGATTCGAAGCCCAATCTGGACACTCACTCGTACAGTTGAACTACAATGTCAATCAACAAATAGTTCTCAGTTAAACAGCAGAACAAAAGGTCAATAAAGAAAGGAAGAAAATCACTCTCTGGAAATCTACAGCAGGTATTCGGAGAATTAATGAATTAATTAGTTGTTGGAAGAGCCATTAATTTAAATGTAGGTCAACACCAGCGTTGCTTACATGCACCTGAACCAGACGACAGTTTAAGTACCGTGGTTTGAAAACACTATCGTGCTTTTAATTGAATTGTAATGAGCTTTCAATAAACAGCGCGGCACTTTCAATATGCAGCGTGGTATTTTTAATAAACCGTATGTTCCTTTAATGAGCAGCATGATATTTGTTCATTCAAGTTATGGTAAATTAACTAAGCACCAGTGCGCTTTTAAACAAATGCATGATTCTTTTAATAGACAGAGTGGTACTCTCGATAAACATTGTTGTTCTTCTAGTAAACGAGGATGTCCATTTAATAAACAGTAAGGTAGGCCTACTTTAATAAACAGCGTCGTTCTTTTAGTAAATCGTACGTTTTTTCAGTAAGGCAGTAAATGGTACCTGTAATAAAAACTTGTATTATTTGTCAGAGGGTACAGGGAGTTTGCCCTTGCTAATGTCTCCAAATTTATCAAAAATTATTATTAATCCACAGCTTAACATCGTCATAAGCTGTTGCATTAGCTCATCAAAGATTATTTTGTAGCGACCAAATAATATAAGTTTTGTAACTGCCGTTTTAAAGGTGTTTAATGGAAATAGGATAATTGCATAGGATACGTGAGCTAAGGTCAATTCAAAACAAAATATGGATGAATAAAAACACGGTCAGAAGACGGGATAAGGATAGACTATTGGCGTTTTAGACAAATAGCTAAAGGATAGTTTTATGATTGCGTTAGGGACATAAAATCTCGAATGAAAATATGAGAAAGAAAATTGGCAAAACGAACGAGAATACAATATCATCCTTTGCAAAAGGCGGGAGATGCTTCTAACAAGAGAACCTATACGGTGATGGACGAACGCATGGACAGTTGGAACGGTAGCAGGACATTACCCCCCAGGATATTACCCTCTGCCATTACCCCCCTCGCAGGGAGGTAATATCCGGGGGGTGGGTAATGTCATAGACCCAGTTGGAACATATGGATGGATTATAGATGGATGGTTGGATTATAGATGGATGGATGGAACGTATCCATTGATCTTAATATAAACGTATCTGGTGCATTTTCTGCTGCCTTCTTATGTCTAATGGCAGATGTCGTTAATCATGCAACGTAATTTAAATCATCTGCCATGTTTCATAACAAAATACTAGCAGCAATTTAACGACGCCGTGACGACAAAGACCATTAGCGTCACCCTACTTCTTGATCCAGGCTTGGGACTGGCACTCACAACGCACGAGTAGTGATATAGTTTTAGAACTTGAGAACATGACTATACAATAGCCACTTATTTTCTTACATTATATAGTATCGTTCAACTACGTTTTGAAGGTGTCTTAATGCTGGCTCGCATTGCTCATGTCGCCAGAGTGCGAGATCAGGAATCGAACGACAGTGTAAGCAAAGGTTTCGCTTGAGAACTAACTGTTTAATCACCGCAGAGTCACAATGAAGCAATGGACACCTCTTTGATTCTATGTCATTATTATTCTTTGCCGTTCTGCCGACCCACCCACTTTACAAATACTTGTCACCCGGCCCGACCCGATTCGTGGTCAACCCTGCGTGCGAAAGAAATGATCACTAGCGTCGCCCTCCTCTTTCATTCAGTATTGGGGTGGCACTATCTGAGTGCCAGTATTGGATGACTTCACAACGGACTCGCCGTTATATGTTTCATTCTCAATCTTGCAATGTCGACCTTTTACATAACATCGATCAACAACGTTGTAGAGGTGTCTAAATGTACTTAGGCAATTCACTGACGAGGTCTCACCTTCGATCCAGTTTCTCGTTCCTCGAAGTCTTCGTAGACCTTCAGCTGAGCACAGGAGTGGCATTCGAGGGCCGTTGGTCCAGAGCAGTTGAGGCAGAGTGGGTGACAGTCGATGCACTGGCTTCCACTTGCGTAGGTATGGGAAGAACATATGTCCACGCAGCTACCTCGCTCTTCGTAATGAGCACAGGCCTGGCAGGAGCCCTGCATGAATATGCATGAGATATGCATTATGAATATGGATTAAGGAGCTGATGACTTAGGCGACGATGATGATGCTTATGAGCACGATGATGACAACAACATGGAGAAGGTGATTTAAATAGTTCTGATGTTGACGATGATGATGATGATGTTGACGACGATGATGATGATAACAATGAATATGGTTATCAAACAATAAATTTTCGTTTATTCAGATATCATGCAGACAAAACGCAGCTTGCATCAATGATTAAGATAAGCACAGATTAATATTATTGACAGTAACAGTTACTCCGAATCAGAAAATCAGTTTGTTTGAGATCTCAATGGTCGATGTTTAGATAGCAGCCAATATGTCAGATGCTGGGTGCCACGCGCGAAACTCTGGACGATGGCGCTACATAAAAGTCATCGACCGACAGCGGAGGCGTGGGAAGACTACAAATGAAATTGTCTAATTGAAACCTGATAGGGGAGACATCAATGGGTTTCGCCGGTGGCAGACGGCCTCAATACAGACGGCGAGGAGTATGCAAAGATCAACAGAGTGTCAGGCAACGAAACACGACACCTCGAGGCAGACGTTAAAGCCTCCTGCCCCTCTCATCTCTGCGACGCACGGACAAGAAATTCATGAACCAGCTGAAGATCCGGGCTGGACCGGTTTGTTGACACTAATCAAGAATAAGGGACAATTCCGATACGAACGGCGCAACCTATTAGGCGGTGTAACTATAATGATGTAACTAGATCCCTGGAACCTATTGGCCGTCTATGACACTAACAAGGCCCAGCCATAACAGCCGCTTGTCAAACAATAACTGTACGCCTCTAAGGATATGACGTTACGCTAGGGACGCCAAGATCTGACCAACCAGGTTTAGTAATAGTTTCAGCAGGTGATCTGTCGTTCAATAGAGATACGAGTTTTTCGTTTGGGATGGCGAAGGAAATCGCCTCTAGAAGGGTTCATAATATTATAGTGTAGCAAGAAAAGGAACAAGGACTTGTTTCGGAACTGGGGGAGACGTTAGGTCGTTCTGACGATAAGAGTAATCAACGTAGTTGGGGAACCACATGTCCAACTTAAACCACGGAAACATTTCTAAAGGACACTAATAACTCCAGTAAGTGTAGATAGGATGAGTGGTGTGTATATATATCATTAAATATACATATGAAAACCATCAAGTGAGTCGTGTTGCTGAGCTTGGTGATTGAGGAAAGAACCGGCGGTAATCTCGTCATCTAGAAGAAGGAGCTGGCGAGAGAGATACCCGCGACACTGGGCATTAAATCGAGCATATATAGCGCCAGTTCGCTTCTGCCGCCATTTCTGCCACAGTAGAAGCTTGAGGATGTAGGAAGTGTCTGCGCTTCATCCTCTCCAGCAGCTGATCCATCCGATCCGTTCTTAGACTCTGGTGTATCCCCACCAGGCCAGTGGCATACATTACTTGAGCAATGTCAGTTATTTTCGCGACTTCCTGCAGAGCGATGGATGGTAAACCATGGAACTTAAGCACATTATGATCATGATCATTACTGCCACGCTGATGATAACGATGATAATGATGACGGCGGCAACGACGACGACGATGATAATCATGATGATAATAACGATGACGATTGCGTTCTGTCAACGCCACATTTATAATTCTGAAGAGATTGACTACTGCTACCGATGATGATAACAACGACGATGGTTGAGGTTGCAACCACAACAACCGCCGTCCCTTACCTTGAATCCTGTTGGCCGATCCTTGCTTCCGTCTGGAGGGCGGAAGTGGGGACAGTTGGCTCCATCTGGGAGGCAACGAAGCACCGTCCTTCCATCTTTATCGAGAAGGACAAGATCGCATGCGTTGCAGGCCCCTTTTCCAAGGCCTTCGCCTGGGCCAGTGCAGCCGTCCAAGCAGAGGCTACTACATTTGGTGCAGAGGCCATCCTCGTTTGGGTATTGCGATGAAGGACATTGCATGAGACAATGAGATCCGGCCTTGACGTGCACGCAGTCAAAGCACCTGTCGTTGCCCTGTATTGGAAAGTAAGGCGCAATGTAATCGAATGGTTACATTACATTGTATTAGTGTGAATCTGCAAGAGATGCGGCCTAATGTTATGCTGTGTGTGGCCTGCTCGTCTGTCTGTCTGTCTGTCTGTCTGTCTGTCTGTCTGTCTGGCTGTCTGTCTGTCTGTCTGTCTGTCTGGCTGTCTGTCTGTCTGTCTGTCTTTCTGTCTGTCTTTCTGCTGTGCACAACTGATTAATGAAACATTCAAGGGCCTATTTGCAAATGTAATGTAGACACGAATGCATATATGCATGCATTCATGTATGCATGCATTCATGTATGATATATTTGAATGTATGAATTTACGGGTCATATGACATTTAATCTCGCGACACTTAAGAACACGACAATTAATCTCAAATCACAACTAATTTGTACCGTTATTAATAATTATTTATGTTGTGACAAATAATAAATTATGTCATTAAATCATCGTAAGATTTCCTATAATGACGGAGCCTTATTTATGATTGAAAAGCATTGAATTTGAAGCCCAAAGAGGTTTGATGTAAAGGATCTGTTTAACTAGAAGCTGGATCGATGAAAAATGCTAAACTGGGAGCAAGGATAATGAAAAGAATAATAATTGAATGGAAGCTGGAATTATGAAAAGAATCCTGCTTAAATGGAAGGCTGAATGCTGATAGGAATGTCGCTTCAATGGCAGAGTGGCCGATTAAATGAATTGTGATTAAACATTATTATCATCAATCCGTCTTCTAACGGAGACTAATTCTTTTCATCAAGTCAGCTTCTTATTATGCAAGATTCTCTACAACAATCCAGATTCGAGTTAAATAATAACCTTTTCATCATTTACGCCACCGTTAGACCCCACATATTATCATCAATTCGGCATCTAGTTAAACATAACTTTCTTCATAAATCCAGTTTCTAGTTAAACATGAATATTTTGATCATTTCTACTTCAGCTTGGGAATAAATCTGTCACATACCAAGCCTCCATTTTCATCAATCCAGACTGACTAACTAACTAACTAACTAACTAACTAACTAACTAACTAACTAACTAACTAACTAACTAACTAACTAACTAACTAACTAACTAACTAACTAACTAACTAACTAACTAACTAACTAACTAACTAACTAACTAACTAACTAACTAACTAACTAACTAACTAACTAACTAACTAACTAACTAGCTAGCTAGCTAGCTAGCTCGCTAGCTCGCTCGCTCACTCACTCACTCATTCATTCATCCATTCACTTCGCACGTATTACTCATAATATTGCTCCGCTATAGACATATAATATATCAACTGACCGGACCATCGCATGATTTTAAGCATTCCTGGTGACACCTGGCACAGTGAGTTTCATTCTGAGTGTAGAGAGGAACTTCAATGTACTCGAAGGAACACTCGCTGAGACAGATGGAGCCGAATCGGAAATGAGAGCATTCCAGACACTGGTCTGTGTCTGGACCCATGCATCCATCCGAGGTACATTCACCAGAACATACCATACCATCTTTCTCTAGAAAAGGAAGGATGTTCCAAGTGTTTCTCTTCTGAGTAGATGTCTTTAACGAGCGCTATATAAATCCTCAAATAAATAAATAGATCAATGGCATTGGAATGAGACCATTTAAAGTTGGAGGATAAATCGGACGTTGCGTTTATTTTTGTCAGCGAAATGAAACGGATTTATATAATATGGAACTTACAATATAAATAGTAAGAGTTGAAAAGGAAGATTGTGTGACTGGATTAGCATAAATTCAGATGAAGTTTTCGGCTATTTTGCGTTCAATGTTATCCTGCCGAGCACCCGGCTTCATATCCCAACCATAGTAGTTCCAGCTTTGTCGCATTACTATTAGTACATCCAGCCCATCCAGCCCACACTCAAACAATCTACCCATGCATCAATCCAGCCCTTTATCTCTTCCGTCATCCTTACTTCCGTTCATTCCCAAAATCGTTGCATAAAATCTATCCTTCGTTCAACCCTTCATTTTTTTATGTATTATCCCCCAACTCAAACATCGCGGGGAACTTCAAGAGCTCAGCCGAAGACAATGAATTCTGGAGCTATATAATCATCGTCCGTTAACATCCGGTCGTAACAGCTGCGTCATGACTTGCGTCGCACAATCGACCTCTATATAAAGTCACTTCATTGAGACAGAAGGCAACTCATTCCTTCTCCTCCTCTTCCCACTTCATCGCTGATAACGAACTGACTCTGGCTACAGGCAGCCACTCAGTACCTCCCAAGTGCTTACACAGAGCCAGTGGCAATATTGATGAATGGATGATATGATGGATAAATGGATGGTTGCTGGAGTGATGGATAAATGGATGGTTGCTGGAGTGATGGATAAATGGATGGTTGCTGGAGTGATGGGGAAAGGATGGATGAGTGGATTGAGGGCTGGATTGGTTGGTGAGAGGTGGAGTGGTTGATTGGGCTGATGGAGAAAGGATAGGTGGATAGGTGAGTGAGGGAGGGAAAGATGGAGTTTATGGGTGGGAGAATGAATAGGGAGATGAACAGATTGCTAGACAGAAAGATATGGAGGCTGCACATAAATTGAGTAAATATTGATTCTCATATAGAAGGATATCATTCTGTATATATTCATCCATCCATCTATTCATATGTTCATCTATCCATCTATCTGACAACCCTTCCATCCATCCATCTATCTAAAAATCTCCACCTATTCCCCACCGACTCATCAATTCATTTATCAATCTACCAGAAATTGATAAAGGGACCCCTAATGATAATTTGAAAATAAATGGTAAATGATCGTCGATTTTCAAATTTGAAGACCATTTTAATAATGATATTATTTATCCACAATTGTTTAATTTATTAACGTCCTGATTAGATAAGTACGTCATAGTGACATCTTTAAATTAGAAAGTTAATGCCTAGGAGGAATTTGATCAGCTGGTCATTAAGGCTTCTATTGGCCAATGATGCACACGTAATTAAGTTTGTGTTGAGGCCAAAGGTGGACACATAGAGCAACCCTTGTAGTCTAATATTATTCAAATAAAAGAAAACATTCGAACTAAATGCATGGCGGTATATCGAAAAAATCTACTAAAAAGTTGTAAATTCTGCCGATATATTTTGGGCATTTTAATACTTGAATTTTGAAGGAAATGACGTCATTATGACGTCACTACTGGGTGAAAAAAGCATATATTGCATGCACTACTAGGTAAATATGGCAGGATTAAACCGATTTTGGAAATTAAAAAATTGACCAATATATGCTTTCTTTCATATTATCGTTAACGGTCCCTTTATTTCCGGACACAGTGTATACATATGCTAGGGATGGACGGACAGACAGACAGACAGACAGACAGACAGACAGACAGACAGACAGACAGATATATTGCGTTGTTTGGCTCTAACCGCAATCGATGCTGTTTCTGTTGTCCTCTATTTTGGTCGACTGTCCTTCGTTCGTTGTTTTGAATAGAATTCTTTCCCAGTTGAATGAATCGGAAAGACAGAGCCTCGAATTGTGCTTAACGACGACCATTCCATTGCGAATCTCTCTCAACGAATTCAGACCAAGAGTCTGAAGGCTTGAATTGTAGATCCTCAAAGAGCTTTCTGACCTATCGATAATAACGTATCTCACCTATCAGTCTATAGGTATTTAGTAATTCATCCCTTGTAACGGTGATGACAACGACGACGATGATGATTATGATGATGACAATGATGATAAAGAGGATAACAGAAGTAGCAGAAGTGGTTATTGCTAGAATTATAGTAGTAATAGTAGTAATGGTGTTAGGAGCAGCGGTAGTTGTTGTTGAAGTAGTAGAGTAGAGTTTGTAGAGGAAGTTTCAGTAATAATATTAGTAGTAGTACATGTAGTTGTTGTCGTTGTGTTTGTCCTTACAATAGACAGAACAGCAAAGAATAACCAAACAAGTGATAAACGAAGGAAGGAAGGAATGAGGCAAGGAAGTGAGCACAGAGATTATCTTCATTTACTAGACAAATTGAGACACTGCAGTTAGTTATATGAGACGAGATTTGGTTGCCATCGTCACGAGCATTGTTCAATAGGGTGCATTGACAAAAATTGAGGGAGAGTTCTAATAGTTGCTTTTTATATACTTCTTATTTTAGCATGTGAATTTTTCAATTTTTGGGCAAGTTATTGAGGTGCCCCAAAGGAAAGGTGCCCCAAAATGTTTGTGATTTAAATGCTCCAAAACAGCGGTTCTCAACCTTTTTGGTCCCACGACCTTCTGAAAATACTTACAAAGTTGTGGCGAGCCCCAGCAGTAAAATCGATCGGGTCGTGCACTGCCTTCACCGCGTTTTTACTAACATGAATTTAACTTCTTACCATTCGATAATCCGTACACCTCATGCATAACAGCATGATCAATCATTAATTACAGAACAATCAAAAATTTGCTAATTTAATTGAGATCATACACCATAGCGCAAGAAATAATTTAAGTCGCTAAGGTGTAGCAGTTAGCGCAATAATCACGATCACATATACATATAAATGAGAAACTATGCTGAAAACAGTTTATTTTTCAAATTCCTGAAAGTTCTTCTCAACCCCACAGGTTGAGAACCACTGCTCCATCAACTCCATTCTCGGCTTTCTCAACGATGTACACTGCGTTGGGATGGATGAAGTGCAGCTTCTGCAGCCTTAATAAGAAGGCTAAAAAGTTGACAATATCCTTCCAAATGGAAAATAAGGAAGTCCAGTAGAAATTTTCATGAGCATTGATATAATTCCTATCGTAACGATACTATAAAAAGAACAGGCACATATCCTTAATGGGGTGTTCCACCAAGAACATCCCCTTGGAGTTAACAAGGAAAAATGCGCCTCTATGTTACAAGTTGCTTAAGTCAGGCTGTGTTACCTGTAGAGGCGTTGACCTTGGATGATTTTGAGATTGCGTAGAAAGTTGAGATTGGTGAAGTTCTGTGAATTGGCGTCTATCAGTAGATACCCTGTAATCTCGTCGATGCTCTCAAGGACTAACAGATCATCCATTGAGAGACCACGAAGGTTACGATCACCGTCTCTAAGCGGAATGCAGGAATGAACAGATGAATGAAGGAGTGAGTGAATGAATGAAAGAATGGGTGAGCGAACGAATAAGTGAGTGAATCAATCAACCAATTAAATCAAGGCATCAATTAAGAAATTAATTGCAATGGCACGGTGGCTGATTGGTTAGAGCGGTCATCCTGTAGCGCGGTTAGAACGGGTCCCTTAGGAGGAGCCACTGTGTAGGGACCTTGAGCAAGTCTTCTGTGCACATCTGCTCTGCAATATAGCTGCATATGCGCCGACGAAGCATATGTGAACTTTTGAGTGTGTAATACTTAGTGTGGCACAGTTGTCGAATGGTTAGAGTGGTCGGCCCGTAACACTTAATGCGCGCTGAGTGAGTGGGTTCGATCCTCGTTCGAGGCGTCACTGTTTAGGGACCTTGAGCAAATCCTTAGCGCACAATTGCTCTACAGTAAAGCTGCAATTGCGCCGTCGAGGCGTGTGTGCACTTCTGAGCTTATCGTAAGAAGAGCAATATCACCAAATTTCAGTTGTAGGAAGAAGACAGAGAAGAGAGAAAAAGAATGATAGAGAGGCTGTGTGTGTGAGGGGAGAGAGAGAGACAGACAGACAGAGAGAGAGAGACAGAGAGAGAGACAGAGACAGAGACAGAGACAGAGACAGAGACAGAGACAGAGACAGAGACAGAGAATAGGGAGACAAAAAGTAAGAAGAAAATAGAGACGATGACATAATCACGTAGGGAGACAAATAAGGACGGATACAGAGACGGAGTGACAGAGATAAGCAGACAAGTAGACGATCTCTGCTGACCCTGTGAACGTCGTCTCCTGTATCCTGAGATTTCCTTGAACTGTTACACAGTCTTTGAATCCGTCGATGTTTTCTGCGTGCAACCAATCTCTCTCTCCAGTTCCACCGCAACCTAGAAATACAACCATAGGAATCAGCCTACGACTCATTCACCAGTCAACATCCTTCCATCCTCTGCCCAACCCTCTCTCTTCCATCTGCCGCCTTCCGATGACGCCTGAAGACTTCCTGTTTTCCGTTTGGCCACGTGTATTTAAAATAGGTCTAACATTTGTGTTGGACATATTAACTGATAGTTGCAAATAGTTTCGGTTTATAAAGATCATTAGCATCGCCTTCCTCCTGCATCCAGGCTTTGGACTGGTGCTATCAGAGTTCGAACAATGACGGAGATTAGTGGTGTCTGTATTGCTGGTGTCATCCGGAAAGGTAACCAATGGTGTCACCCCTAGGGTCTCCCCCATTGCCAGATAATACAGAACCCTTAGTGATGTATTTGGTACAAATATCACTCACAAATTGCAATTCCTGTTTGCAGCATAAAGACCGACCACCATTAATGTTGTATAGTGTTTCTTATTTGAATCATTTGCTATCAGATCGTCAGATGGATGGAACCAGGGTTTAACGACAGCTTTTGACAACAGAGGTCGTTGCCGTGGACATAAATTTGCATTGGATATTACAGCACTTGACGATATCAATTTTCATGTTAATAAAGCAACGAATGAGGAGTTTTTAAGGGTGTCTAACGTTAGGGCGTTAGGCCAGAAGGCTGAAGCCGTATCAAACTATCAATTATTAATTAGCCCCATTAATTCTGTGTTACGCAAATACTTACTAATGGGACATGGACCATTGCAGGAGATACAATGCCCATCTGGGCCATGTCGAAATCCATCTTCACAAACTGCAACACAGGCTCCATGCTCCACAGCCATATGGTCTAAACAAGCACGTTGTTGCCCAGGATATGATTATGATGACTTGCAATAATCATTAAAATTAATTAATTAATAAGTGATTCACGAAAATTAAGAATAAATTATAAAAGTTATAAATTTATATTAAAGACTATAATTTATTTAAATTAAATTATTATAATTAAAATGCACATGATAATCGCACTTTATAACACGTAATCATTCTCATACGTCATCAGTTATGCACTCGTGAACGTCATCAGCCATGTACGTCATCGTTTTAAGGTGTCATCGTTTCTTTATTTATAATCGTAGCCAGTTATGCACGTCGTCAATTTAACACGTCTTGAACTGAGTATTAGTACACACGTCATATGCCACAAACGTCACCAGTTATGCAATTGTGAACGTCACCAGGCGTATAAGTGCGTCATCGTCCTATGCGTTATACGTCATAGGCTGTTTATTTATTGACGATATCACCAGTTATAAACGTCATCAATCGAGCTAACGGATATGTTATCATACTTGGACATTTCTTGACGCACTGCGATCGGTAGATGAACTTAGCGTTTGGATTTGTCTCCAGTTTCTCCGTTTCCGGATTGTAGATCTTCGGAGGGGGACACTGGGCCACGCAGTTGGAGTCGTCTTTGTAGTGGCGACACGCCTGTCACATCAAAAAAGAAAATTAATCGCACAGTGAAAGTGACGCGAATAGTGACGCGGCTAACACCACTCTCTCCGTTGAATGGTAAGCTAAAAGACAACATACAGGTTATGCGAGATTAAATTAAATCAAACACCAGTTCGACTTTTCGAAGCAAATAATATTAGAGTAAAATAATCCTAATCTGACTCAGTAACTATAGATAATTTTCAAAAATTGGCGGAGTTACATGCACGCAAAGTTGGTTCATTTCTGCAAAAATTCGTATGCTAAAATAAAATAGAGACTGAAACTGAAAGTAAACATAAAAGCGAAACTGAAACTGAAAGCGAAAGTGAAATGGTTATGCGAGATAATGAGAGATACATAGTAGTGACCAACAGTCACGTCTATGGGTCATGACCCAAAACCACCAATGACATTGAGGTCACCTTTGTGTGATCAACTTACGTGACAGTGCCACTCCTTGGGGCCAGTGCACCCGGCCGCACATTCCGAATGGCAGCAGTCGCCCGCATTCAACCCAAAGCAACGATCGTTTCCACACTGTGAGGAACAACGTTTGGTCACTAGAAAGCAAACCACAGGTCATCATAAGAAAACGAAAATAATGATTATAATGAAGATTAGCTGCTGACCCGTGAATAATCACGGGTCATACTTAACTTTGACCTCGCTAGGGAAGTGGTGGACACACCGGGACGCAGTGCTAAAATACACGTTTACGAAACGGTCAATCCTAAAATACGCTAAATTACACATTACCCAGTAAGTTTCAATTGGATGTTAACAACTTGAAGCATGCTTACGTCAATATATTTAAACGTAGCCTATAGACGTGAATATTTTATTTACTCGTCCAATGGATATAATTATGAAGTTATATGTAAGTTATTTACAACAGCACCGGGTGCAGTAACGCAGCTCGGTGAATGCGGACGAACAAGCACCCAGACACACGTGTAAAAAGCCTTACTGCATCCGGTGCTGTTGTTGCGTGCCTCGAAAGGTTGACCTACAAACGTTACTACACCCAGTACTGCGGACAGACAGACAGATGCACGTGACTTGCGTTTCCTTTGTTACATCTGCCAGCGGGGCTGTGGTCTCCATTTTATAACTTTGGACAACCCTTCTCATTAGACGCAGAGCCCGTGAATAAGCCAGTGCTCTGCTCCCAACTCTACAGGAGCGCTTTATAAATGTATAGTTAGGCAATACGATTACGCTTACTCCTCTTCACAAGACTATCACCCTCTTCAAAGCGCCCTAAATCTTGGTCTAACCGGAAACAAAGCGGTATCAGTAAACCGCTAATGGTTCCTTAAGATCGACAGGGACCAACGTGGGACGGATATGGAACCGACGATGGAACCAACTGACGTTTCAAAGGGGACTTATCTCGAGAGGCAGACCCAGCGGAGGGAGGAAGAACGAACAGCGTGTTAAGATCTAGACGGACTCAATTATCCTGCGCTATCTCACGCCTTTTTGCGCCGCATCGAGAAGCAGTCCGTTTGGTTGTATAAAAAAACCTACGCGGCTTGAGCAGTTCGAGGTGCAAGTCATGTGGACTCGCTTGTAAAGGACTTGCTATAATTATCTGAAGATGGATCTTGGAACCCTGGAGAATTTCGAATTCTTGTATTTCTTCGTTTTTTCATTCCTTAAATCTGTTGTTTCTCCATTTCTTTATACACTCTTTCCCTCATTCAGTCATTCTTTCACACCTTTTTTCCCTCTCACTCTGTCGTTCCCTCATTTGGTTATTTTTTCAAAGTCAAGCGCAGTATTCATCTCCAGCTGCTGTCATAATAATAATAATAATAATAATAATAATAATAATAATAATAATAATAATAATAAAAATAATAATAATAACAACAACAACAATAATAATAATAATAATAATAATAATAATAATAATAATAATAATAATAATAATAATAATGATATACTTGAATAACTATTTTGAGGCTAAAAATCAAAGCCCTTGAAGACGAAGAGCACATATGTTATATAAGACATTCTTGAAAATAACATAAAAAGTTTCTAATTAAACACATCGCTTTTTCAAACAATTCTTAATCTTTGTCATTTCTTCATTCTGTCATTTCGTCATTCAGCCATTTCTTCATATGATCTCATTCATTCATTTATCCATTCATTCGTTCGTTCATCTATCATTCTTTCAAATTTTAGTTCCTTCACTCCTTCATTCCTTTATTTCCAATTCCATCATTCTTCCCTTCTCTCATTCCCTTTCCCATCCTTTCGCTTCTTCCCTCAATCAATGCTTCCAATCGTTTGACTTTTGACGGCGTCTACTGGCTAAGCCTTATCCTAACGGTTCTCTCTCTTTACGACCAAACGCGGTAAAACCTTCAACGCGGCTTTTCCAACATTTCCTCCACTATCTCCTCTGCTTCCAACGCGTTTCTAGGAATCCTCAGCTGTGTACGGCAATCGTGGCCCTACGCTAGACACATTCATCTTATGATCCGCCACATTAGTATTATGATTGCTATTCGCGCCAAAATTCTTCACGCTTTAGAAAACAGTCTAAAATGGATGGACGGTCAAACACACTGACAGACAGATAGACAGATAGAAGACAGTCAGACACAGACAGACAGACAATGTGAGAGAGACAGAGGCAGAGAAACAGAGAGAGACAGACAAACAGGCAGAGAAAGAGTCAGAGACGGAATAAATTGAATGACGCAGAGACGGGTACTGTTTCCTGCTAGCCCCGAAAGACCTAATTTTCGTTAAGGGGTGGAATGAATTGTTCCTCAGGGAGATGGAGTCTGTCGAATACCTCTAACGCAATTGAGCCGATTTACGACGCATGTCGTCTCCAGGTGGAACCTCTATCTCCGTAACAAATGGCGGAACAAGAGTCTCCGGATGAGCAATGGTTTGGAACTCATCATTTCTTGGAATATCAGATACTACAGACGTCCTCGGAACCCAGTGAAAATCATTTTAAGATTGTTTCACTTGCGCTCTTAGTGAAATTTTAATAGGTTAGACGCGGGTAAATGGAGGGATTGACAGACAGACAGACGGACGGAAAAGCAGACAGCAAGACAGACAGACAGACAGACAGAGAATCCATTGATGGATAGAAACAAAGCTGGCGGAATGCGTCTCGTGCTTCGCTGGCCACTATACGTTTTGCATTGCCATCAGACACTGGTCCCTGTGAACTCTGTTGGTCCACCTGCATAAAATCCTTTCGTTGTGTCAGTCTCTGTATCTTATCCATCCGTCCATTCATCATCTGAGCTCCAGTTGGATCCACAGCAACGACGATTATGTAAACCATGAAATGTGTGGTGCAGCCTCTAAGAAGATCCAGTATGCGGGTGGTACAGAGGCAGAAGACGATGAGGAGAAGGAGGAGAAGTGGACGGAATATATATACAAAATACAATACAGAATACAATACAAAATGCAATGCAATAAAATACAATACAATTCCTACAACAGTGTTTAAGTATGGGCTGCAACAAAAGATTGTCTAGACACCTTTAAAACGGTGTCAAGCAATGCTATATAAACAGTAATAGTATTATTGAGCCGTCTAGAATTATATAAATAGAATTATATTCCAGCGGTCAAGGAACCGTCAGGTCTTTCCAGATTAGATGGAAAGCGACCGGTCGGGCAGACCCTGATACCGTGGAGTGGGGGGCGGACCTTACTTTGGGACGCAACTGTGGTGGACACAGTGGCCGCTTCTTATATCCCCGAGACAGCTTCCACAGCTGGAGGAGCGGCGGAGATAGCAGCCACAAGGAAACACACAAAATATTCTGAGCTAGAGAAGAAATACACTTTTGTTCCAATCGCTATAGAAACCTTCGGTCCCCTCAATAGTGAGGGCCTCGCCTTTCTGTCTGAGACTGGACGCCGACTTTCGACAACTACCGGTGACACCCGAGAGACAAACTTCCTTTTCCTGAACTTGTCGGCATTGATCCAACGTTTCAATGCGGTAGCTTTGTTTCTATCCATCAATCCACCGCATTTTCAGATTAGTTTGAGGCCTCGAGATAAAACGACATCATCATCTATTATCTATGTCATGAAACAGTTAAATTCTGATCAATATCTGTTAAGACATCTTGATTCGAGCAGTTATTTAACGGGCGGATATTATAAGTAGAGGTACATAGTTTTCGTCTGTTAGAGCGTTCACACCGAGACAATAACTGCGTTTACAACTATGCGGGGACAATGCTGTTATCTTGTATGGCCGCGTGAATGCGCTAATGAAATGTGGAATTATCAATAAAGTTACATTGAGTTGCATTGTATATAAATTTAAAGACTCGCTATTGCTACGTCGTAATATTGTCGATGATAAGCTTATTGTCATCGAGTAAGTTTCTTACATTCAACATGGCCATAGACGATGGTTGGCTCTACAAAGCTCAAAACGCCCAACTATGTCGATGTTCAAAAGCAATTAATGAAAAGAATTCACAAAGTGACATGTAAATGTCATCAAAATATTATAACGTGGACTAACATTGCCTCTGTTTAATGTACATAAGATTGACCACCTCACCTGGCCTAACACGCCTCCTTAAGTAACCTTGCCTCAGATCACCCCACGACATTTCGCCCAATCCCACTTCACCTTACTTCACACCTCCTTACCTTCTCTTATCCACCCTGACTTTATACAACCTTTCAGTGAAAAGCCAACATCTCATTTACGCGTTGTTTGTACATATTACTGATATTAAAGTAGGTTACCAGTGTACTTACGCAGCTGACACATGTTAGGATCTGCCGACCAACAGCCTCCATCACAATTGCTGTCACAGGAAGCACCTGAATACAGATAGATTGATAGATCCATAAATACATAGATAGATATATTAATGGGTCTAGGATGGGTGGATAGAGGGACGGATGAATGGATGAATGGATGAATGGATGAATGGATGAATGGATGAATGGGTTTTTGTATAGATATATGGATGTAAGTGATGTAATATGCCAAGCTAATTTCTGTCGACGGCAACGGCCTTTGTTGTCAAAAGCTGTCGTTAAACTCTTGATCCAGTCATCCATCGCTAATTCATTTTACGCCTTGACCAGATCCCCCAATAAAGTCGACCACAGCGTCCTTATAGTAACCAGAAGATACGCCAACATACGACAGCGATAACATTGAAAACTTATTAAACACCTTTTAAAACAATTAGGACAGATGATATTATAACAATGTTATATCTTGTACGTAATCAGGGGCAGTCCATAAATTATGTAAAGTAATTTTGAACGATTTTTGACCCTTTACCCTTCGTCACTCGTTGTCACAAATGCCGTGATCAAGTATGACGTCACAAAGATCTGACCCCCGAAAAAAGCAGATGTCCAGAATGTAATACAAATTTTCTTATAATTATAAAAAAAAGTCTGGAGAAAGTAAAATTATTATAATTATTTAAAATAATGTTTAATGACAACAACTCGAAGCAATCCAATCTTTATGTCTCTCCAATTCTCCCACGTTGACGTAAAATGCCCCGTCGTTGAATAAACAACATCCGATCCACACACTCTCTATTTTTTCGTTTCACCGACTCTCTGTGGCTTGTGAAATTTTTATTAAGTAAAGAACGAAAATATTGCAGTAAGATTAGATTAAACTGAAGATCAATAGGCAATCAACTCAAAAGTCACTAAGAATATGATGTCCAAATTAAAACTTTTCTCCAAATTGAATACTAAATGACATAGTTACTTTACTGAGATTCTGAATGTAACGTAATAATTCTTTGTATAACACAATTTTTTTATTACAACATTGCTTGCGGCCCGCCGACGCTTAGCATTGCCTTGAACCCTTGGCAGCTGCAAACAGGCAATCGGTCTGCAGTAGTGTGGCAATCGTGGCGATAGTTCTGGCGTTGCCTGCATCCGTGAATATTGCCCTCAGCGGTGAGATTAAGAAATTGGAAAAAAATCGAAGGCAAGAGGAGGAGAGGGAGAAAGAGAGAAAGAGCAAATGATGGCAGAGAATGCAAGGAAGCTCTCCAGACATTCATTATGATTTAATTTCACATTATCAGACGAAACATACTCTGAGAATTTAGATCTATGTGTGCATGGATAAATGTAGGCAGGTATGTAGCACCTCTGTCTATGTTTCTGGATGGGGCGCTATATAAATTTTCGAAATGAATTAATGAATGCACCTAAGTAAGTACATATATGTATGTGTGAATGTGTTTACGTTAGTGTTCGGGCATATGTGTGCGTATGTTTGCATATGTGTGCGTATGTTTGCATATGTGTGCGTATGTTTGCATATGTGTGCGTATGTTTGCATATGTGTGCGTATGTTTGCATATGTGTGCGTATGTTTGCATATGTGTGCGTATGTTTGCATATGTGTGCGTATGTTTGCATATGTGTGCGTATGTTTGCATATGTGTGCGTATGTTTGCATATGTGTGCGTATGTTTGCATATGTGTGCGTATGTTTGCATATGTGTGCGTATGTTTGCATATGTGTGTATATGTATGTGTAATTGTATGTATGGCAATGTGTGCATTCGTTCAGGCACATAATTATAGAATGCACAATTGAATAAATAATATTGATACATAATATATATATATATATATATATATCCACGTGACACACTATATGTTATTTATGTATGTAATTATGACGATGTATCATATAATTATAAACACATATATATTTATATAATAGTATATATATATGTATATATATATTTGTAGGTATGATTGTACAATCATGTATATTAGTCTTTAAATATATCAATATGTGTTAGGATGAACATTAATAAAAATTATATACGTGGTTATATAAACACAAATAAGCAAATATGAGTCAATATTGATTAGTCTTACATCATTGCACATTCGCCTTAAATATATATATTAAATATATTATATTAATATATATATTAAATATGTATTAAATATATATTAAATATATAGCCTTGAGTGTGTTTAAGTTTGTGGACATATTTGTGTGTTTTGACGTCGACTTGTATACAGCGAGGCTCCAGTACGAGCCGGCGCATAAGGAGTTACAGCTCTTCTATAATTCAATGTGTCTCTCATGTGCCAGTCTTAATGGTTCTTGGTGATAGGCTTCTGGGGTTGTTTTAGACTCACCTATGTCTTCCAGTACACACTCTACCATCCTCGACATATTTCTAGAGATATTTTTTGACCGATATGCATGGACTCCAAAGGTTCTCTACGCTCAAGCAGAATTGATCACTGCAGCGCTGTTCTGGCTGGTCTTCCGTGTGCCTTAGTGGTGTGTTTAGATCGCGTTCTTCGTTCTGTGGCCAGGCTTATTGGACATACACCTAAATTTTCACCGGTTTCAGCGTATATGCGCGATGTCCTTCACTGGCTGCAGGTTCAACAGCGCATTACTTTCCGCACTGCGACACTAGTTTGGCGGTGTCTCTCTGGTTGTGCGCCATCCTACTTGACTGAACTGTGTCGTCTGGCGTCTGAACTCCTTTCGCGTAGAGCTCTGCGCTCTGCTGCTAAAGGCGAGCTTCTGGTGTCCAGGGCCCGCTCGTCGCTAATGCTGCGTCGAGCTTTCTCAGTGGTTGGTCCGTTCACCTGGAATGGGCTCCCGGTTGCCCTCCGTCTTCCTCCTTACAATGATCTATCTACCTTTTGTAAGCGGCTAAAGTCATTTCTTTTTGGCCGTGGCTGGGCTGGGAGTACCTCTGAGTAGTTTCCCTTGAAGAGGCGCTATATAAATTATCGAAATGAATGAATGAATGAATGAATGAATGAACCATTACACAGAAACCGCTGTTAAACACTGTATAATTAAATGCAGATATTAGACACCTTTAAAACATTACCAACAGACACTATAAATAAAGCGCAACGTAATAATCTCCTATGGTTGCGTTTTGCCAGTGCCAGTCTAATGCCTGGATAAAGAAGGAGGGCGACGCTAATAATCTTTGTTATCACTCAGTGCCGTTAAACGGCAATTACTGCTACCGATTCCTCAGGTTGTCTAAGCTCAACCGTTTCAGCGATATCTCTAGAGTAGTTTAATGACGAATATAATGGCGCTTTGCAGCTTCTGCCACTTTTCCATTGCGCGTAGAAAATGCTGTCTCCTTCACAGTAACTTCCGTATAAATTTCAAACAGACAACCGCTGTGCGATTATAAGTATGTTTGTAACCTCTTATATCTCTCTTCTAAATAATAATACCCTTGCAAACCTCTTTTATGGTATCCATTATCTCAACAAGTGCCAAACACGCACTGTTGTAACCATTCCCAAATGACAATCTTAAAGTATCATAAAGTAAAAGTACGGCATAGACGAATGGTGACAAGTTATGAAAGAAGTCGAATTTACTGTCGACAGCCATGCAAGGTGACATTACGCTACACATACTATTTAATCAACGCAACCGCTTAGCAAAAGAGGTTCTAGTCAGCCATACGAGGATACGGATCCCGAGCTCAGTTCTTCACTCGTCAGCTTTACGCTTCAGCGCTTAATCCATTACTCCACGGTGAAGAGTAACTGCAGAGTTAGATGTCACTTTGGTATAATTGTGATTTAAAGAAGACTATTAGCAGCGATTAATAATAGGCCTACATCTGAAAAAGAATAATTTTGTGATTATTATTGACGCATTGTTAGGCTATTCCTAACGGACTATTAGCGTATTACATATTTGTGGCATCCTTTGTATTTTTACATATTTTTACTTATTTTTATTTATTTATTCGGAAATTTGAAATTGCTTAATAGCTCCGAAACAGTGTTTATTTATTATTCAACAGTTTAACGACATCCTATAGCAACACAGGCCGTTGACGTCTTTAAAATTTGTTACATTTCAGTTCAATTTCGTATATAGTTTTAATCATTTATCTTTCTGTTTTCTTTCTTTCTTTAGTCTTTCTGTTTCTTTCTTTCTTTAGTCTTTCTGTTTTCTTTCTTTCTTTAGTCTTTCTGTTTTCTTTCTTTCTTTAGTCTATTTGTCTTCTTTCTTCCTTATGTGTTGTTATAGATTCCATTATTATTTAACAATGTAATTTAATTATAACATAATTATAAGATATTATGAATTATAATATTAAACCTACAATTATTATTTTTATACATCTATAAACCACTATAATCTGTATGCATGCTACTGAGATCACATGAGTTAATTGATATGCGTCATCCTGATAAACACGTGATATGTCTAGTCCATCTATATACACATACAATAAATTATATAGTAATATAAATGAAAGAGATTTAATTAGAGTATAATCCCTTTATTTATTGTTTTAATAAGTCTATAAATGACACTTTGTATACATCCTACATCAAGTAAATTTTTCACATTAAATTCCAATTTATAAATGCTACATTGATCCTTCAACATAGAGGCTATATTTTCTTTCTTACACTCCATTAGTAGATGTGCGATACTGTCTGTAGTCTTACATAAGTCACACAATCCATTGGGATGCCTTCTCATTAGAAATAATCTTTTATTAGTAAGGGCAACTCCTAATCTTAAACGACTAATTTGAACCTCTTTTTGTCTACATGGATCTATTAACTTAATATCAGTGGAAACAATTGGGCATATATTTTTATAAAAATTTCCTTTATCATCATTAGTATATTGCAATTGCCATTTATTGATTATATATGTTTTAATCAATGGGTATATTTCCTCCTGTTCTATATAATCTGTAGAAGTTATAGAATCAATATGTAATGCTTGTTTGGCCATTTTATCAGCCATTTCATTACCTTTTAGACCTACATGACCAGGTATCCATGCCAATTTTACTCTATGTAATGTTAATTTATTTAATTCAATTAAGAATTCATTAAATAAAGTTGGTCTAGAATTACACCTGTTCCTCTGAATAGAAGACAGTACACTTAAAGAATCCGAGAAAATGACAAAATTACAATTATTATAATCCTTATCATTAATAATCCACAAAATTGCTTCTTTTATTGCAGTTAGTTCAGCAGCAAAAATACTAGAATAATCACATAATTTGAATTTTCTTATAATATCCAAACTTGGAATTGTAAATGCAGCAGCTACTAAATCATCTATCTTTGAACCATCTGTATAAATATGAATGTCATTATTATATTTCAATACTATTTCCTGAGCAGCTAATTTCATGAATTCTGGATTAGTAGTCTTTTTATTAATCTGATCATTGAGACTCATATCTATTTCAATTTGCTGATTATTCCAAGGAGGACATGAAGGGAAGGTAGGACCAATAAATGATGTATTTATAATAGATGAAATGAATTCTTGAGTACGAATAAAAATAGAATTATTTTTATTCTGAGGTGTTTTATAGATGTCTGTCCAATGTAATTTAGAAGTGGATGTACATGGATGATTTTTATTACCAATTATTTTAATTTCCATTTTAATAGAGTTATTTAATCTTCTTAGATTTAAAGGTAATTCCCCACATTCATTTTGCAAGGCTGTAGCAGAGGAGCACTTTGGTACACCACAACATAATCTTAAAGCCTCATTTTGAATTGTATTAAGTTTATTTAATATTGATTTTGAAGCTGATGAATATGCTACATCCCCATAATCTAAAATTGATCTAATTAGAGCTCTATATATAGCTAATAAAGATTTCTTTGAAGCACCCCAATGATATCCTGAGAGTGCTCTCATAAGGTTTAATCTTTTTTTACACTTCTCTATGATATAATCTATATGAGGTCTCCAACTTAATGTCTTATCAAAAATTACACCTAAGAATTTAGCTTTATTTTCCATTTTAATGTTTTGTTGATCAACTTTGATACTTATATTGGGTGTACTTATACTATTAGTGAATAAAACTGCAACTGTTTTATTTATTGAAATTTTGAAGCCATTTTCATTACACCAGTTAATTATTGAATTAATTGATTGTTGTATTTTAGTTTCCAGTATTTTTACATTCCTATGTCCTAAATAAACAGCACTGTCATCTGCAAAAAGGGACATATCAACTCCCTTTGGTCCTGATGGAATGTCATTAATCATAATCAGAAATAATAAAGGAGAAATTATTGAACCTTGAGGTGTGCCATTTTGTTGCTTAAATTTAGTGGACATTTCAGCACCAACCTTTACTTGAAATGTTCTTTCAGATAGAAATTTCTCTATCCATGTAGTTATATTGCCTGTAATACCTAATTTTTTAAATTTTTTTATAAGAGTTGGCACATGCAGCATATCAAAAGCCCTTTCAAAATCAATGAATACTGCTAGTACATGTTCCTTATTCTTTAATTTCTTTAATATTGTGTCTTGTAGTTTCAAAATCTGATCCATGATACTTCTATATTTACGGAAACCTGATTGGTTTTTAGTAATGAGAGAATTTTTTTCTAAATACCATTGCAGTCTATTAGTTACCATTTTTTCCATTATTTTACACATAGTAGCTGTCAAAGAAATTGGCCTGTATGAATCCGGAATTTCTGCATTTTTACTTGGTTTTAACAAAGGCAAAATAATAGCATGATGCCAATCATTTGGAAAAATTCCCTGAATCCAAATTTCATTAAAAAATGTCAATAAAACTATCATAGCATCTTTATGAAGATATTTAAATAATTCATAAGGGATTCTATCCTCACCTGGTGACTTATTATTCTTAACAGATACAATTGCTTGTTTCAATTCATTAATATTAAATAATTCATTCATTGAATAATTCATTTCATCATTACAGTCATCTACATTAATTAAATTATTATGTAATTGATTATCCTTAATGTAATTTAGAAATTTCTCATTATAATTTTGTGAATCACTGGTCTTAGCATAAGTTTGAGCTAATAAATTTGCTTTATCTATGTTAGATTCTGCTAAATAACCATTACTTTTGAGTGTTGGAATAGATGAATAACTTTCTACACCATTCATTCTCCTCGCCCAATTCCATACAGAACCCAATTTTGTTTGATCTGTTAACCCAGTACAGTAATCCTGCCAACTAGATTTAGCTTCTGATTTAATTGTTTGTTTAACAATGGCTTCTTGTTTTTTATATTCCAGATAATCTCCAAGCTCCTTAGTTTTCTTCATTTTATTCCTATGTTGATTTCTTTTATAAATAGCTTCTGAACATTTATCATTCCAATACGGCAATGGTTTAAATTTCTTTTGTTGTTTATTAATATTTTTAGAATTTAATTTCTTATAAGGTATAACTTTTTTGGCTGTATCAGTAATACATTGCACTATATTATTATACTTATTATCTATGCTTTGATTATCCAAAATTTCAGTTGTTATAGCCAATTTAGTATTTTCCTTGTATTCTTTCCAATTAGCTTTATTTAATTTCCATACATGCATACTCAAATTATTTTCTATAATTATTTCTTCATTTATATTAGTTAAACAGGCAAAATGATCAGAACCCATATTATAATTAGTAACTCTATGTTTTGCATTTAAAGCTAAATCTTGTGAACAGATGCTTAAGTCAATGACTGAATTAATATTTGTCTGCCTTGAATTAATATGTGTAGCCTGTCCCGTATTAAGTACCACTGTATTAGTTTCAATTAATATATCCTCTAATATTTTACCCCTTACATTTGTTTGTGAGGAACCCCACATTTTATTATGAGTATTATAATCTCCTACCATAAGTGACCTCTTATGCATAAACAATTTTTGAAGATTTTGTTTTATTAATTCTTGCGATGGGGACAAATACATATTAAAAATTTTCAAATGTCCATTTATTGTTTTAATTTCAATTCCTTGAATTTCTATATTCAAAACATCAGGTAAATCTAACACAGTGAAATTTAAACCTATTTTTATATATATAACCAATCCCCCTGTTTTATTAGTTATGCAGTCTTTACGTAAAACATTATAACCATCTAATTTAGGAGCATTATATTTAATTTTAAGATATGTTTGTTGTACACATATTATATCAGGAGAATTAATAGTATTATATATAAAATTTCTAAGTTGATCTTTATTATTGTATAAGCTGTTAGCATTCCATTGCAGAATAGAAAGAGCCATAATGGGATACTTTTAAAGAATTAATATTATTTTTATTCCAGGATTTAATTTCAAATTATTTATTTAATACATTCGAAATGGATCTCATTTTTAAACAACATTTCAGATGCTACTCGACTTATTATAGTTTTAAGCTGCTCTTTATTTATTGATTTATCAATGGCTGCCAAAACGCCAAGTACAAATGACTGATTAAGAGACGAATCAGGACTTTGAGCATGTATATCCCTATCATCTGTAGCAAATGATTTATATTTGTTTTTATCAAAATTCAGAAATGATCCTACCGTGTCAGATGACATTTTCAGACTTACTGGTTTAAGAGAAGGTTTACCTTTGACTGGTAACACTGGTAATGACAATTGCACATTATCATGTTTGGTTCCAATTTTTAATTGGGATGCATATAGAGGAATTTTATCCATCTGTATGTCAATCTGATTATCTGTGGTATCATTCACAGAATTCTGCTCCTTTATTGCTTGAACTTTTTTCATTGCCTCATTTAAGGAAATATTTTCAATTGTTCGAATTTTAAGGGCACTCTGCAACTCAACATATTTTGGACACGACTTATAAGCAGCGCTATGTGCCATGCCACAATTAGCACATTTACATGTAGCTGTATCTATGCAATCTAAATAGTTGTGATTACCGCTACACCAGCTGCATATTTCAGACTTTCTGCACTGATTTTTAAAATGTCCAAATTTTTGACATCTATCACAACGTTTGGGTAGAGGTACAAAAGGATGAACAAAATATCGGTTATTATCAATTTCAATGTGATTAGGCAGTAAAGTACCTTTATCAAATGCTATCAACGTTGATTTACTATGTGCAGCATTACCTAATCTGTGCATATATTTTGCACCCACTTCCCTAGCAATCTCATCCATGTTGCTCTGGCTTTCCAGTAAACCATATATTACTCCTTTTACGGAGTATTCCACATTTGGTTTCTGAATTGACGAAGGCAATAAAGGCAATGACTTATTTACACTTGATTTTGATTTACTTAGAGCAAATGGCAGGCTAGTTTTAACGGGTTTATTATCCAAATGATTTAATTTCATTAATTTATTCCTTTGTGACAGATTTACAGCTATAATTCGTAAATCTCCCTTTCTGGTAATATACACCTTCTCGACCTGACCCCCAGCCCCCTCAATGACTTCTTTATTAAGTTGCCTAGGTTTGTGATTATATAATTTTAGAAGATTGTCCTCCCCAGTTACAAAAACTGTTCTATCATTTCTATCTTTCTGCAATAATTTCTGTTCTTCTGTCAAAGGATGATGATAAATAGATTTTAAAACCCTTTTATCAGACATTAAGCCATTTGTAATCATTTGTTGTGATTCTGTGGTATGTGATTGTGCTGTTATAGTATGCATGCGAGGTGTCGTAGTCTGTGTTTGTAGTTTTGTATTCATTTGTTGTGTTGTCGTAGTATGTATGTGATTTGTCATAATCTGTATTTGTGGTTTTGCATTCATTTGCTGTGTTGTTGTATTATGCATGTGAGGTGTTGTAGTCTGTGTTTGTAATTTTGCATTCATTTGTTGTGCTGTTGTAGTATACATGTGAGGTGTTGTAGTCTGTGTTTGTAGTTTTGTATTCACTTGTTCTGTTGTTGTAGTATGCATGTGAGGTGTTGTATTCTGTGTTTGTGGTTTTGTATTTATTTGTTGTGCTGTTGTAGCATGAATGTGAGATGCAACATCATTATGTTCAGCATTTGCAACAGATTCAACATTAGTATCTTCAACATTTGTGACACTAGAGTACACATCTATAACTTGAGTGCATTCAGTTTTTATGACATCATTATGATCAACATTTGAAACATCACCAATTTCAACAATAATGACATCAGTATGTTCATCATTTGTAACATAAGAAGATTCAGCATTTATAAATACATTTGCTAAAGGAGAATCACTAATCTTAATTCTTTTTTTATCTTGACATTTTGATTTCTCACCCTTCTTTTTGTTTGCTGTTGAATGTAGAACTTTCTCTTTTTGTACAGCTGCAGTTGATTGTAAGAGAAAGTTCATTTTTGGTTTTTGTATTTCTGTTGATTGGTTATTGGAAGAAACATGCCATATAACGTTTGTTTCTTTTTTTAATCCACAACGACCTCTGCCTGTTGCACTGGGCAACGATCGTGTTTTCGTCATACTTGTTATATTCGACTTTTGCTTTTTCTTCGTTTGTGCAACCCGAAGCCGCGGCTCACCGGAGTGCTGACCCTCAAGGCTTATAGAAGATCCCACTTTAATATAGTCCTTTCTCTCGATGCCAGAATTTCCAGTAAAGCTGCAAGAGATTCGTCCAGTTTTCAACTGGTGTGATCGGTCCTCCAGTGATTGTGACCGACGACGACGTGCTAATGTTTCACAGTAGGATTCAAAGACCATATTCTCTGCAACATCAGGCCTGAGAAGATTATGACAGGAATTATAGGTTGCAATTGATTCATAGTCATTTGTTTTATCGTTTACAGTTTCTTCACTTTTCTTCCTTGTGTCAATGTTTTTAGTCAAACCAATCGGCGTATCAGACCCAATCGGCGTCAACATTTTATTTGGATGCATCAGTTGTACGTCGGATTTCTGTTTCCCGTCTAATGTCTGTTCTCCAGTTATGTTCAACGAAACGTCACTCGGTTTTGGAGAACTTGATGATATGTCAAGCTTTCTTTTTCGTTTAATCTTTACCATTTTCAATTTATTTACTTTATTTTCGTACAGATTTTCAGTTACTGAAATTTCCCGCCCAACTCCACTTCAACTCCTCCATATAACAGTGTTTAACTTTGTAGCAGCTATATTTATAGTTTTGGCCGACATCATTGTAAAGGTGTCTAAATAAGAATGTATTATGGCATTTTCAATATTGTTCGATAAAATCTGAGGCTATCAATATCCACTTATATAAAGTAAATTCAGATATATAATATACGTATATTCTCACTTATATTCAATGATAACCATCGTCTCCCATCTGCATAAATCAAATTATATCTTGTTATATCCACCAAATTCATTCAAATTCACATACTTGTACTCCTATAATCGTATGTTCACAAAATCCCATCAATGCTTGCACTCGTGCAGTTCCAGTCCCAAGCCTGGATAAAGAAGGAGGGTGACGCGAATGATCTATGTTAACACACGGTGTCGTTAAACTGAAACTACAACTGCTGTGTCTATAATATCATCTATTTCTTGAAATGTTGAGCGAATAATTAGACACTTATGAGGTAAGAAGCGGTTTACGAAAGACAACCACCAGATTAGGCACGTAAAGATTAGACACGATATATAAACCTCATCGACACCTTTAAAACACTTATCGCATCTCCATATCATGTAAAATTCACATCTTAACATACAATTTCACAAGTTCTAACATTGTAAATTGCTGTTGCGTTAGCGGCTACAACTGTTCAAATAATTGCATACCTGTTTTAAGTGCAATATTACTGATATAAATAAAAGGAAGGCGTGAATTTATATAAGGATTTGTTTTACAGGCTAACAGTTCAAAATAAATGTTATGAATCACTTCAATTCTTGCAGACATAATTCTGACTTATCGCCGCTGATTAATAATTGAAAGGAACATTTGTTGGCAGGTGTGGAAATGGCGGAAGGAGTTCGGTCGGCAGTTGATGTGATATACGTAGGCAATTGAGACATAAGGAGGGAGGCAGTTAAGGTGGGATGGAATATAAAGGGGTGCGATGGAGAGCCGAAATGGAGTAAGGATGATAGAGGAAGGGAAATAACAGTTGGCTGGGAGGGTTGTTGTTCTTTAAGAGTGACGAAATAAAGGCAAGTAAAGAACAAGAGATAACTAACACGGACGAAGAAAGGTAGGGAGGCATAACAAGAGGAGTTGAGTAGGGCAGGCAGGCAGACGGAGGCAATCGAGGAAAGAGACAGGATGCGAAAGACGTTGAAAGAGGAGAGACGCGTTGACGGGACGGCACATCACCAAGGGAATTGAGGAAGTGATATGGATAAATGGATGATTGAACGAAGGAAGAAGAAAAAAAACGAAGCGAGAGAGAGACAGACAGACAGACAGACAGAGACAGAGAGATACAGATATATATATATATGTATTATATATATATATATATATATGGAGTAAGGATGATAGAGGAAGACATACATAGAGACAAACAAAGAGAGAGAGAGAGGTGATGGATACGGGCAAAAAGCGGAAATTACAAATTGAGAAACACGCCGCACAGCGTCGTGCAGAGAGGAGGGGTCCGAAGGCAAATGTCCCACTACGAACATGCTCCTCTGCCCTACTCCACTCCAGCTGCATTGGCTCCCTGTTGAATTTAGAATCAAATTTAAGTTAGCTTGTTTGACCTACAAAGCCATCATCACCAGTACACCTACCTAGATTCATGCTCTACTAACTCCTTAAATTCCTTCTCGTTGCTTACGATCATCAAGTACAGGTCTTTTAGCTGAACCACGATGCAGAACAGTTATGGGCTCTCGTGCATTTCATGTCTCTGCTCCTAGGGAATGGAATCGACTGCCACTCTCTCTTCGTAGCTCAAATTCACTTCCTTCCTTCAAAAAGCGACTCAAAACTTACTATTTCTCTTTGGCTTTCAAGGATTTGGAAATCTAATTGCATCTTCTCCTGGCGACTGACAATCCGCGCCTCAGATTCACATTTAAGTGTGACCTTGTGCGCGTTACAAATTTATTAATAATAATAATAATAATAATAATAATAATAATAATAATGTTCTTAGTCATAGGAAGGGGATTTCTTGCCTTCCTAACACTTGTAACTGGAGGTTTGCCTCCATCACTCAGAGGGTGGGGATTGACGCCCCTGACGCCGCAGACAGACTCGTCGATGGGCACACGGTTGGACATAGTCATACTAAATAGACAGAGAGACATTTACACGGACAGGAGACCTGCCAGGCGGGTATACCGAGAGAGCACGACATTTATGAAGACATTAATCAGGCACAAGGATTTACGAAATGGATGGATGGCATGGTCGAGAGAGGATGTTGCATAAACGAGGGAGTGAACGAGGGAGGGAAGGAAAGAACCGGAAGAGCGGAAACGGAGGGAGGGAATCAAGAGGATGGAGTGAGACCAGTAAAGAAGGATTTCGGACGTCAACAGGTGGTTTGACGTGGCCTCTGCGTCATTTTTTATGTAGTATCCCATTCTATGTGCTTCTATGTTTCTCTGAAGACTTCTTGAATGTATGCGTATGTATGTGTGTGAGCACGTGTGCTCGTTTTAACTGGATTTATCAGTTTGAATGAAGTTGTATCTTACCCTAGCTATCTGTCCCTCTGTCTCTGTCTGTCTGGTCAGCTCTGTCTCTCTCAATTAGCTTGACTCAGACTATATATGTCTGTGTTTGTCTCGGTCTGTCTCTGGCTGTCTGTTTCTTTCTCTGCCTCAATACTTCTTGCATCTATCTACCATCCGTCAGTTCGTCTCTCTTTGTTTGCTGTTAGCAATATTTAATCTGTATACACAAATGTTTCTGTTCGCCTCCATCGTCCATTTTGTTTGAGAGCTTGTCATAGACGTACTCTGAGGAATAACACATCTGGCGCCATATAAATATCAGAGTTTTTGTTTCAATGTTGGAGGGTCAATTGCAACCAGATCTCTGTGGACTGTTGTCCTACTCTCTCTCACTCTACCTCTCCCTGTCTGTCTCTTTGTCCATATCTCCCTTTGTCTGTGCCTCCCAATCTCTGCCTTTAAATTTGTATGAATCCTTACCAGTTTTGAGGCCGATCACAGCGACTAATTAAAATACGTTTGGTATAAAAATTGGAGGAGTAAGGGTTTTAATGCTGCATGGAATCCACGTTTCGTTGTGTCTCTCATACTTTCCCTCTTTCTTCTCTCTCTCTCCTTCTCTCTCCCTCTCTCTGTCTCTCTCTCCCTCTCTCTCTCTCTCTCTCTCTCGTTCACACTATCTTTCTCTTTTCTCTCTAATTTTTCTCTCTGCTTCTCTATTTATCTCTATCTTTCTCTTCATCCTCTCTGCCTCATTCCCTCCCTCCCTCCCTCCCTCCCTCCCTCCCTCGCTCGCTCCGCCCCTCCATCCCTAATTCACTCCCTCTCTCGCTCCCTCCCGCTCTCTCCACTATCTCTATCTAACTATCTGTCTAGCGAACGAACTAACTAACTAATTAACTGATTAGAAAACAATCCATCCATCCATCCATCCATCCATCCATCCATCCATCCATCCATCCATCCATCCATCCATCCATCCATCCATCCATCCATCCATCCATCCATCCATCCATCCATCCATCCATCCATCCATCCATCCATCCATCCATCCATCCATCCATCCATCCATCCATCCATCCATCCATCCATCCATCCATCCATCCATCCATCCATCCATCCATCCATCCATCCATCCATCCATCCATCCATCCATCCATCCATCCATCCATCCATCCATCCATCCATCCATCCATCCATCCATCCATCCATCCATCCATCCATCCATCCATCCATCCATCCATCCATCCATCCATCCATCCATCCATCCATCCATCCATCCATCCATCCATCCATCCATCCATCCATCCATCCATCCATCCATCCATCCATCCATCCATCCATCCATCCATCCATCCATCCATCCATCCATCCATCCATCCATCCATCCATCCATCCATCCATCCATCCATCCATCCATCCATCCATCCATCCATCCATCCATCCATCCATCCATCCATCCATCCATCCATCCATCCATCCATCCATCCATCCATCCATCCATCCATCCATCCATCCATCCATCCATCCATCCATCCATCCATCCATCCATCCATCCATCCATCCATCCATCCATCCATCCATCCATCCATCCATCCATCCATCCATCCATCCATCCATCCATCCATCCATCCATCCATCCATCCATCCATCCATCCATCCATCCATCCATCCATCCATCCATCCATCCATCCATCCATCCATCCATCCATCCATCCATCCATCCATCCATCCATCCATCCATCCATCCATCCATCCATCCATCCATCCATCCATCCATCCATCCATCCATCCATCCATCCATCCATCCATCCATCCATCCATCCATCCATCCATCCATCCATCCATCCATCCATCCATCCATCCATCCATCCATCCATCCATCCATCCATCCATCCATCCATCCATCCATCCATCCATCCATCCATCCATCCATCCATCCATCCATCCATCCATCCATCCATCCATCCATCCATCCATCCATCCATCCATCCATCCATCCATCCATCCATCCATCCATCCATCCATCCATCCATCCATCCATCCATCCATCCATCCATCCATCCATCCATCCATCCATCCATCCATCCATCCATCCATCCATCCATCCATCCATCCATCCATCCATCCATCCATCCATCCATCCATCCATCCATCCATCCATCCATCCATCCATCCATCCATCCATCCATCCATCCATCCATCCATCCATCCATCCATCCATCCATCCATCCATCCATCCATCCATCCATCCATCCATCCATCCATCCATCCATCCATCCATCCATCCATCCATCCATCCATCCATCCATCCATCCATCCATCCATCCATCCATCCATCCATCCATCCATCCATCCATCCATCCATCCATCCATCCATCCATCCATCCATCCATCCATCCATCCATCCATCCATCCATCCATCCATCCATCCATCCATCCATCCATCCATCCATCCATCCATCCATCCATCCATCCATCCATCCATCCATCCATCCATCCATCCATCCATCCATCCATCCATCCATCCATCCATCCATCCATCCATCCATCCATCCATCCATCCATCCATCCATCCATCCATCCATCCATCCATCCATCCATCCATCCATCCATCCATCCATCCATCCATCCATCCATCCATCCATCCATCCATCCATCCATCCATCCATCCATCCATCCATCCATCCATCCATCCATCCATCCATCCATCCATCCATCCATCCATCCATCCATCCATCCATCCATCCATCCATCCATCCATCCATCCATCCATCCATCCATCCATCCATCCATCCATCCATCCATCCATCCATCCATCCATCCATCCATCCATCCATCCATCCATCCATCCATCCATCCATCCATCCATCCATCCATCCATCCATCCATCCATCCATCCATCCATCTCTTTTTCGTTCTTTCGCTCTCTGACTTTCCCACTCACACAAATCCAGACATACAACCAGACAGACAGACAAGGACGCAGGTAGACAGACAGACAGACATACACCTTTCGTATTCTGGACGCTCAGAATATCAATCGATGTTGTATAAATGTTGCTCTGTTTTCGTCTGGCTGTTAGTGTCTCTATGTAGCTTTCCATGTATTCTATGTCCGAGGTAACGCTTTGCATCCGTCCTTCTCCTGTCTTTCTGCGTGTCTGTCTGGGTTTCTGTCTGTCTGCCTGCTTGCTTCCTTGTCTGTCCGTCTGTTTGTCTGTTTATTTGTCAGCCTGTTTGAATCAGTTGATTAAAGGACCAAAGAAGATTTACAAAGAGTGGAAGACAGACAGACAGACAGACAGAAGGACAGACAGACAGCCAGACAGACAGATAGACAGACAGGCAGACAGGCAGGCAGACACATTCTAGAGATATCGACGAAATGCTACTTGCATTGTTGAGCTACATTTGAATCGATCTGTGTGATTGATTGAATTCCTTCCTGGATCTGGCTCCATTCGATTGAATCGATGTAACAGAGAAATTGGTTCTTTCGAATGTAGACTCCTCCGCGAGTTATCTCTGATGTCAACAGAACAATTGCATTCCTTCAACCAATAACTAGTAGTAGCAGCTGCTGTGTAGCGACACTGTGTGATAGCAAGAATCTTTAGCGTCGTCCTCCTCCTTCATTCAAGCTTGGGACTGGCACTGCCAGACTGTGAACAGTGGTGAAATTCAACCGAGAGCTGCACGGGATTATATATTGAATTCGCATCAGGAAGCGATGTAATGTAATTTAATGCTGAAAAAACAACTGTTTTTTTTATCTAGGTATCAGTTATGGTGTTGTTGATTGCGAGAGTACAACCAGTAAGAACAATATTTTTAATAAAGACACCTTTATAACGAGTTTGCCGTGAGTTATATATAATTGTAGGATCGCCATTTGATATAGTAACTGTTTGCTTGCATGGCTTTGCCATTAAGAGTGCGGCAGAATTAACATTGGCATTTACTGAACTTATACGTATAAGCATTATGTAGCACCTATTGAATCTTTGATTAACAGGTAATGAGCCTGAAAATATTCCTTGATTAGTTTCCGTCCTAACCTATATTTGGGACTTGCACTATAAATAATAGCGAAATTACATGTGCATAAATATCAACATTGACAGCAAATGCAGCCGCAAGATTTAAGTTTACTGGTTAAAGGACATTTAATTCCAGAACTCCAATTAAACACCGGTAAAACATCGGCAAAATATAAGTTTGAATACCCTTGAAATGTAATGTAATGGAGGCCTTTCAAAATTTCTCAGCGCCCACAAAAGCCACATTAGGAAGACCAGCTAAACAACAGCGCTATACCAATTCAAGATCGCAATAATAGCCAAGCCTCTCGCATCTTTCCGGTGCCAGGTAGAAATCAGAGGGTCTAGTCGAGGATGCCGTTAATGTTAGACGCAGTATCTTTGCGTTGCGGTCATATTTACGAGATCCAAAGACCTCAAGGGATATCAACGTTCTTGTATTATAGTGTATTGTATTCGATTACTACACTATGACTAAACAATACTAATTTCAATTGAGTTTCATTTGCAGGTGTCATATTGTTGGTTTCGAAGTGAATAAACCATTAGTAATTTTTATGATAGTTTCTATGGCTTAATTCCATCGTCGATAATGTAGATATATTTTAATTTTGGTTTATTGTTGTTTAGTGCAATTATGTTATCACAAAGACAATTAGCCTTGCCCGCCTTCTTTCTTCAGGTTTTGGACTGACAGTATCTTAATACTAATACTGGCTGTGGATCGCTTTCGGTTTTAGAAGTTCCACATGTTCGAAAAATGGCTCTGTTATAGGGACCTAGCTAGCTGTCGAGACCGAATGCAGTAGCGTATGTTGTTGCTATTAAATTCGAGGTTCCATTGTGCAGTGGTAGAGTTTCCTGTTAGATTGGAAATGGTGGCATCAGTGACACATTCCATACGGTTGCCAGTTTAATTTCATTTCTCATCTCAAAACAGTCTTAGCTTCCGATTATTGTTGTTTCTTATTTTATTTTATAAGATTTGTTATTTTTCTCTAATTGACTTTCATTTCGGTCGACTAGTTTTATTGCAACTTTAGTTTGTGTAACATCGAGATTATTCGAATTTTGATGCTCAAGATTCATAAAATTTCTTTAGTGATGGACGGATCCATGTTCTAACGACACCTTATGACAACTGAGGCCGTTGTCGTCGACAGAAATTTTCTTGGCATATTAGAGCACTTGCAGCTCAAGCCAGTTATTAAGTGGTAGTTGAGGCAGTTTTATGACACTGTGTGATAACAAAGCTCATTAGCGTCGCCCTCCTTCTTTATCCAGGCTTGGGACTGGCACTGCCTGTGTTATTGCAGCGGTGGAGTTAATTTATTTATTATTATTATTATTATTATTCAACCGTTTAACGACATTTTATTGCAACACAGGCTTATAATTGATTATTACATTTTATTCCTACATATATAAACATACATTGTACACATGTATATATGATATTCGAGTCTAAATTTATTTTGTGAGAGCGTGTCGCCTTTATATACAAATATGCTAAAGAGTTTAAAAGGTGTCGAAGTGTTTTACGGTTTAATCGGAGTGTTTTAAAGTTTAGAAGTTGTCAAAAGGTACCGATGTCCCTATTGTCGACGCAAGGCATGTTGTCTAATTACAAAAACGCAATAAAATATCGTGCTAGTAGTTGGGTAAGTAATATTATTGATTATTAAATTATTATTAGGGCTGTTCGAATATTCGCTTCGTATTCGCTTCGGAGTACTTACATTGGAGTTTTGAAAGTTATTGGTAGACATAATTGTAGGCCTACAATAGTCGTAATCGTAATCGTATTCGTATTCGGTCGAATAGTAAATCACCTTTGCGTACAGCTTTTATTATCACTATAAATTATATCATTGTTATTGCTATCGTCGTCGTGTCGTCATCATCCTAATTATTATCACCATTATTAAAAATAATAATAACTGATGATGATAACAATGATGATGATAATTATAACAGTATTGAAAACAATACTTTCGCATTGCACATACAGTGATGACAACCATAACAACACCATTATTTTGTCACGACGAGTAGTATTAATAGCATTTCCATTACCTGTAAGTGACGTTAACTGAAGTTCCCGTAATCCAACGTCCGTTCCTATCTCGTAGTTTAAGGCGACGTAGAGTGCATACTCTTCGGGACGATAGAGTGTCTTGCCTCGTATGATCCGAAGCTTTGTTAAGGGAATAACAGTAGCATAGACGGTGACTATAAGAACGTAGCCAGTCACTTCCTCTATGTCCTGTAGGAAGGACATATCGTAGCGGGCACTTCCATTCGTAAGATGAACCAGCTCAAGGTTGCCCTCGACTATGGAGCAGCTGGTGTAGCGTTGGCGGTAGTTGGAGTAACGATCACCTGCATCCGTGTAACCCGGACCGTTGCTAGTTCCTGAACAGACTAAGACACGGACACCGGCGTTATTCGTTCATTGAAAACAATAATTATAACATCCTTAAATGCGATGTCGATCACTTATAAACTGTCGGACACTGTTTGAACTACGACAGTGCCAGTATAAAGGAGGAGGATGACGCCCGTGATCTCTGTTATCACACAGTGTCGTAAAATTACAACTACTACTACAAGCGTTAGTATGAATTTACTAATGTCTCGGTTGCCGTGTAGGGACCTGGAGTGAAATCCTCATCACAGTTGCACAATGCCGTCGATTAATGCTTATTCACTTAAAACATTCGTTAAAAATATCCTAGAATCGGGGAGAGGCAATATTGAACGCCTCTAGTGGACCATTATAACAGCAAATTCGTTTGTCAAAGATTTGCCAAAAAATTAATTGAAACCAACGTGTTTTCATATCGCAGATTAGACTCTTTAACTTGACACTCATTGGATAAACGGCGAAGGGTCGGAGTAGGGCAAATAAATTGCGGATAAACAGACTAAATTGACTTGGGTGAGGTATCAGCTGAGGCAGGAAGGACTAGAGAAAGCTATTTTTAGGGGTTTATATGTTTACGCCGTGTGGTATGATACTAGACAAATGTTGAAATGATACTTAAATAGCAATAGATATTATTACAATTAGAAGGGTAGCAGCAAGTAACGCCGAATTATATCAGCGCTCGTAAATAAGCTGGTGCCCTGAGTCTAGCTTACTTGTGGGGCTTTCGAAACTTGGAATTTACAACTAAGATATGAAACGGTTTTACGTTACGTAGCGAGCGTTTCAATATTACTACAACAGTAAGTCTAAACCATTGGTCAACACCCCGTGGCTCGCGAGCCGCATGCCTCTGTCAAGGAGTTCTGTGGCAGCTCTGCATAGCATTCTAGAAAATGACATTTTTATGTCGAAAAAAATTGCAAAAGAAAGGTGTTTGGTTCTTCTTTACTGTATGTGTGTATGTGTGTATGTATGTATGCATCTACGCATGCATGAGTGTTTGTATTGATGATTGAATGTATGTATCATCTCATGCATATATATATATATATAATTGTAATGAAACGGTTTAATGCGATCTCTATGAGTTGCCTGATGTCTGTTGATACAACTGTACCGAATGGTAAACGCCTGTTGCAGCAGCTTCATTCATCGGATGCGGCTTTCAATTCCATCTTGGTCATCAATTAGTCGACGGTCAAACTGAACAGAAGACGTCCGCCAATTGGTCTGTCTATAATAATTGTGTCTCTTTGTGCGTATTGTTGGGTATGTATCAGTGGATCATTGCGTAACTCTGGATAGACAAGTGTGCTATTATAATCATTCTGCATCCTTCTAGGTTTTTCTGGGTGGATTGTTACCTATCTCTGTTCAGATCAATATGTTGCTATAATGTTCTTCTTTATGTGCCTAGATTCATGTACATGTAGGGTTAGGTTGATTGTTACTGTTACGCCTTCTGCATGACCGTGTATTTATGCTCTTATGTACGTCTGCCATAGGCAGATTCGAAAATTGGTAACAATCCACTTAGACCGACCTAGAAAGACATGCAGCAACAGAGCATTTAACGCAAATTACTTGACATTAAGTTAAAAACTTTCTCTGTTTCATGTTCCAATTATATCCAAAGTCACGGAACCATGGCTAACTGAACACTTAGTGAACATTTCTGGTAAATATTTCTAACGCCAATGAGATAGGGTTGGTGGACTTGGAATGTCTCTAAATATATGACCTAAATTTACAACAAATTGACGCCACGCTATCAACAGTTCAGCATATGACATATGAGAGCGCACTTGTGCATATTTCCTGTTTAAACATTCATAGGCAGTGGTTGGTGTGTACCGTAATGTTAGCTGGGCTTCGGCTTATCCAACTTGAAGAGAGCGGTACAAGTAATAGCTAGGAACAACTACACTGTCTACACTATCTGGCTATCAGTGCCTTCTCAGCTGTTGGGCCTTCCACTTGGAACACACTCCTCTTAGAGATACGACTCATGCCAATGAGTAACGCTCTACTAGTTGCTCAAGACTTACTTGTATCGCCGCGCCTCCTATAGTAGACTTCCCGAGGGGCGCTATATAAATGCCAGAATGAATGAATGAGTGAATTTCGTTCTATCAATCTTTCTCAATACTTGATCATGTTAGACCATGACGTTCCTTTCAGTATTATCGGACTGGTTTTTCATTCTCCCTTTATATCCTGGCCATATTTTTTCCACACACACACACACACACAAACACACACACACACACACACACACACATACACACATACACACACATATATATATATATATATGTATATTGATATGCATATGTCAATATATAAACTCATAAACTTCCAGTAACGCATGCAAACGAATTGGTGTTGTAAATGTGTTTTCGAAAACTTCTCGATCGGTTTCTGGTATTAACGAGGCTGTTGCCAAACATTTCCCTGAAATGCAGAAAACTGCTTCCAACCAAGTTATCCTTACCTGTCTTACATCCGTCCATCCCATCCTTTATCTCTGCTTCTGTTCCGCTGTCTCTCTCTGTCTGTCTCTCTCTGTCTGTCTCTCTGTCTGTCTCTCTCTGTCTGTCTCTCTGTCTGTCTGTCTGTCTCTCTCTGTCTCTGTCTCTGTCTCTGTCTCTCTCTCTCTCTCTCTCTCTCACACACACACACACATTCTGCCAGACTTTTTCGCTCCATCTCCGTCGTTCCCTCCCTTCGTCTCTGTCTCCAACCAGGCATCCATGCATTCATGCATCCATGCATCCATCCAAACAGCCAAACGTTCATGCTTACTTACATGCCTACATACATGTACAAAGGGTCTGCATCAATCAATTAACTAATTTTCTAATTATTCATCAGCATACCAACTTCAGCTAATAACTTATCCATTTCTATAGTTACCTTGCTTTCCATCTCTCTTATATATATATATATATATATATATCTTCGTATTTATCTCTTCCTCGCTCATTTCTCTCCCTTTTCCCACTCTGACAACCTCTCCCTCCAGCTCTCGCAGCTGACATAAGCTCTGCCCAAACTTCTGCAAACAATTACCCCAGCGCTTCGTAAACAACAAAGCCTCCTTCACTCCCCCTCACCCTCTCGGAACATCGAGAATATGTTCAGGTAAGTAAAATAAGAGAGAGTAGAGGAAGAGAAGATAGCCTCCCATTCCTCCTCCTCCTTCTTCTCCTCCTCCTCCTCTTCTACGTCTTCTTAGACCCGTCTCCCCCGCAGTACCCAAAGCATCTGGTACAGTCTGTTGCGCCTCTGCATGGCTTCTCACGTACGTTCGCATTTCCCGTCGTAAATATTGTTCTCGAAATCTCTTCTGTCTGTCTCTGTCTTTGTCTCTGTCTTTGTCTCTGTCTTTGTCTCTGTCTTTGTCTCTCTCTTTCGGCTTTCTTCTATTTATATCACTTCGCCTTTCAGGATGGCTGACACACACACATATATATATTTATATGATATATATATTTAAACGATAATTATAAATTAGTAATTAATAACTGCACTATCAACAAATGATCATATCAAATGCCTGTCAATTCAAATTTGTGCTCAAATTAGCCAGTGCAAAGTTTTCGGCTCAACAGATTTTTTAATTGAATAAAAGGTTCTACGATAGTAAATATATGCAGAAAGAACAGACCTGATGAACATGTTTTCGATGGTTACATGACATTTAATCACGCGACACTTAATTTTGCGACATATAATCGCGCGACATTTAATCTCAAATCACCACTAGTTTGCACCCTTATTAATTTATGTGTCGACAAACGACTATGTTTAATTATAAGCCGTATTAATGATAAGAATGCGGTTTCAATGGAAGCGGAATTACTCACATAATAGTGATAATGATAGTGCAATTAATTCATTTTACGTGCTAAAACTCTTAGATTAAATATAAATATGGAAAAGCAAATCAAGCTCAGTTGAACCAAGTCCTATCAAGCGCGATTAAGTGTCGCGCGATTATACTTCGCGAGATTAAGTGTCGTTGAGATTAACTGTAGGCACACCGTTTTGGAAACCCTCGAGTCCCCATAAGGCAGACTCAAACTTCCACTCCCTAGAGGTGAGGCTGCCAAAAAATTGTGAAATCACGGCCCGGGTACCCGTCGATCCGCGGAGCGAGTACCCGAGAACCGGAATGTCTGGTACCGTGAACCGATTTCATTGCCCGGGCAGTCAGCCTCGGGCGTGTACCCGGCTATTCGTTGACAGCCTTGCCTAGAGGGTCAATGGAAAAATGAAAAACAGTTGGAGTTATCGGCGAATAACAAATATTACTAGCCTCACCCTCCTCCTACATCCTATCTTGGGACTGGCACTGTCAGAACTCTGAATGAAAGCAGTGACTAAGTTGATATCGATTCGGTTAGGTTAGGTTAGTTGCAGTTTAACGACACCGTGTGATAGCAAAGATCATTAGCGTCGCCCTCTCACTTTATCCAGTCTTGGGACTGGCACTGCTAGACTGCAGGCAGTTGAGAGGTTTATCGATTTGGCAAAAGTCCCCAATGAGGTATAGAAGAACAAGGCATTTAGCTGAGGTATCTAAAATATAACAATATTGTTGTCTTGGACTTTCAAACACTTGTGCTTGCAGTTTCAAAAAACATCACAATAAAGAATTTGCCAGTCGATCATTGCTCCAATATTTATTTCAACCGTAACCCACTCAGAAAATAAACGACACGATATTTCAGAAATGATTTTACCAACCTTTTCGTTCCAGACCGCAACTTTCTAACAACCAACAGGAAATAAGGATAAAGTGTGTCCAAAAGTAATCCATTATTCCGTTGACTCAACTAGTATTATTAATCACAAATTGACAGCAACGTTATGACTTTTATTAGAAATTCTTATTTTAGAAATTATTATTCCGATTTTCGATACGTCGTAATTATGTCGTGTTAAAGTTCACAGTAATCGTGACATAGTTACATAGTCAACCATTCAAATGCCTCAGTTCGTTCAACAGAGAGTGAACTGTGTGATTCTGTGTCGATAGATGTCCAGAGAATTCTTATTCACAGAACGCCTCTAATCGCTCCAGTCAAGACCGATAATGGCGGCGCCTATTGTGTAGGCCACTCTGCGTCGTATGCGGCATAGAATGTGTGGCTTATCGCATCGGCGCATTGAAGGTCTAATGGGCGCCAGTGAGTATATACGCATGCAGGCATGCTTGCATGTATGCATGAAGGTATGCAACCGTGTCTGCATCAATGTATGAAATAAAGATAAAGTAGAATGTATGTTTTATGCATATGAATGTATCTGTGAATGCATGAGTCTGTTATGTATGTAAGTATGTGTGCAATTCGTATAGGCCATGCGTATCTGTTATCGCGTGGGCAGTGCTATTAAAACGCTGCGTTACACAAGTTGTCTAGTAATGTATGCATGTAAATAAGTGTATATGCAGGCGCCCTTGCAGTGGTATGGCAGCGTTTACGGCATCTTATAAATCGTCGTTATTATTATTATTATTATTATTATTATTATTATTATTATTATTATTATTATTATTACTATTATTATTATTATTATTATTATTATTATTATTATTATTATTATTATTAAGTATATGTATGTATAAATTCGTTTGTGGACGTATGGATGTATGTAGCTGGTTGTGTAACGTTATCTATGTACAGACAGTAATTTTTATGTGGGGCCTATCAGACAACTCGCAATGTAGTCAGTTGTCTTGCTTTTCTGAAATCAAATCCTTTGCATAAAAATGTTATCATGCATAGCTGTTGCACTGCTTCCGTTACTAACGGGTGATATTGAAAGCAACCCTGGGCCACTCTCCCGCAAAGTCCAGTTTAATAAGCCTACATTGAAACCATCGTCTATAAACTTTGGTAGCTTCAACATCCGTTCAGCCATCCGTCGCTCAGCCATCATACATGACCTCATCAGAGACGAGAGGCTGGACATACTGGCTCTATGCGAAACGTGGATCTGTACTGACACTCTTGATTATATCAAGCGTGACATCGCTCCTGAAGGCTTCTCTGTTCTCCTTGTTCATCGGAATGGATCCTCAGGTCGCTCAATGTCTGGCGAGGGTCTCGCCTCTTGTCTACAGGTCCACGTTAGAGGTCAGCGTACATCCTCAATCCTCAAGGCTCTGCACTTCCTCGTGTGAACTTCAACTAGTTCGTTTTGGGTAGATCATCTTCATCTATAACTATTGGAACTACCGCCCACTGGGTACAATAGGAGATTTCTACAACGACCTCGCCAACCTAATTTCATCCATTTGTGTTGAGGCTGGTGAAAGACTTGCGCTCTGTGGAGATCTTAATTGCCCTGGATCTGGAGGTCGAATGAATAGCCTACTGATATCCTTGTACAACAGTGGCAATCGTTAAGACGCTGGCCGCCTCACATTCAGATCATCCCAAAATGGCGTAAGATTAATTTATCAATACTTGAAATAGAAATGGAAGCCTTACTGCACACCTGTTACCCCATCTAGCGATTGCATAATAATTATTGTTATTCGTTATCGAAATTATCAAAATCAATTACTTAAAATAAAAAATGACACGAAAGAAAGATATATGTATATATATCGGATAAAAACCTGTTATGTAATCCCATCTTCTTATTTTTGAAAGGGTTAGGTGTCTAAATATTGATTGTCGTTTGACAATGATACTATCGTCTTAACTTATTCACGTTTCCTGTGAAAACGCCAGAAACTTTTAGACCCACATATGGTTTCCTCTTTCATTTACCTTGAAACTGTACATTATGCCATTTAAATCTATAGTAATATAACATTTATACTAGCCCTTACATCTGAGAAACCTTTGCGTGGAAGTCAATCCACGACCATCTTGATTCAGTGTTTTGTTGTTTGCAGGGCCACTTGGCCATAGTTTCGTTTCTCTATCATTTGAATTTTCTAGCATCCTTCATGTTTAACGCATTTCACATCCTTATATTTTAAAATCACACAATATGTGCCCTTTCGATTATAATACTTTTTACTGTCTAATTTTGAATAGTGCCTCCTTTCCCCCCACTTGTTACACCCCTGATTAAGAGCCATACATTGAACAAGACTTGCAGACCCTGACCAAAGATACCAGAAAAAACTTAAACTCACTCTATGGCACACTTAAGACGGAAAGGACAAACTATACAACAATGAGAACTTGAATCAGAAATTACCTGTTGATGAATTTAATGTACTCAAAGATTTGAGACCAATTATCACAACTTGGCTCAAAACTGGTTTGGACCTTCAACGAGAACTTGAGGAGTATGATTGAACCAACATCAGTTGGACACACGTCCAAGCTTTGCTCACCATCTTTGCTTTTGCCAATGAATTCTAGGCAGATATACAGAAAGTGCTGGAAACCATAGAAACTTCAAAGAAATACTTGATCCACAAAGTTTCTACACAGGCAAACTGCAAATTGATTGATTTCAACAGCCAGATAATGAACCTTGTGACCATGCCTATAATGTTTAGTTTATTGCTTGATTTTGTTAGTATATACATATGAATCTATACATAACTATGCAAATTATAAGCGGTACGCGCAAAACTGGAAATTGCTATAGGCAACCTGTCGATTTTTCAGGCGCCTAGGCCACAACTTTATACGCAAAGCACGTGCTGCCGTCAGCGCGCGAACTTATGAGAAGATGCTGACAGGCAGTTTGTACTAATTGAATGTCCGAGTTAAGGCTATATGGAGATTTAACGTTGCGTTGCTGTGTCGAAGATTATACGACAATAGCATATTAATTGAATTATTAAGCCAGTAATAAATTTGAAATAACGAATACCGAGTCTTTTATGTAGATTAAACATATTATTGAAAATTCGGTCTACAGTTGAGGAAGAGGAGTTTTTGAATGTTAGTTCGCCTTGAGAAGGAATAAAGCGGGCTGACAATATGACCTCCACGGCCAGTCGGCCACATCCGTCGACCTTAATATTGCCTAAGGCTCATTGGAACATTGGTATTGCATTCAAAACGCTTGGATGAAGAGAGCGGCGACCCGGTGAACTCAAGGTAGAGTAGCAGAGATCGCAAAGATAGGCAGAGGGGAAACCCAGCAAGGACCGCCATACCAAAGCTATCACACGGTACGAGATTCGCTGTTGAGAGGCAACGGAAGCTCTTGGTCCAACGCGACGTTTCAGACATACACAAAGAGGAAAGTAAAAAGGCAGCTAATATTCACAAGCAGCTGGCGAGTGCCCAGTCAGATAAATTCGATTTCTGTGGTGTATCAGTGAATCCTATGACATCCCCACATCGACCTTAATATTACGTTTTGCAAAACATTGCAGCCATCATGGAAAAGGACAAGTGACGCTTATATATAGCTTTATTAAAACTGTTTTAATGGTGTTTAAGAATAGCTGTTGGTCTATATTTAGTATAGCCTTGTATATTATGACTTAAACATTGCTCGAGCATTCTGGATCATATAATAACGAATAAACTTATCGTGTAGACAAAAGTGACTTTATAAATATAGCATCTCTATAAACTGTTTAAAGGTGCATAAGAAATTTGTTACTTCGCTTCAGCGTATCATGACCTCATTGTGTTATGACTTTCATAGCAATTGACGTCGACCCTTATAATTGCCTATACATCGCTGGAACATTCGTAGTATAAACTAAAGATTTGGAGAAGTGTATTCACTCCAGCGAATCCGTGTTTCTGAGGATCCCCACGACCATTCACGTCGACCTTAATAATGCTAGAACTTCATTCAATAGAAATAAATAAACAAGGATGCAGGGTTTATATTTATTATTAAAAATAGGCGAAAAATAAATATATTTTGAGAAATAATGAAGTTAAAACTGTTGGATGTTAGAGACAAAGGTGCCAGGAGTGAGTGAGCCGAGGAATTCATTTATGTGTGACAGATTGCATGCCTGATACAGGCAGCATGTTCAAACTAACATCATTTATGTGATACGCAATATTTACTAAGTATGCAATGAGGTACACAATATTCAACAGGTTTCATGCAATAATGAACACATAATTCTGGTTTCTAGTTTAGTGTGGACATAAGATACATTTTCAGTCAGTTTTTGAACTGATACAATGTAGGGAGGCAGATTAGTACATTCAGGAGTGAATTCCAGAATATAGATCCAAAGATTCGGATACGTTGCCTCCTGATATTTATGCGCGTGCGATGCTGATGATAATTAGACGAGGAACGAGTCGAGTGGTCATGTATTCTAGAGTTTGTGTCAAACCACATATCAAATTTATCGGGTACCAGACGCTTATGAACCTTGAACATAAAATAGCCCCGTCTGAAATTTATTAATACTTTCAAAAGGCAATATTTGTTAGCTAAGGTATAGGTGCTTAGTATGTGCTCTTCTCGGCTCGTTGCATATGACTCTCAATGCACGCTTCTGGAGGAATGTTAGACAAGCCAAGCGAGAGCGACAGGTCATCATCATCATCATTCCTTGGGTTCATTGCCCGTGGGTGTCCAACGCATTTTTGACGCATCTTCTCCCAGTTTTCCGGTCTTGTGCCTTCCTTGTAAACACGTAAATTTCCTCCTACCGCTCATTGATATCGTCAACAAATGTTACACTAGTCGTATACAAATTGAGTTCTTTGGTTTTTGATGTGTGAAAAGTAACTGTTAGAATGTGTGATAATTAGGAAGGTATTGTTTTGTATCTTATCGATTGATTTTATTGACGATTGTGTATGTCAGGGGAGGGAGTACAGTGGGGGTGATCTTGGTAAACATTATGCATAGCTACAGTCTGTAAATATCTGGAAAACATTTTGCACTATATTAAGAAATCTTTATTCAAATTGAAGTTTGATAAATGTAATTCAACACGTACTCAAGTACTAGTGCGCTGAGGGGAGTGTTGTCTTCTTATATCAAGTATCTATTGCAGTTATGATGAGAAGTTATCTCAAGACTTAGTAATAAATGCTGTAGAATGGCTAATGCTTTTGTTTAAAAAATCTTTCTTTATTTCAAATACCTTGCATTGATTGTGTTTATTAAATACTTATACAAACATGCGATAATTAATATTGACCTCATTTGAGTAATTTCATACATATACATGCATATATGACAAATGTTAATGAAGTTATATTAGAAAGTTATAGTGAGTAAGTTAAAATATATGCAAAGATGTAGTTCACTGTATGATCGCTTGGTATAACATGATAAATAAATAGTATAGTCTTACATTATTAGAAAATATTTCTGTAATAATGTTTAATAGAATAAGAACATTATGGCAAAATTCCAAGCCAAAAATTCTTTGAAGGTATGATGATTAGATAAATGTACTTAGTGATTGGTCATACACAATTTGTTTTATTTTGAACATTTCTTGATCCAAATATTGATGCAAATATTGTTAAATTTGCATGAGATACCACATGACATGTACTGGAGATGATGTTAATCAGTTATTATTTATGTGTAAAACAATGAACAATAGTTTAAGGTTCAGGCAGTTATGAATTATGTCTTTTTAACGGTATGAATTTATTATCACTGTACTGTATAAGTTTCAAATTGTCGTCAACGACCATTTATGTCATACGACGACGTTAAACAGGGGAATAATGACAATAGAATGACCATCTTCTTTTCAACCCTTAGGTGTTCCGCTCTCTGTTCCAATGACATTCTCACTGCCTCTTCCATTCGTCAAGGGGACGTTATAAAAATTTACACACGATCCGACACCCCAAGCAGACGCGAATTCCTCGTTGTTCTGCGTCGCTCGCTCCTGGATATCGACAGGTAACATGACCACGCTTCAAGCTTGGACGAATCGCTCTCGTTCCGGACAACCTGAAACCTTGCTCACCTTTGACGGTCCAGGTCTGAGACAACATTTCAGGTTGAACGGAAGAAAGGAATTGAGACGATGACTGTTCCGCTGATTATGCCACTTACAGTTCCACCGACTGTTTCGCTGATGGTTCCTCCTACTGTTCCGCTTAAGGTTCCACTGATTGTTTAATTGACTGCTAGGTGAACGTTGGGATCGATCCGAAGATTACCGAAGACAGCCGATTCAATACCGAACCAACCCAGCTCTCGACCAGGTTCGTTGATTCTCGTATAATTCCGTTATCCTGAAAACAATGAAACGACAGACGTTATGAAAATGAAGGCAACTGTAGACTCGTATTGCGACGCTACAAAGACTTTTGGCAATGGATGGATGGATGGATGGATGGATGGAAGAAAGAAATGAAGGAAGGTAAGAAATAAGAAGGAAGGATGGATGGATAGAAGAAACGAAGGTAGAAAAGATGAAGGAAGGATGGATGGATGGATGATAAAGCTTTGGCCCCATACAGAAGGACTTTGAATGAGATACGGTGATATGAACACAGGGAATATCTGAAGCAAGAAACGCACACAACCCAACAAAGCAAAAATTAAATTAGACTCAAGCACAGACACAGAGACGGACAATGAGAAACACACAGCGCAGAGTTGTCCACGGGTTGGGTTCACCTGCGAGTGGGGTCGGGTCGGGTGAGTCAGGCCGGATTGGGTCAAAAAAATTTTTAGATTAGGCGGGTCGGATGAGGTCGGGTCGGGTTAAGATCCTGACGGGTCGGATTGGGTCGGGTCCAAAACCCGGACCCATTTCGACCCATCAATTGTTGGCAACTCAGCGATATCCGTAATAGGTAGTTCAGTTACGTAATCCAGTTCAGTTCAGTAATTATGATACTATATGGCAGACCGCCATATATTGTGGCTATTCTATTTTATATGTTATATGTTATATGGATGGCATAATTATGGCTATATATTATACTGTGCTGAGTTTTAACTTGACGATAAATTATATTAGTAAAATTAGCACTAACGGCAGGTCGGATCGGATTGGATTGGGTCGGGCCATGTACGTCATGGGTCGGGTTGGGTCAGGTCGGGTCAGATATTTGGCTTTAGAAGTCGGGTCGGATCGGGTCCAGCTGTCGGGTTGGGTCGGGTCATGACAATCGGACCCATATACAATTCTGACTCAGTGATGCCAATGGCAGCCATTGTCTATCGAGCCTCAATCTCGACTGCGTTGCTACGTGCTTCTGTCGCAAGGCATTACGAGTAATACACTCGACGCCGCCTCGCTGGCGATACTCTCGACGCCGGCGTTCCGAAATAATATAAGGGCTGCCGTTGGGATGACGCAAATCGGTCTTAGGGCCCGAGGGAAGGAAGGGCCTGGCGTGCAAACGACTCTGTCTACAGTTACAACCATATCAACCAATAAGCTGCCATTGTACACTGGAAGCCGTTAAATGCACATTTCATGTCTCAGCTGTACATAGAGAATGCACTCACCCACATACAATACAATGGTGTTTATATATATATATATATATATGTACATATATATATAATATATATATGTATGTGTGTGTGGTGTGTGTGTGCGCGTGTGTCAGCACCATTGTATTGTATGAAAATCCTAAACGAATATATTATATACAATTATGTATATATATATATATATAATACCAATATATTTTTATGTATAAATAGTGAGAGGCAGAGACAGACGGAACTAATAATTTATTCATTTTCTTCTTGTGTTGCCGTAAAGAAGCGTTAGATAAAGATATTTCATATAATTAAACACGAAGACATTCATAGCAGTTTAACTTGCAATGGATGAAATTATGTATTCATGGCGTCATGTATTCATTTAATTCATATTAATGGATATATAAATTGCAAAGCTTTATTTTATAAGCACTGTTAGGTAGGTACTAGCTGGGGCACCCGCCGTTCGCACGAGTAAAGACAGGTTTTTCGCCATAGAGAGGAGGAAGACGGCGGCCGCGGGTTCAACAACCCCTCAATGCCACGGGTGCTCCCTGAGCGAACGTCGAAGGTTTCGAGTGAATGACTGTAAAAGTGTGCAAATGCATAAACGGAGAGACAGACACATACACAGAACCTAGACATATATGTAAATAAATAGTGTTTATAGTGCATACCCATGTGACAGACTGTGCAAACGATACTGTATACCTGGTACGTGTACGATATGTCGCAGGTGACACGATCCTGGCAAATAGAAGGAAACTTTGCTTTTATGGGTGTGTCAGAGGTGTGCCGTAGATTTTTGGCCCTGGAGACCAGGAAGAGGGCAGCCGCGGGTTGACCAACCCCTCGACTTTATGTCTCAGATGTTCCCGAGCCAACGGCAAAGGTTTCGAGCCAATGGCTGTAAAACTGTGGAAATGCATCGCCGGACAGAGGGACGCACATAATCTACTCTTTATTTATAAGATGTACTGTACATCGTGAATTTTATCGATATATCAGATATAAACTGTCTCCGCGAATTTTTTTAGAAATCGAAGTATATTCATTATTAATTTCCAAATATATATATACATATATATATATATATATAATATATATACACTGGCGTTTATAGAGACAATACAGACGTTGAAACGTATCAAATTCAGTATTGGCGGTGAACACCCGTTTTCACCTGCCGATTGGCCATATATAAGTTTCATCTGCCGAATTGTTTGATATCAACCGTATTCTGAGATTGCTTTCTAGGTGTCAACTCGATATAAATATCATATAATGATCGTTTGAAAATGGATCCATTCTCTTCGATGCAAGAGAGCTGTCGTACAATTTGGAAATCTACTCGAAACCCAAGAGAGCGTGTTATTAAATGGGCGACGACATCCGCTCGTTGAGAAAATATCTCGTGACAGTAGACATTGAAATGGTTGCAGGGAGATTTAAAATGGCCTTTGCTTGTACTCTTATTTGTATGCATCCATGCTGCGCGTGTGTCCGTGCATGTATGCGTGTATGTGTGCGTGCGCGTTCGTGTGTGTATGTATGCGTGTGTGTGTGTGTGTGTGTGTGTGTGTGTGTGTGTGTGTGTGTGTGTGTGTGTGTGTGTGTGTGTGTGTACTAACTCACGTCAATTTTCTCTTAAATTTGTGAGTGCGAGTTTAAGGAATGGTCATCCTTTGCAGCTTAGAAATTTGTCTAGTCTTCTAGAAAGCATCTTCGTATACATGATCTCTCACAAGGTTCCTAATTCCCTATCGTGTGCATTTTAGTTCATTAGTTAAGTTTATTTCTAATTTTACTGCATTATTTTTAACCATTTCCGTCTGCATATCTGTGTTATTTCAAAACTACTGGGGGGCCTAGTAAGCGGGGCTTAGGACCCTTTTGGGTTTCTGCCTTTGAGCCGTTGGTTCGGCATTTTCTTGTATATATATTGAGTTTTAATATACCTGGTATCCAACCTATCAACTTGCGCACTCAATGTGACAGGCATAGATTCAGATTAATCTGACATTGACTTCTTGATACAAAGGCGTGAATTTCAGGATCTATTGCCACATTTAAACGGTGACAATCTTCAACTGATACAAGAGGATAGATACTCAAGACGGTGAGGGCCCCCTCGCACTCATGATTGGGACCAGATCAATTGAGCCATATGGACTGATTTTTACGGTCCAACGGTTTTCATCAGATATGAACAAGTACACATAGTCATGACCTCCAATGTGTAGTTAGCTGAAAGAGAGAGGTAAACACGCAGACAGACACAGGCAGGAAGTCAGATGGAGACAGACAGACAGGCAGACAGACAGGTATACACAGACAGGCAGAGGCAGAGGTAGAGACAGAGATACAGAGATAGAGAGGGACCGAGACAGAGTCAGAGATAGCGACAGATTTAGAGACAAAGAGACAGGAAGAGAAAGAGAGCCCACTCTACCTGTCGTATTCCAATTTGCGCAGCGACAGCGCGTCGCAAAGCATTGCGGGTAATACTCTCGACGGCCACCTTACGATTGTCACGCATACTCTCGACGCAGGTGCTCCCAACTAATAATATACTTTCAACATAAAACATAAAACGAACCTTGACGTCGGAAAAAAGCAAAGCAAGATAAAAGAGTGTAGTCATAAGTATTATATCGAGTAATGGTCAATACCCTGAGACTCTGAATTTGGTGCCCGTTTCCCCCGCTAGTCCTTATATTGCTTGGTGGCGGTGTTGGCTATATGAGATGTATAATGTAATTGGCGCATAGCATGGCTGCCAACAGTTGAATTCGACTCCTTAAATAATTGTAATCATTCGTTAAGATTATCATTGTCATCGTACTGCGGTTTGTCAATCTGAAATTTAAGGAAAATTTTTAAAAATGAAACTGTTATCTCGCCGCACTTAAATAGCATATTTAACTGTTAACTATGTACAACCAACGCTCGTGAATAAGCTGTTGCTCTGCGCTTGGCTTTAAAGTGGCGCTTTAGAAGTTTGATGATTACGATTATGATATCAATTGTGATGTAAAAATAAGATATGAGGATACGACCCACAGTTTCGAGCATCTGACAGTAGCATGAATATAGTGGTATTAAAACAATCAAAATATTAATGATTATGACATGCAATGTATTATTTTAAATTAGATGCGCTGGAAGCAGCCGAACTTCTGTATAGAATCAAGCAGGCTATAGTTTTGATTATGACAGGTAATGTTTTATTTTAATTAGGTACGTTGGAGACAGCTATGATGAATATATTAACTTTCAGGAGCGAATGATCAATTTATATAAGCTGAATTATTTCTTAAATAAGGGTGTTCCCGTATGTCATTAATATTTCAGTTATTGCATAAATATTAGGCACAAGTGGATGGTTTTATTTCATATATTTTGGTGTTGATGTTTTCGTTCACGGATGGAGCACACGTGATCTCAAAAGACGGCGCTAAAAGAGCACCGTAAAATTTGACCCGGTTTTGAACCCTAGACTTCTGACTGAAATTCCCACGAATTAATTACCAAACACGCATCTGAAATATAAGGTATGCACAGTAAAACCACTTTGATAGCTCCTACACTAGTTGCACTCTGCCAGTGCCAGTCCCAAGAATGGATAGAGGAGGAGGGTGATGATAATGATCTTTGTTATCACACAGTGTCGATAAACTTCAACTACCACCACCATCTAACAGCAACGGCCGAAATAAATGAAGTGATGTTGAGTATTGAACTGTAGAGGATGCATTCCGACACCTGTTCTTTAGTTTTCTGCCATTTCGGCAGGTTCATGTGTCCAATGCCATCACTTCCCTTTGTTCTGGGCTCCTCTTTCATACTCTTCTATCCAACCCTTCCATCATCCAATCCGAGAAACTATTCATATGTACAAAAGTAACTAAACACCTCTTCAATGTTTCCTCTATTTATCCTACAATAAGCAAACCTACCTATGCTGAACTCGCCACTGTTCACACTTGACGGTGCCAGTCCCAAGCCTGAACAAAGGAGGAGGTCGACGACCAAACCATGTGGGGGTCAGGTTAGACACCTCTTTTAAGGCTAGGGATGAACCGAGTTGGAATTTTTTGCGGAGTCAGTTTTAAGGCGAGTATAAAAAGAGTCTGAGTGGACCCTGGGCGACATACGCATATCATCGTTGTTATGGATGCGTCGTTAAATAAACTTATATCAAGCAAGCAACCCTGGGTGACAAGCGCAACGCCAACTTGAGCGTGTTCCAGAGCGAGGGGTCAACCACTGAAAAGGCACCATTCTGTTTCGGAGTTGCATGGACAAATGGAAAAAAATGACTAGGCTTCGCTCAGTAGAGCAGTTCTCTAGACAGTTTGCTTACTAAACAGAAGTGGTGGTTGCAGTTTAACGACACTCTGTGAACACATGGATCATTAGCGTTGCCCTCCTCCTTCATCCAGGCTTGAGACTGGCATTGCTGGTCTGCAAGCAGCGATGAATTTTACTAAGCAGTGACAAGTGTGTCTGTTTCTATCAGGCACCGAGAGATGGCAGTGCATTGCAAGTGCATGCACATGGCGGATCCATTAGGCTTATTGGACGGGTGTGAGGGAGGGTGAGAGGTCGTCTTGGACCGGATGCGGAAGTGGACGCCGGCGACGAAGATTATGAATGACACGGCGCCAGGAATCCATTAACCAAAGTCTACGACGGAAGGAGTCGGTCTACGATGGGGAGGAGGAGGAGGAGGAGGAGGAGGAGGAGGAGGAGGAGGAGGAGGAGGAGGAGGAGGAGGAGGAGGAGGAGGAGGAGGAGGAGGAGGAGGAGGAGGAGGAGGAGGAGGAGGAGGAGGGGGAGGAGGAGAAGGGGAGGAGGAGGAGGAGGAGGAGGAGGGGGAGGAGGGGGAGGAGGAGGAGGGGAGGAGGGGGAGGAGGGGGAGGAGGGGGAGGAGGGGGAGGAGGGGGAGGAGGGGGAGGAGGGGGAGGAGGAGAAGGGGAGGAGGAGGAGGAGGGGAGGAGGGGAGGAGGAGGAGGAGGAGGGGGAGTAGGGGGAGGAGGGGGAGGAGGAGAAGGGGAGGAGGAGGAGGAGGAGGGGGAGGAGGGGGAGGAGGGGGGAGGAGGGGGAGGAGGAGGAGGAGGAGGAGGAGGGGGAGTAGGGGGAGGAGGGGGAGGAGGAGAAGGGGAGGAGGAGGAGGAGGAGGGGAGGAGGGGAGGAGGGGAGGAGGGGAGGAGGAGGGGAGGAGGAGAAGGAGGAGGAGGGGGAGGAGGAGGAGGAGGGGAGGAGGAGGAGGAGGAGGGGAGGAGGAGAAGGAGGGGAGGAGGAGGAGGAGGGGAGGAGGAGAAGGAGGAGGAGGGGGAGGAGGAGGAGGAGGGGAGGAGGAGGAGGAGGGGAGGAGGAGGAGGGGAGAAGGAGGAGGAGGGGGAGGAGGAGGAGGAGGGGAGGAGGAGGAGGAGGGGAGGAGGAGGAGGAGGGGAGGAGGAGAAGGAGGAGGATGGGGAGGATGGGGAGGATGGGGGGAGGAGGAGGAGGAGGAGGGGGAGGAGGAGGAGGGGAGGAGAAGAAGGAGGATGATGGGGAGGATGGGGAGGATGGGGGGAGGAGGAGGAGGAGGGGGAGGAGGAGGAGGAGGAGGATGGGGCGATGAGGAGGATGGGGAGGTGGATGGGGAGGATGGGAAGGAGGAGGAGGATGGGGAGGAGGTTGGAAATGGAGGAGGACTGGGAGGATTATGGGAATGAGGAATGTGAGCGAGAATGGGGAGGAAGATGGAATGAACCAGGAGGAGGAGGAAAAAGAGGAGGAGAAGGAGGAGAAAAAGAGGAAGAGGAAAGAGAAGTACGGAGGAAAAAGAGGAAGAGGAAAGAGAAGTAGGGGAGGAAAAAGAGGAAGAGAAGAGAGTAAGAGGAGTATGACGAAAGAGAGAAGGTGGAGGGAGAATGGGAGTGAGAAAATGGGGAAGAGTTTGTAGTGGAGGAGGGGAGGATGTGGGTGAAGGGTATGTCGAGGAAGAAGTGGAGTATGGAGAGGAGCAACAGGAGAAGAAGAAGGAAGGTGAGCCGACGCCAAGGGAGGATGCTATTGGGGAGGAGCAGAGAACGAAGAAAGAGGAAGAGAATATGAAAAATGGAATTTGTCTTGTCTCTATAAGACGTTTTTGTGGAAGATGTCGACGTCTCTTAAATACGCATTAAGAATGGTCATCGATAACTTATTTTTAAACTTCTAACATTATTAATTTCGTAAATGACAATTGCCGCAAACTGCTTAATTGGCAAAAGATACACAACATTGCGAATATCATAGACATCATTGACCGTAAAATAATTCTCAGTCGTTGGACATATTAATTTTAACTCCACCTCTGCTTGCAGTCCATCAGCGCCAGCCCCAAGCCGCTGTTTGCATTCTGAAAGTGCCAGTTCCGAACCTGGATAAAAGCGGGGGCGACGCTAATGATGCTTGTGACGCTTGCTATCAAACAGTGCCATTAAACTAAACACTAGCCTACTACAACAACAACTGAAAAGAAAAGTTTGCTTGAACTCACGTTTTATAAAACAAAATTTAAAAAACCCAAAAAAAGATTTTTTTCTGCGATTTGCTCTACCGACAATTACTACTTACCAAAAAAATTGTATAATCTCAGGAGAAATTTATGATTAGCTTACCATTTCCATACAGACATCGGGCGTAGTGCATAACTCCGACACTGTTCGTACTCCGACAGTGCTAGTCCAAAGCCTGTTTAAAGGAGGAGGGCTACGCTAATGATCTAAGTTATCAAACAGTGTCGTTAAACTGCAACTTGCCAATCAGGCCAACGATACTAGATATTAAAATGTTCATATTAGACACCTTCATAACGCTATATACTTAGACTACAAATAAAACATTGTCAGTACCGTGTGTGATAAAGAAAAAGGCTAAGTCCGTCAACTGGCTTCCATTGACGGCACCTGATCGTTGCGGCTGCTCCTGGTCAACTGCCCGTCCGTCTTGCACTGCTCGGCTATTCTACGGAAGGCTCAATCGCCGTCGGCCCCTAGGTGGGGTCCAACTGAGGAGGAGGAGGAGGAGCAAGGCCGGTGTTGTGTGGCATAGCTTCCAGAGGCAAGAACGGTCCCAGAGTGACCGGATCACGTGACCAAAGTGCTTCTACAAATAGAATTGTTGGATTGTAAGCAGTGCGTCGAAGGCTACACTTTTCTAGGGCAACACTCATTCGGCAGCGCTCCGTCAGGTCAGAGGGTTGTCTGGAGATGTAAGTTATGGTTAACACACTTAGGTGCAGAGCTGAGGAACCGAGTTCAATGCCAGCGTCCTCCGTAAGGTTGAATAGTCCTTTCTCTACACTGCGTTGTTGGTCAAATTAGATGCGTTGAAGCCGACAGTTAAATTTGACGCCCGTAATAGCATACTACGCCAACGTCCTACGCCAACAGTCGTTCATACTACTGACTAGTCCTTCTTTCGCTAGACTGCTGCGTTAGTAAAATTAGATGCATAACATAAAAGTGCCTTGCATGGCCGCCCACAGTTAAATTTGACTCTTGTAATAACATTCGTCCATACTACTGCAACTGTAGGCCTAATCACGCTGCGGTTTCTCAGTTTGAAATTAAACTGAAGTTGTAAGTATTACAAAGACCGCAGTGAAATAAAAATTCGCAATAAAGAAGTCGCGCATACAGCTGAGTAAGCGGGAACCATTTTCGCCTAAACCAATTTTGCACCACACCCTACAAACCTACGCCAAATGTCCCGGATAATTCAACGGCCATTATAAGCGGGCAGATTCTAATTAGCAATTACGAACCGAACCGTGAATTACGACCGACCCCTCCCCGTCTGGTCTGGCCCTTCCACCCTCTCCCACTCAATCGGTCTCCCACCCACTAACCCACCACCTACCCAACGACGTCGGTGGATTAGGAAAACGCCTTCTACTTCACTGTATGTTTAAGTCTTTGTCTGTGTGCGTATCTCTCTCTCTCTCTCTCTCTCTCTCTCTCTCTCTCTCTGTCTCTGTCTGTTTGCCTTGCTCCGTCTCCTTTTTATTCTCAGTTTCCTCCGCTCCTGTCACCTTCCTCCTTGGTTCTATTTCTCTTTCGCTCGCTCTGTCTGTTTGTCTCTGTCTCTGTCTCTGTCTCTGTCTTTGTCTTTGTCTCTGTCTCTGTCTCTGTCTCTGTCTGTCTGTGCTCCACTGCTTCAAACTTTCCGTTTGTCTGTCTGTCCTTTTGCTTTTCCTCCATTCTCGGTCGTCGTCACTTTTGATCCTATCTCGGTGTGAGGCCTGTCTGTCTGTCTGTCTGTCTGTTTATCTATCAATCTTTCTATCCATATGTCTCTCTGTCTGTGTGTTCCTGTATATGTCTAAGTCTGTCTCTGTGTGCGGCTATCCATCTGTATTATTATCTCTTTGTCAATGTACATAATATACGATGTTATTATATGACAATTTTACGTACATATATATATAATATATATATATCATATATATATTATATATATATTATATATATTATATATATATATATTATATATATATTATATATATATTATATATATTATATATATATATTATATATATATTATATATATATTATATATATACAAAACAATACAATTCAATCCACTTATGTGCAATTGTTGTTATTATTAAACTTTGGAACGCACGACCAGTAAGGTCATGCCGAAATATTATTGTAAGGCACGAAAACTCAACATCAAAAATACAAAACAATACAATTCAACATATGTACGTGTGTATGTGTGTGTGTGTCTGGGGGGGTTGTGAGGTTGGGGTGTTAAACAGCGGGGTAGTTTGACTTTTGCAAACAATTAATTAGGGTAGCGACAAGCCCTATCTGTTACTGCAACCAAAATTGGGTAAACAAATCTTCAGCGAAATTAGCTAAACAGGTTTCCACGGCGCAAATCTCGTCGCTAATTACTCTGCGAAATTCTTGTAGCGCCGTTTTTGCTGGATACTAAGAGCGCTGAGTGTTCAACTTTTCTTCGCAGAGCATCGAGTTAGGTTCGCAGTGTGTTGTGTCAATTCGACTACTGCTAGGAAGCTTCCAGACTCTTCATAAATTTTTTTAATTTGTTTAATTCCTTTAATTCGTTTGTTCCTTAGTTTCATCAGCGAGTCAGTGAGTCAGTAAGTCAGTCACCCAGTCAATCTGTTAGTCAGTCTGTCAGCTAGTCAGTTCGTAAATCAGTCAATCGGTTATTGAATCAATCAGTCAGCCAGTTATTCGATTAGGCAATCACTCGTTAATTAGTCTATCAATCAGTCAATCAGTCCATCTGTTAGTCAGCCAATCAATCAATCGGTCGGTCTGCCTAACACGTACTCTGCGTCATCGATGATTATAACAATACTCATCGTCTATTGGCCATCGATAAGACACAATACCTGGTCATGACAAATTATTATCACCTGTGCATCTTTCAATTTCAATGAAAACATAATTCCTGAACTCATTGTTATTATGATTAAATGAGCTTATCACATCCATCCATTCATCCATCCACCTAGTCATCTACCCATCCTGTCGCACCTCCTTCATCCATCCATCATTCCATCCATCCATCCATCCACCCAGTCATCCACCCATCCACTCATCTACCCACCCACCCATTCATCCACCCTATCCAACCACAACTATAGTCAAACCCCAGAACCCTTAGATACAATCCTAATCAATTATTCTTTTGCCCTTCCCTCCCTCCTCTCTCACACTCCTTACCTTGCAACTCCATCTCTCCAAAGGCTACCTTCCCTCCCTTCAAGACATGCCTCGGTAAATTTCCCAACGCTCTCTCATTACTCGCCAATTAAAACTCACTCGATAACTAACGCTCGAATTTCCCTAATTAGGAAAAAACTCGACTCTATTCAAGTTCGAACTTGTCACGTGACGTAGCGAAAACGAGGTGACCACATTGCCAGCAGCGGGAACCAGGTTAGGCGAATACATTGCAATTAGATCAGGATATGTATGCAAATGTAGGCATGCAATGTTTGTTATAGTATATTTGCAATGTCCTTATGTTAGTATTTTAGGTCTACATGTACGTGATATATGTATTGTTAATGCCACAAAATCACCTTTAAGTAGGCCTACACGTAAAAATACTAACATATATATATATATATATATGAGGTCGTTGGATATACCGGTTTTGCCCATGTCATTGTTAGATTTTTGGGTTAAAATGTCACCTTTTCATATAATTATAGAGAAATCTTGCTGCATCATCAAAAGCTTAATTGCTATAAAAGTCTAACTGCCACATTCGAAACCCAAGGAGCCTTCCACACAATGTAGGCCTATGCCAGCACAAAATGGTAATAATCTTTGTGTGTTTGTTAATAGCTGTTCTCTCATCAATCTTCCTTCTCCTTATTTTGCTCCTTCTGCTGACTGTCATCTACTTTTTTTCATCCTTCACTTCTTCAGACTTCTGCTCCACCTTTCTCTCCCTCTTCCACATCCTCTACTTCCTCCTCCATTTCTCCTCGTCTTCATTCTCCTCCTCCTCACATTTATCCCCTGCTCTTCCTTCTGCTCCTCTTCCCCTACTCTTCCTACTCTTCTTCTCCCTTCTTCCTCTCAGCTCAACTTCCATTTTCCTTATCACTCTCTTCTACTTTTCCTACCAGCCTGATTCCGCCCTCCTTTTCTTCCTCCTCCCTTCTGCTTTCGTCCTTCTGCTGTCTCTCCTCTCTTCTTCCCATCCTCCTTCGACTTCCTCCGTCCTTATCTTCCTCTCTTTTTTCTCTGCTTCCTTCTTCTCATCCTGCTACCTTCTCCACCGCCTCCATCATGGTAGCTGCCACTACTACTGTTATTGTTGATGCTACCTCTCCGAATACAGTATATGCGTAGTAAGTAGTTCCTATTTGCATAGTAGCACTAGGCAACAAGACTACGAGAACGCATGCTAATGACGACGCGGGTACGGGTTCCCACCCCTTAGTACGGGTCAGGGATGTGGTCTCGAGACCGCGGTCTTAGTCTAGAGACTGGACCGGAAAACTACGGTATTGGTCTTGGTCTGGAGGTTCTGGTCTCGTGCCCAACACTGGTACGGGTCGGGAAGCAAATTTGAGTACGGGTCGGGTACGGGTATGGGTAACAATCCTGTGTTACGGGTACGAGTCGGGTAGCCAAAAACTCTCTACCCGCGGACCTCTAACATATATACATAATGATATACATATTTATATATAATTTACATATGGATGACGGCTCAGTAAGGCTGTGCTTAGTGAAACAGATCGACCACGACACGTTTGCGTATCATATATTCACAGGATGTGCCAGTACCAATCATGTATGAACGAGGAGGGCGACGACAGTATCGCTAAGCTGCATACTGATCCTACCACTGCGCAGTGATGGGACGCATCGAGTTTGACGAACTCTGATTTGTATAGAAACTGTTTAACTGCTTGTAAAGAAAACTAGTCTTACATCCTAAAAAGAACAAATTAAGGGACGTCTTATGAGAGCAATGGTCTTTGACTCACTGTTGGATCTCGTTAAAACATGTCTTTAAGCTTTACATCTCCGCTTCGCTTGCGATTTTATTCCTAACTCAGTTTATCTGCTGCTTCGACCCTAAATTTCGCCCCGGTCTCAAATTTTACATTTGGTGTCCGCTCTGAGTGAGATCGAGGCTATATAACGACAGCGCCGAGTCTGCTGAATTATAAATATTAGTATGTCTCCCGGATGATGCGAATGTAAATGGCGGTTTTGTTATCAAGTGTCTGCGAATTGTGCAATTCGAAAGTAAATATGTCCAACTATCGGAATTTGAAGTAAATTGTGTGCTGAAAAAGTCACATTCGCCTAGAGACTCGATATAGAACGTTTGTAGAGATTTTCATATCGCCAGATCGTGATCTCGCCAGATCTCGCGACCCTTCCTTGGGGCCAAAAGATAAATGTTCCGCTTTGCGGCTTATGTCTGCTCCTGGTAAACCTTAATATTTTTCAAGCGTGTTGTAATCGCGGCTTGAAGTGCATATGTCGATCATGAGTAAATAATTTCTACTTACTTACTTTTTTACTTATGTACTTACTTATTTTTGTAGATGTCATTAAAATTTGTTATCATATGATGTCATTACACCGAATGCATTCGTCTATTGAATACATTTCCAAAATTTCCGTCAACGGTCTTTGTTGCCAAAAATGCGTCGTTAGACGTTTCCATCCCCTCAGAATGGTGCAATTCACAGGACAAATCTTGGAACACAAACTTCTCTTATCTGCTCAATTTACACCCTTCGCCAAAACAGCATTCAGTCTTGTTACGTCAATTGTCTGTTAACAGATTGAATCAGTGTGTCTGATTTTTCCAGACATTATTTATACCCCCTTTGAACAACAGACTGAAGCGAATTTCACGTAAGATATTTTTTGCCTGCCGGAATTGCTTCAGCCACCGTCTATTATAGGCCAACAAGTAGCAGTTTCAATTTAACAACACTGTGTGATCGCAAAGATCATTGGCGTCAACCTCCTCTTTATTCAGATTTGGGACTGGCACTGCCACAATCCATGCAATGGCGCATTAGTCTGTGTTGAAAATATCTGGATTATAGTTTTGGTTTTAGTCAGAATGCCCTTTAATCACTTGGACAAAGAGAATGCGTCAGGCTTTCAAAACAAACTGTGTATAAAGGTGTATAAGTATCCTTAAAAGTGGTGTCTTTATAAAGGCTGTCAACCTAATGAACATTTGAAACATGTCAACTTTATAGCATTAATTCATTAATTCATGCATTCCGAATTTTTAAGTTTACCACTCTAAAGCGCTCACAAACCCAGCACGGCTGAAATGAACAGTATTGCATAATTATAACAAACTTATACACATGACAACCCCTCAATCTACCACTCGCCCACAGTAGTGCCAGTCCAACGCATAAATGAACGAGCGGGGCGACGCTAGTAATCTTGTTTTATAGCCGACCGTCGTTAAACAAAAGCTGGCTATAGGCCATTTTAACCTTCGGTGGAACCAACAAATAAGAGATTATGGCTTTAGGGCTGCAATCTGTTGGCGACATTTACACACCTCTTTTAAGAACATCTGCTCTTCTATTAATACTCCATGGCGCAGGACTCGACGAATTATTAGACAACATTCAGGTAACAGAGGAAAGATCAACTGCAAATATTGTATCAATAACATTTAATAATACCGCATTCCGAAGAAGGTGCCCCGATTTGAGGGATACCATCGGTCCCATGAGGATCTTTTTTCTTCTCTATTGTTCCCACATCTGTTAATAATTATCAATGTTTGCATTTTACTTATATGTTCTTATGTTGGGACCAATAAAAACATTTTGAATTGAATTGAACAAAATATGTTATGGAAAACGTCTCAGTGATACTGTGCATAAAGAAACAGCTCCCCACTGCACGATCGTGAATTAAAATAATAGTCCCAAGCCATGCCAGTCCCATCCTGAATGAAAGAGGAAGACAACGCCAATGTTTTTTACTATCACAAAGCGTCGCTAAGCTGTATATAGATCTATCACTGTGCAGTGATGGAAAGCATCAACTATGATTACATCTTATGTAGCTGCATGTATCTAAAACTAGCCTTACAATCCAGCTTCGCCTGGCATTGTTTTTATTTTAATTCAGCGGATGTACTGTTTTGACTCTGAATTTCTCCCCGGTCGCAAGTGTTTCATTTGGCGAGCGCTCCGAGTGAGACCGAGGTCATGTAGCGACAGCGCCGTATCTGCATATATAAAAATAGCACAGCCTTTAGATGACGCTAATGCAATTGGCGATTATGTTATCGAGTGTCGGCGAATTGTGTAATTTGAAAGTAGAAACGTCCAAATATCGTAATCTTAGGTCAATTGTGTGCTGAAAGTAGCCACATTCACCTAGAAATTCGCACAAGAGCGCTGTGTAAAAAAAAGTTTCATTTCACCTGGGACCAAAAGAGAAAATGTTCCTCTTTGTACTCAGGATCTGCTTAGTCTTAAGGTTTTTCATCTTATCGGGTGCAAGTAGAGAGTAGAGACCACTTACTAACTTAACTAATGAGGACGTATGCACCTTAAACATTTCAAACCTGAATTAATTCATACAGTGCATATAAGATACGGCCTTAAACAATTATTGTCAACCAAGATCAGTTATCGACTGACGAAAACAAGTAGACTAGAGTCAGGTCCATTGGAATGGACAGTGGGTCTGAAGTCGTTAAAATAGCACTTCACGGTGAAAACAAAGGGTTAAAATATGTCCACTCCAATGGACATACGGTCTGAAAGGCTTAATAAGTCAGCAAGGACACTTAACGCAATGTATTATTTATTGAAATAGAACATTTTTAAACGTAAACGCTCATATTTGGACACCCCTTTTAAGGTTTTTATTGTTTGTATAATAATGCTGCGGGCTATTCCGTAATACAATTTGACATTAAGCAAAAACACGCCTCTAGGTAGATAACTGAAAAGAGACGGGAATATCAGGAGATAGACTGATGATTAAGTTAACAAGGATTAATGACGGTGTCCTTCGATTTCTGTTTCATGCGGACTTGAGACTGTCCCCGAGATGTACAGGCAGCGACCGTTGTTAGCAGAGTTGACTGACTAATCCAGAAGTTTAGCGACAAAATATCAGGGTTTTTAGGCCTCTCATAGTATGGCTTAAAGGACTCTGTGATCCAAGAGTCCTGTAAGCCATAGGATGAGTCATAAGATGTCGTTCCTGTTCTAACCAGGCCTAAAAATGGACGAGGGATGTGATAGTCATCTTTGTTATGAAGCAATGTCGTTGAAGGGTATACCCAACCAACCAGCGCTGTGCGATACTTGCACACATTTTCTAGATCCTTAAAATAACCAATAACAGCTGAAACAACTTCTCAATAAATCAATTAATTTTCGTTTATTCGGATATCATGCTGGTAAAAACGCAGCTTGTTACAATGGTTATGATAAGTAGCGTACAGATTAATATTTAGACAGTTACGCCGTAAATTAGTTAGTTTGAGATTTAATTAGATGATTTATGTTAGTAGGCCTACATGTTCTTGTACACTGCTCTGGGTATAAAGTTTCGAGTATCTTTATCTGGTAAAATAAAGTCATTACTCCGGAGACGAAGCGCATAACCATCTTTTGGTCGTAGCCGATGTAAACTTCACGCCGGTCGTTGCAGCGTGCAGCTTTAAATACCATATCCATCATTTCAGTCTAGGTTTTCTTTCAATTCAATATGTGTCGCATATCGACATTTAAAGTAAACTGTGTACTGAAAATAGTCACGTTCATTTAGAAATTCGCATAAGAATGCATTTTTTACATTTTAATTTCGTCAGTGTTCTTTTTGCGAACCCTTTCTTGGTCAAAAGAGATAGTTTTCTCCTATAGGGCATAGAGCTGCTCCTGGTATCACTAGTTCTTTATAAAATGTGTGTTACAATCGCCAATAAGACGAAACTAATGGCCACTTACTTACTTTATGAGTAATTTGTGCATTTTCATAGATCAACAATGACAATGTAATGTAATGTAGACGAACATTTTTATTCGTACGGTCATAGTCGTCAAGGCGATATTGGGACACCTCTTTTAAGAATAACGCGCTTATTATATATAAGGCTCCGTATTCGTTACTTATTTATTCAGTCACGCTTAAAATTGAAAATGCAAGGAGTGATGAAACAAATATCAAGCGATACGTTGATGAATTACCGTTTGAAGAATGACTAGCGGAACCTTCCTGAATTATGCGGACGTTCAACTGTCTTTGAGAGAGTATGGGCTGTGGCGATTGTTAGACGCAACGACTGACT
>OY365807.1:58189493-58219493 GCA_959347315.1 Bimastos eiseni | reverse complement strand
CCTGCATATCTAATTTCTATGGAGTAATTATGATAAGATGACTTTTGGTTAAGATAATTTGTGCCCCCATTTTTCAAATTTCGGGAGGGGGCTAATTTAAAAGTGGTGGGTCAAAAAAATCTAAAATTATACCCCTCCATTTTTCAAAACCTTGCTACACCTCTAATCGCCTCTGACTAGATATCTTGAAGGGTCGCTATATAAATGTCTAATAACATTACATTTTATCCAACTCCCTCTCTCTACCTCTCTCTCTTTCCCTCCCTCTCTCTCCCTACCGATCGACACTAAAACACTGGGTTCCATCTTACTCACACGCGCGAAAACAGGTATTGTGCAATCCGGTCGAAAACGAGGCTGCCGAGATCTCGCGGGTAAATCCTCGCTTATCGTCCTCGGGCGACGTTTATTGCTCGCGAGAAAATAATTGAAAACCGCGTCGAGATAGAAGATCTTATTGGGAAGGCGTATAAATTTATATTGCGGTTCGCCGTCCAATTCATTGCGCGGCGCAGGTGCTTCGACCTTATCTATAATTACACTGGCGCTATATATATGTGCATGTGTTTGGGGTGGGGAGAGAGTGGGGAGGGAATGGGGGTTGGTGATGACGCCTTTCGCGTTTAGCGATATTGCAATGGCGGGTTGGTATTGAATGAGATGGTCGTACTTTGATGAAACAGGAGGATCGTAGGGTGGCACGAATGTAGAGAGGCAAGGAGGCAGAGAGGCAAGGAGGCAGAGAGGCAAGGAGGCAGAGAGGCAAGGAGGCAGAAGGAAAGGGAGGCAAGGAGGCAGAGAGGCAAGGAGGCAGAGAGGCAAGGAGGCAGAGAGGCAAGGAGGCAGAGAGGCAAGGAGGCAGAAGGAAACGGAGGCAAGGAGGCAGAGAGGCAAGGAGGCAGAAGGAAAGGGAGGCAAGGAGGCAGAGAGGCAAGGAGGCAGAAGGAAAGGGAGGCAAGGAGGCAGAGAGGCAAGGAGGCAGAAGGAAAGGGAGGCAAGGAGGCAGAGAGGCAAGGAGGCAGAAGGAAAGGGAGGCAAGTAGGCAGAGAGGCAAGGAGGCAGAAGGAAAGGGAGGCAAGTAGGCAGAGAGGCAAGGAGGCAGAAGGAAAGGGAGGCAAGGAGGCAGAGAGGCAAGGAGGCAGAAGGAAAGGGAGGCAAGGAGGCAGAGAGGCAAGGAGGCAGAGAGGCAAGGAGGCAGAAGGAAAGGGAGGCAAGGAGGCAGAGAGGCAAGGAGGCAGAAGGAAAGGGAGGCAAGGAGGCAGAGAGGCAAGGAGGCAGGAGGAAAGGGAGGCAAGTAGGCAGAGAGGCAAGGAGGCAGAAGGAAAGGGAGGCAAGGAGGCAGAGAGGCAAGGAGGCAGAGAGGCAAGGAGGCAGAAGGAAAGGGAGGCAAGGAGGCAGAGAGGCAAGGAGGCAGAAGGAAAGGGAGGCAAGTAGGCAGAGAGGCAAGGAGGCAGAAGGAAAGGGAGGCAAGGAGGCAGAGAGGCAAGGAGGCAGAAGGAAAGGGAGGCAAGTAGGCAGAGAGGCAAGGAGGCAGAGAGGCAAGGGGGCAGAAGGAAAGGGAGGCAAGGAGGCAGAGAGGCAAGGAGGCAGAAGGAAAGGGAGGCAAGGAGGCAAGGAGGCAGAAGGAAAGGGAGGCAAGGAGGCAGAGAGGCAAGGAGGCAGAAGGAAAGGGAGGCAAGGAGGCAAGGAGGCAGAGAGGCAAGGAGGCAGAAGGAAAGGGAGGCAAGGAGGCAAGGAGGCAGAGAGGCAAGGAGGCAGAAGGAAAGGGAGGCAAGGAGGCAGAGAGGCAAGGAGGCAGAAGGAAAGGGAGGCAAGGAGGCAGAGAGGCAAGGTGGCAGAGAGGCAAGGAGGCAGAGAGGCAAGGAGGCAGAAGGAAAGGGAGGCAAGGAGGCAAGGAGGCAGAAGGAAAGGGAGGCAAGTAGGCAGAGAGGCAAGGAGGCAGAAGGAAAGGGAGGCAAGGAGGCAAGGAGGCAGAGAGGCAAGGAGGCAGAAGGAAAGGGAGGCAAGGAGGCAAGGAGGCAGAGAGGCAAGGAGGCAGAAGGAAAGGGAGGCAAGGAGGCAGAGAGGCAAGGAGGCAGAAGGAAAGGGAGGCAAGGAGGCAGAGAGGCAAGGAGGCAGAGAGGCAAGGAGGCAGAGAGGCAAGGAGGCAGAAGGAAAGGGAGGCAAGGAGGCAGAGAGGCAAGGAGGCAGAGAGGCAAGGAGGCAGAGAGGCAAGGAGGCAGAGAGGCAAGGAGGCAGAGAGGCAGGCAGAGAGGCATGCAGAGAGGTAGGGTGGCAGAGGGAAGCGAGGCAGGCAGAGCGACAGAGGTTGCATGGCCGTTGGTGATGACTATAAAAGTCTTGCGTTGACTGCAGGGTAGAGTAATAGTTGTACTGGTGTAAACAAAGACGGAGACGGAGATACAGACAGAGATACATATATGCAGATACAGACACAAATACAGACATACATGAATGCACGAGGCATATCTACAGCAGAACAGTCAGATCTAATGATTGGCATCGAGATTAAAACTTGGAAAGGAAATCTCAAAAGTCTTGGAGAGAGACAGAGAAGAAAACAGGACAGAGCGAGGCGGACAGAAAGACATAGGCAGACAGATAGATTTAGAGATATTGACATAGATAGAGACAGAGGTAGAGGTAGAGGCAGAGGCACAAGCAGATAGAGAGACAGATATAGAGACAGAGGTAAAGGTAGAGGTTGAGATAGAGATAGATATAGGTATATGGAGATATAAAGATATAGGGATATAGAGAGATAGAGATAGAGAATACTAGTAACAAAACAATAACAGTAATACAAATTACTGTGTTATTGTCATGATGTGTAAAACGATGATTATGACGATAGTCGTTATCTTCTCTCCTTCCTTCTGTCATGCACCCTCTCTTCTCCAGGCCATTCCTGTACCACAAATCCCAAAGATCCCGTGATTCCATCTCCTGAACCAGACTCATCCCCTCTCTCCTTTATCCAGATCCATCGAGTCGAAACGGCGTCTTGCCGATCCACTCAAGCAGAACCGATGTCACACAGAATACGAAATTCCATCGGAAACGCCGTTCTGCCTCATCGCCAAACGCTGTTAGCCAGAAGAGGGAAGAATTGATCGTAATGGGGAGAAAGAAGACCACACATGCATGGGTATCAAAGATTATGGTGTGGTTTCAGTTTAACGACACTGTGTGATAACAAAAATCATTAGCGTCGCCCTCCTCCATTTTTAAGGCTTCGGACTGGCACTGCAGCGGATGAGCTGAGATTAGTTACTATACAAAACTGTGCAGAAATAGCATCAGCAGACAACGTTTTAAAGGTGTCTAATTATACCCACCTATTACCAAGTGTTTTGTTGTTTCAGTTTAAAACGAACCTGTGAAAATAATTGTCATCACCGTCTCCATCTTCCTTCGTTGAGGCATGGCACTAGGACTTATCAGACTGGACTCTCCTTTGAGGGTTTAAATCTTTAGTAGCCTCTCTGTCTACGTCTGCCTGATAATATCCGTCGGTGGACCACACTGAGTGTGTAATCCATCTAGACAGTTTACGTTCAGTCAAATTCCTTTGCATGACAGAAAAACTGGAATCAAGGCTGAATCGCTCTAAACGGCGCTATAGAAATGTCGCCAACTGCGGCCATAAAGTCTAATTTCTTTCGACCTTGTAAGATCTTTGAGCCCATAGGTCAAAGTTTGGCTGTTAAGTCCTTCCGGTTAAGCGAGCGGTGTATAAACGCAGACCGGAAGTGACGTTGGCATCTACTTCCGCTTGGAAATATCCTGAATGAGATCGTATGGGGACAAGGAACAAAACACACGCATACAGACACAGACACACATAAACACACACACGCAAATACAATAAGACACAGGCAAGCGCACACACACACATACAAACGCACTTTCAATTCCTTCTTTTGAAAAACATTGTTTGAAGCTGACCTATCGAAATTCCTTTAGTTCCTATTGAACCCATGTCACTTCCTTCACGATCTGCCCCCTCCCTCCCTTCCTCCCTCCCTCCCTTCCTCCCTCCCTCCCTCCCTTCCTCCCTCCCTCTGATATCATCCCTTACACCATGTGATCAAAGCCACATCACCGCACCCTACGCATTGATGCCTTTGAAATGAGAACATTTATAATGCGAATGTTTCACGACTTTGTTTACATTTATGTAATTGTTTCGACCTTTTGAGGGCTACGCCCCTCATTGAAAAAACACAGCGAGTGGCGCACTATGAATTTCCAAATATAATATAGTAACTGCTAGTAAGCTGGTTTCTGCGAACGTGGTTCAAACGGGCGTTAAAAAATTACATTTTTCCATAATTATTATGTCAATATCGCAGAGCCTAATGTGAGAGGGTAAACGAATGCATCATTGGGACTTCTAAATTTTCATGGTCTGTTGATGGCTAGATTTGACGTATTTGCCTAAAGCAATATTTTCATCATGTGAATGCTATATTATGACCTTGTTTAAAATCGAAGCTATCATTTATACCTGAGATTAAGAGACTGATTTGTTATAGTCCTATTGCTGATGCATTGGGTCTGTTTGTAGAAATTATTGATGGCTAGAGTTAGTATATTTGCCAAAAGTACTTTCATAATGTGAATGCTATATGACCTTTTGTTTAATATTGACGCTAATATTTATACCTTTTGTAAGCTACTGTGCGTTTGCTGGTCGTCTAATAAAGAATATTCCTGCTTATTTACAATATTAGTTAGTTAGTTGCAATTTAACGACACTGTCTGATGACATCGTTAGCGTCATCCTCCTTCTTTATCCGGGCTTGGGACTTGCACTGCAGGGCTGCATGAGTTAATATATAGTCATGCATAATTTACTTATTTTCATATTCAATACTTGGAAAAGCGAAGGTTTCAGTTTGATAACAAAGATCATAAGCGTAGCCGTCCTTCTTTATCCAAACTTGGGACTGGCACTACCTGAGTTACTGCAGCGATGGTTTTATGGCGTTTAATGCTACTTATTGGCGATCACCACACTAAAAAGTGATAGTTTTGCTTACGATTTTAGCAAAAATGTATTTTTATTTAAGTATTTCTCTAGCGCATCTTCAAGCACAACTTAGTCAGAGGCAATCCAAGTGCGAGAAGCCCCACTGGAAAAGAAAGTCTTAAGAACACGGGTCGACACAAAATCGCCCAGTTAAAATCAAAGAATGAATCGCAGATGGTATATCATTCCAAAGCAAAAGGACCACAGACGCATTAGCGCGATTTTGAACAGAAGCCGTCTGAGGTAATAAAGTCATTTCGCTCACACACACACACACACACACACACACACACACACACACACACATATATATATATATATATATATAAATATATAGCCAAACACGAAGCTACGTCACAGAGGATAGCCTATCGAACGTCACCATATGGTAGAAAATTTCTCACTAATTAACCAATGAAAACTATTTTCAATAGTGACAGCTTGCGCTCTCGAGTGAAGAGGAAAGAATACCACTGCCTTGAAACCCAAACCGGACCAATATCAATGCACACAATGAAAACACAATCGAGAAGCTAGCTCCACTGTAAGAATGTACCCAAACAGTATCAACATCTCTGATCCCGTCCGCAATAACACCTCGACATGTAGCTATCTGACCACTCCACTGCAGTCCCACTAACTCGACGCTCAGCTTCTGAGTAAGTTGGTGCCGGGAGCTTCAATCTCAGGCGGCGCTTTAGAAGTTTTCGATTACATCACATTTATATATATATATATTCTTTTGTTTACAAGCAATTTATCTAGCGCTCTAGCTGATTTCTCACCTCTGAATCTCAGTTCAAATGCTGACTTCCACATCCAATCTCTCCAGGGAGGGATTCGCTCCTTCCCAGTCTTCCCTCTATCGGTCCTCGTTGCCGGTGCCTCTTCCGTCTTCTCTCTCGGCCTCTCCCTTGAGTGCTCTGCCGTCTGCGCTCGGCTGCGCTGATGCCGATGCTAATGCTGCTGGTGCTGCCAAGGTCTGAAACACTGTTGATGACGCTGATGGGTGTGAGAGGTAATGATGACCCGGCCAAATAGGCTCCGAAGCTCGAAGGCTTTATGGATGTGTGGGGTGCTGCATTACTATTCACTCACACATATATATACACACACACACACATTCACCCACACACACATAACCACACACAAACACTTTCACCGATACACCGTAATACACACACGCAACTTGGCCAAGAAACTCTGGAAATACACACCATCTGCCAGCTGTCGACGGGAATCCTTTGGTTGGTTCTATGATTTTGCGTGGGCCCACCACTGATGACTCTTTTCAGTTTACTGCGATCTGTTTTGCTAACTAATATGAACTATATTCGATCGTGTGACAATTCGCATCATTTAGGTCAGCGTGGAGAGCGCCTCAGAGTAGGTATCTTGGATGGGCGCTACATACAAGTAGATGCTTGATTACATTACATAATCACGTATGCACATAAACACACCAAAAACCACACGAACATACCAATACACACATACACACATACACACATACACACATACACACATACACACATACACACATACACACATACACACATACACACATACACACATACACACATACACACATACACACATACACACATACACACATACACACATACACACATACACACATACACACATACACACATACACACATATACACATATAAACACTCTTTGACTTAAATTATGCCTACATAATTGCGTTGATCTTACTCGATTAACTCATTTGGTTGCTTGACACGTAACGTGGGCAATTAATTATCTTACCTTATAATTAATAAGCGTCCGCGTGAGGTTCTTTTATGACGCTATATAAATGTTCATATACATACATACATACAATTATATTCAATTAACGTTGCGACATATTGAGCGTAGAGATGGAACCAATTTTAACAATCAATCAATCTGCCACCACACCCAAGGACTTTGGGTGGGAGGGATCAGCGAGACTGCGCATGCGCCGATGGGAGGGCGTTCGGACTACGCTGATTTGAGTCTAGAAGGCAAGGGACATTCATTACAAAGATATCGAAAGGGAGGACACGGGGAGAGGGATACAGAGGGACACAGGCAGAGGGATGAATGGAGGAACAGGAGGACGGATGGAGGAGGGTGTGTGGGATTAGAGGAGCGAGAGACGAATGATAGGAATTAAGACAGGGACAGAGCGAGAACGAGGGACGATGACATGTAGAGAGACAAATGGACAAAGAGAGAGAGAGAGAGAGGGAGAGAGAGGGAGAGAGACAGACAGAGAAAGACAGAGACAGAGAGAGACACATACACAGACAGAGAAATACATATGGAGATTGGATTTAGACGGTGATATTGACACAAGTGTATAGAATGCTGGAGCGTCACGGGGACACACAAGCAGCCAGACAGGAAGACAGACAGAAGGGAACACCCAGACAGACACAGACAGACATGGAGAGAGACCGTGTCGATAAGAACCCCCGCTCGACACAGGATGCAGCCTTCGTCTTCGGTTTCTGAACCAAATTGCCTATGATATGGCAATATATATATATATATACATATATATGCAATGATGCTCTAATCTCATATATAATTATACATGATGTATAGCTATGAGCCATCTATATATAAACACACACACGCATATATATATATATATAATAAAACAGAAATTGGATAACGCTATATGAATGTACACATCTGCATATATACATATATGCATATATATATATATATATATACAGTACTTCTTTTCATATATTCGACAGATACCAGACGTAGAAAATGTTGCTTCAAGGCATAATGCACAGAGTGGCCGAACCAATGCATTTATATCATCTGCACACGCCACACGCATATATATAAATTTATGCATATATATATGCATTAATAATATATATATACAATGTGAATATATATATTATATTTATATTGAAATATGGGCAAATTCTATTCGTAAGAGACTATGTCGTCCGACTTATTATGCGCAATGGCGTAATGATAAGAGAGAAATAGTCAACTGCACACAGTTCGACTTACACATAAGCCAAGGTTAAATAATTAAATCAGTTCCATCTTAGGACCTACACACTTGTTTTAATCATCCAATCCTCAACTAAAACTATACACCCGCCTCTACTACAGCTACCCTGCCTCCTCTGACCCTCTGGAAACCAGACTCCGACCTCCCACTGACTACCCTCTGGGCAACCCCTCTGATACGACGCAGCCCTCGTGAATAAAATATATCATCGTAAATGATATTTGGTTGTTAAGAAGAAGCGATGTTCAACCGCTACTTCGCCTTTGATTATAAGAGCAGAACCAGTCGTTAGCTTGGAAATAAGAAGAGGGTCGGTCGAATGGGTGGAGGAAGACATTGGCCGTAAAGAAAAGAAGACGATAGCAATCCTAAACACATCATGACACAACACTCCGGCCAAGACCAAACTCTGTTGTCTTGTGCATTCGGTACGTAACACCTTCAACGGCGACTCATCGGTTAACAAAACATTAGACCATTATTCCACAGTCCAGTGTCTATGCTTCTGTTTTACTCAATTAAGCGACGTGAATAATTATAATGGCGACGTCATCTCCAGGCACGAAATGCAACTCGCGCGCCGCGGTGTACACTGTGACGTCAATTAACGCACGTTCGACTTACAATTTTTGGGTTATAAGTAGTATTTGATTCCTGTTATAGTCATGACAAATAATTAAGAAATCCGCACGATTATGACCGAAATATTTAATTTTAAAAACGGAGAACAGACTTTTGTGTCACACCATTTTTATGAAACTGAACAGGATGCCCACAATGGTAACGGTTTGAACACGCTAGCTCGTAGAGCTTTGGCCCACATGACGTCATTCATGGATATCATAGGTGCAGGGTACAACTGTAGGAATTATGACGGAGGATGTGCCCAGAGGTTGTATCAACTATCGCATTCGTAATGTTTAGACGATCATAAGTGAATCTGTTATATTAATTTCACCTACTCGCCGTTATTTCATGCTGCAATTATACTGAATCCATAATTATGGTATTAATTGTCACGATATCAAAATGTGCGTGATTATATGTCGTTGGTATTAATTGTCGGTGATATTAGATTTAATGGATTCGTGAAGTTAACTTATAGTAAATTAAAGCATTTTGAGAACTTAAGAACTTTAACTGGTCTGGACTCTGGAGTTATATATTACATCGATAAGAGCATGTTAATTTAAACGTATTCAAGGAGAGTAATGTATCAATTTGGACTTGTTATTTCCGCATCCGCTCAAATTACGATATTCTACAAGCATAGCTTTTGATTTTCAACGAATCCTGACTGAAATGTTTTAATACGCACTTGGTGTCGCTGCTAAATATTCTCCACACCAAGATATGGTTGAAACAGACGAAAACGCCACCGACAATCAGAAGATGTCGCTAAGAATTGGCTCATTTGAACACCTTCAAAGCGCCGATTATACACGTTATATAAACGACAGCTGTTGATATTAGTCGTGAATAAATAAAGCGTCATTATACCTAGAAACCAAGGGCCGTATACATACAAACTTTCCTAAAGCTTATTATACATTAATGCTGACACACATTGGTAGCCTACATACATAATTATGTACATACATAGTATATGGATACATTTACATACATACGTACAAACACATGCGTACCCACATTAATGAATAAATACACTAAGTTCTAATTTATGAACCGCCTTTTCCAACAGAGAACCGCCTCCACCAGACCTTCCTAAATGTCGCCATACATAAGTGCAAATTCATAGAGCTTTAGTCTTCGCCAAACGACCTATCACCTATTGCCTATATTAGGCAAGGTGTATTCGTTACGTGGTCTACGACACTCTACAGCAAGTCACGTGTTTCCGGCGAAAACCACTCCCCCACCATCTGACGTTGTCCCTCGACTGCGCATACGCTCCAATTCCCGTTCCGCTTCTTGCAGCCAGTTCCGCAGTTCCGAATTCAGTTGTCGTTCCACTTGCAGTTCCTGTACTGCTCGCTCGTGCCCTAGCCTCGCTCTCGTAAGGTCTTCGTTCTCGCGGGTCAAAGCTGCCAGGCGACACTCCTGGCCGGTTAATCGGATCTCTAGGCTTAGAATGTATGACGTCAGCGAGGAAAGACGCCGAACAAGACCGAGGATGACATCCTCACGTCGTGTCACTTTCCGGTCGTTGCGGACCACTTCCGGTGAGCGGTGGTCAGCTTCCGATTTGCCTATAGTTGTGATTGTTGGAGACTGGTGCCCTGCTGATGATGACGGAGGAGGCGGAAGTAGGATTGGTGACGTAATCGAGTCGGTTATGAGATGAAGGGTATCGTCTAGCCAGGGCAGAACTGAGAAATATAAAATCAACCGATTAGTCAACAATTTTAATCAATCGATTGGTGAATCATTCAACGAATCATTCAGTCAATCAAGTCATATTAAACCATCCATACGGTCAACGAGACAAATGACCTAAGAGAATATTACACGACGCATCTGCCGTTGCTCGAAAAAGGCAAATGAATGGATTAGCTGGTGAATGAATGAATTAGCTGGTGAATGAATGGATTAGCAGGTGAATGAATGGATTAGCAGGTGAATGAATTGATGAGCAGGTGATTGAATTGATGAGCAGATGAATGAATTGATTAGCAGGTGAATGAATGGATCAGCAGGTGAATGAATGGATTAGCAAGTGAATGAATTGATGAGCAGGTGAATGAAAAAATGAACTAGAGCATGAACAATTTAAAAAGTGAATGTATCGTATCTGATTATTTATATAGCGCTTCTTGAAGTGACACCCCCGAGGAAATAAGAAAGTCTTCAGGCATCGATGGGATGAGGGTGGGAGCCCGATTAAAAGCTTGCTTCGGATAACGGGGAGTAGGCCATTCCACAATCATAGAAGGGCCCACGATGGAAAAGGCACGGTGTTGAGTTATAGTAGTCCCTTGCATTAGATGCGAGAGGGAATGGGAAGCCAGTGTAGGACCTTGGGCATGTAGGTAGAATTGTGGGAGCAACGAGGGAGATGAGCAATGAGTCTGGCTGCTGAGTTCATACTGAGTACACACGAACATGTGGATGAATGGCTGAATGAGTGAACGGAGGAATTAACAAGTGAACGAATCTTGAACAAATGAGTGATCGGATGAACAGGTGAATGGAAACAATGCACAAATGAATTAATGAATGAACAAATCAAGGAATATTTGAACGAGGTGGTCAATGAACAAAGTGAATGAACGACCAGCGAGCTATCATTGACTGACCGTTGGAGATTCGATTATCACTATGATAATGGCGATGATGATGACGACGACTAAGCATGTCTTTGTGGTCTTCATCATCCTTTCTGGGACGGGCGTTGTTGTTGTCTTTGCCGCTGCAACTGGTACTGATGCTGAAGATTGGCTCACTGATCATCTTCATCTCGTCGCTAGGCATCGGAGAGTGCTTAGGAATCGAGTCCAACTCAGAGGTACATGACCTCAGTGACCTCTCTCTGTCTCGCGACGAATCTGTAACGTCATCATCATCTTTATCATCAATATCACGACAAATTATTACAGGAGTTACATCTAGCTGCCATTAATAGGCAGTCGTGCAAGGCGCCCATTACGTTATACATGTACTTTAGCGATAGTCGCCACCTAGCGAGATACCTCTAAATAAATGAATAAATTACCGGAACGTAACTTGGAGATGAGTTGGAATACGTCGTAGTGGCTTTTGATCTGAGCCTCCTGCATTGGCGTCCGTCCTTGTTTGTTCAGTACGTCTGCGCATGCGCCCAGCTCCATTAGCAGACTACAGATGTCCACGTGACCCCGGTAGGCCGCTAGGTGGAGCGGCGTATCGCCGTTGCTCTTGGTCACGAGTCTGACGTCAGCGTCTCTGTAATCGGAAGAGAAGAGCCATCGTTGGTATAATATGGTTTCGTCAAGATTACTGTTGCTCAAACTCCGCCACTGGTAGTACTCGGCCAGTGCCAGTCCCAAGCTTGGATAAAGGAGGAGGGCGACGCTAATGATCTTTGTTATCACAGAGTGTCGTTAAACTGCAACTACCAACCAACTGTTGCTCACTCTCTATATGCCTTCCAGCTAAGGGGTGAGGGTTGCGGTGCCTGGACAGAGTCCCGCATTCTGCCGCAGCTCTTGTCGGGGTATTCCGAAATTTGGCCATGTCTCCGGCTGTGTGCGCTCCATTGGCTCTGCCTTAAGGAAACGAACCTCGTACCGTATCGTTGTTTTGGGCTGCCACTCTGCGCTACTTTGAGTGTACCCGATCACCGCTCTCTGCGTCTACTGAGCGAGGCATACTCATTGTCCCATTTGTCCGCACAATTACTAAATAAAACCGTGCCCTGTCAGTGGTTGGCCCCTCGCACTGGCATTGGGCTTGTCACCCAGGGTTCATTCAGACTCTTTTTATACTTGCCAACAGATACTCCACTTTTGGACGGTTCACCCTACTAGAGGAATTTTATAAATACTTAAATACAATACATTGTGGTCGACTTAAGCGCCAACACACTGAGTATACCTGCTCGGAGAACTGCCACCAACTTAAAAGCAAGCATAAGCTATGCACATATGTTAAATTTAAAATGAAACAGTGCAATTTCCTCCTAACCTTGTTGACAAGAAATGTCCAGCATCAACAATAGGCTAGTCAGACAATAATTATTGGACGTAGCGCTGTTGCAATCCAGATAATTGCACAAACAAGCAAGTGTATTTCGGCACAAACAACGCTTTTTACATTAATCAATTCAATTAACTATTTTTATATCAACTGGCGATTCTTATCTTCATCAACTAAGTTTACAATTAGCTCATTTTTTTAAACGCGTAGCTTACAACAGAATTGAGCGATAATACCAGAACAAAGCAGTACAACAAACCCCGACAAATAGTCTTATAACAAAAAACGCTCACGGGCGATTTTTGCAGAAAATCACTTAATTAAAGTCCATCATTTAATTAACACAATGACCGTTTTCTGTCTTTATACCACTTTTTTCTAGGCCATGTACGGCTCGTAACTTTTGATTACCACACTATTCAGCACTTTTCACTCATGACGAATTGATTCAATTAACATGCAATGCACATAATACTTATAGCATAGAATAACACCATTTAAAAGGTGTGGAATAGAGTTTTACAATCTTACTACAATCAATTTTTAGCAACATAACGCAGTTAATCTGACAATGTCGAAAATAATACAAAATTAATGCCCCAACAAAGGTATTTGAATAAAAGAAAATTCTGTAGCAATTTTCCAGTGTAAAATTAATATCTGTTTTAAAGTAACATAAAATTCATCTTTAGTTATGCATATAAATGTATTACACCATAAAGCTCTTTAATTAGTATTGCTGTTCCTAGGCGTAATCTAGAAATTTGAACTCTATGACATACTAAACACTTTATATCCGTACTCACAATTGGACAAATAGATTTATAAAACTGGCCATTATTATCATTATCATTATTATCATTATCATTATTATCATTATCATCATTATCATCATTATCATCATTATCATCATTATCATCATTATCATCATTATCATCATTATCATTATTATCATTATTATCATTATCATTATTATCATTATCATTATTATCATCATTATCATTGTTATTATTATTATCATTATTATCATTATCATTATTATCATTATTATCATTATCATTATTATCATTATTATCATTATCATTATTATCATTATCATTATCATTATTATCATTATCATTATCATTATTATCATTATCATTATTATTATCATTATCATTATTATCATTATTATCATTATTATCATAATCATTATCATCATTATTATCATTATCATTATTATCATTATCATTATTATCATTATCATTATCATCATTAGCATTATCATCATTATCATTATTATCTTTATTATCATTATCATTATTATCATTATCATTATTATCATTATCATTATTATCATTATCATTATTATCATTATCATTATTATTATCATTATCATTATTATCATTATAATCATTATCATTATCATTATAATTATCATCACTATCATTATCATTATCATTATCATTATCATCATTATTATCATTATCATTATTATCATTATCATTATTATCATTATCATTATTATCATTATCATTATTATCATTATCATTATTATCATTATCATTATTATCATTATTATCATTATTATCATTATCATTATTATCATTATCATTATTATCATTATCATTATCATCATTATCATCATTATCATCATTATCATCATTATCATTATCATCATTATTATCATTATCATTATTATCATTATTATCATTATCATCATTATCATTATCATCATTATCATTATTATCATTATCATTATCATCATTATCATTATCATCATTATCATTATCATCATTATCATCATTATTATCATTATCATTATTATCATTATCATTATTATCATTATCATTATTATTATCATTATCATTATTATTATCATTATCATTATCATTATCATCATTATCATTATTATCATTATCATCATTATTATCATTATTATTATCATCATTATCATTATCATCATTACCATTATCATTATCATCATTATTATCATTATCATTATTATCATTATCATTATCATTATTATCATTATCATTATTATCATTATTATTATTATCATTATCATTATTATCATTATCATCATTATCATCATTATTATCATTATCATTATTATCATTATCATTATTACCATTATCATTATTATCATTATCATTATTATCATTATCATTATTACCATTATCATTATTATCATTATCATTATCATCATTATCGTTATTATCATTATCATTATTACCATTATCATATTCTATCTGCCATTTATTTACTATGTAAAGTTTCATTAAAGAAAACATTTCTTTAAATTCAAGGCAATTAGTAGAATTTGTATGCTCAATGTTTAGAGCTTCCTCTGGCTCTATCGTTACCTTTCAGGTTAATATGACTTGGTATCCAAATAAATTTGATCTGATTAGAGTTCAGTTTGCTAATACAGTAAATCACTTAATAAAGTAGGCTTAGATTGGGAACAAGACTCATTAATTGATGTAAGAAGACCCTATGAATCAGAGAAAATGGCGAATTTCTAATCATTGGACCATTCATTATTTTCATATCCACAGAACAGATTCCGTAATTGCAGTCAACTCGTAAAATTACACAGACACTTGAGTTATTACACAATCTAAATTTTTTTATCTACATTTAAACTCGGAACTATAAAAGCTGCAGCAACAACCTTTGACCCATCAGTGTAAATATGTATGCATGAGTCGTACCTATAGATAACAATTCTAAAACAGTTTGTTTTCGAAATTCTGGATGGTCAGTTTTATTATTCATATATTTCTTCACAGCTAAGTCAAATTCCACCTCCTCGTTGCACAAAGGTGGGGAAGAAGGAAAGGAGGGACTTACAAATAATGTTTAAAATGAGGAATAGAAATCAGAGGTATGTTTATAGACTGAATGCTCCCTGCTATCGGACGTCCTAAAAATATTTCTCCACTAGTTTTTCATGACTGTTGTACGTGGGTGATATTTACTACCCAAACTTTTAGTCCCAAATTTTGATGAGGTTATTATCCACACGGATGCTGTTTGATATATATGACGTCACCTACTAATGTTTTAAAGGTATATATATATATATATATATATATATATATATATATATATATATATATATATATATATAGAAAGCACTGAATCAAGCAGTCGGCAAGACATTATTTTGTGGTTGGTTACAATCGATATCATATTTTGGACGAATGTTAAATAACTTAGAATAGACTGGATGCAAAAGTTTACGTTGTCTCATGGCTTCAAATAGATAAACACTTTCCGTAGTATTTCTTTTTCGTGGGAATAACTTTGAATGTCAGCAGACTAATAATGGCACATTGTATCATAGCAGAGATTATACTAACGTCACCCTCCTTCTGTATCCACGCTGTGGACTAGCGCCGTTGAGACGCGTCAAACAAAGTCCGATCTTGTTCTTGCGCTTTTTATTTAATGAGTAAGCGCGTTGTTCACAACAGAAAGGGCTTCAGTTATAGAGGCGGAAGAAATGCTTTCTTGTTTAAAATTTTGATATCTAAGTGTATGAATAATCGGTGGCAATTGTGAGCTTTCATTGTGAGCTATTAATATATACGGGCGTCAATTACAGGTATGACGTAATCGGTCCATTGAATTCGATGTAACAGTTATGTGAATAGATAGATGTCGCTAAGGAAGGGTTTCTTTTGAGCCGTGCGAAGTCCTGCATGATCAGTGATCGCGTGAACATGGTTGGTGGTAGCGTGTGTTTTATCAATGAGTTTTTAAATAACAAAAAAATTGTAAAAAATCGGCGGATCGTTAGCGTCAATAACGGATGATCGCGTATGAATGCCAGGGTGGGTCTAAGGTATCATCTGGTAACATTTGGTAGCATTTGGGGCTATGGGTAACATAGTCAGTCTTGTCGAAACCTTTCCATCGAAGTTTGGAATCGGACACAGTGATTGGGTTACACATGCTAACTGTTTTTTACCTGCAATAAATATCCTTTGGTAACTTGTTGTTCGCCCTTTGCTTTGTAGCGATAATCCCCTTCGACTCGCTCTGTGGTCCTAGGTGTGGATGCGTCTGTTTCTGGCCGTATTCTTAAAACTTTCCTTTCCTCGTGGAGCTTATTGCACTTTGAGCGCCCCTTGATTAGATTGTTCTGTGAGAGGCGCTATGAAATTTGGTAGTGCAAATTTAGCAATGACCGACGGAATGGTGGATCAATGGACGAGGAACGGGTGGAACGATGTGGCTGGACCGTGATCAAATGACTTATTGACAGCGAGGACTTGAAAGCTTGGAGTGTGTTGCAGGTGAGAGATCTTTTGCTTAAGCCCCTCCTCTGCACTCTACTGACCGCTTGGATAGACCTGTACCTCCATGTGGAATGGTCTTCCCGATTATACGGCGAACTAAGCTCATGCCTAGGATCTTTCCAGCGTACTCTCTCTTTTTTCCAAACTTTCTTTTTTTTCTACCGTAACAAAACATTTATCTGAGTGTGCAACACAACAGACAAGACTTGTCAGAAACGTTCATTCGTAATATATTTAACTAGAATAGATCATTAGAATTAGACTATTGGCTATAGTATTATCAATTTTGCTAAATATATTATGTTCAATTTATTATTGTTGTACAATGTACATTGTACAGTAAAGTAGAGTAAACAATAAAAGTCGTTTAATTAAAATATCGCTTATTTTATTTCCCATCTTTTCGAATAAAATTATTTAACAATGTTTAGTATATTTCTATTATACTATAGATATGGCATTTAAAAACCAGCGAATTTTATCTGTTTCTGAACGACATATTTATTTATAATATGTAAACTTTTCTTGTGTGCTCCTTGGCAACAGCTGGCGTAAACGTATGGGTACCATTGGTTGAAAACGTCTGTCTTAAGTGGTTTCTTTCCTCCTTTGATTTGTCGATGTTATCTGAACACGACGGAAACGATTTCTCTGACGGCAGGCGGTCTCGAATATGTACAGTGGCCGGTATCAGTTTTGAGGGTGTCTAAATGGATCTGAAACCATTACGGTGTTGTCTGCTCATCTCTATCGCCGTTCAAGCTAAAAACGATACTTTTGACACCGGTACCAACAATAACATTGACAAACACAATAACAAAAACGATAATAATAATAATAAAAGCATTTTTTACTGTTACCTTCTTAGTAGAACTCGTACGCAATCAGTGTGCCCTCTATCGGCTGCCCCATGCAGCGGCGTTGACCCTGACTTCTCTGTTGTAAGGTTGACGTCAGCCGAATGGCGAATCAGCCAATCACAGGCCGCCACGTGACCGTTGCACGCGGCCCAATAGAGAGCCGTCGTGCCATCTTGTGGGCAGCGGAAGTTGACATCGATGCTTTTCGTCGCTAGGTGGAGTCGACGCAGACTTCTGACGTCACCGCTCTTGGCCGCCTCTATGAGATCCATCATCTTCGGTTGAACATCGATGACATAAATAAGCAAGAAAAATCAATCACACAATCAAACAGAAATCGGTAGACCATTCCTCCGTTCGTTTAGTCAGTCAGTCAGTCAGTAAGTCACTCAGTCACTCGCTCAGTTCCTCACTCAGTTCCTCACTCAGTTCCTCACTCAGTTCCTCACTCAGTTCCTCACTCAGTTCCTCACTCAGTTCCTCACTCAGTTCCTCACTCAGTTCCTCACTCAGTCAGTCACTCACGAACTCACTTCCAATAAGTTTGATTTCAGCGCTCATTATAACATAAAGAATGATAGTAATAATCTTGATCTCATTCTGCACGTCATTCCAATACACTCAATTCGCGCCATAATAATTATATGTCTGCGTGTATGTGTGTCTAGAGAGAGAAAGAGAGAGAGAGACAGACAGAGAGAGAGACAGACAGAGAAGGAGAGAGACAGAGAGAGAGAGAGAGAGAGAGAAAGAGAGAGATAGAGAAAAAGAGAGATATTTATGTATATCTATATACAGACAAGCAGACGACGAGACAAAGATATACAGAAGGGTAGAGGCGGACACTAAAACACACCAAGACAAGACCAGAATTTATTGAGTACTTTCTATTTCGGTTTCGGTTCGAACGCGCGATCTACAGATAGTTTCGTCAACAAGTCTAAGAAAAAGATCGGTCTATATATATATATATATATATGTATATATATATATTAGTACTGCATTCGGTGTGATTATATATATATGTGTGTGTATATATGTGTATATATATATTCTCCGTCCCTCTGTCTCTCTGTGTCTCTGTCTCTCTCTCTCTTTCTCTGCAGTATACGCCATGAGTTCCGTTATTCGTTGTTTATTCGACTAAAGAAACTTTCTTTCCAACTCTCTATCTCTGTGTCTGAGTCTGTCTCTGTCTGCCTCTATGTTTCTCTACGTCTCTCTTTCTCTAACGCTGTCTCCTTTCCTGTAATAATCTCTTCCTCTTTCACCAAGTGTCATTACTCTTAGCCTCTCATACTTTTTTTCAAGACGTTGCTTTCATACATGAGAAACTGATCGGACAATGCAACGAAACCGGAATTAGTACCGCATTCGGTGTGATTTATTTGCAGGCCATTGTCGCGATGCGAAATTCGCACGTGACAGCGTGAGCCAATCGAAGGAACGAGGAAGTTGCCCGACCTTATCGCAACAAATGCAATTTATGATTGCTTATAGTGGCTCTCGAAAGCAGCTGGTCTGTCTGTCTGTCTGTTTGTTTGTTTGTTTGTTTGGGTGTCTGTGTCTTTCCTTCTGTATGTCCGTCTCACTGTGTGTCAGTGTATCTGCCTGTATATATGTATGTCTGTATATGTGTCTGTCAGTCTGTCTGGCTGTGTGTCTGTCCGTGTGTGTCAATCCGTCCGACCATCTCTGTCTTTCTGTCTGTCTACTCGAGGGTATTTTCGTCACGGTACACTGGAGTGTATACATAGGGCGCTCTTTCCTCCACTGCTTACCCTCTCACAGTGCCAGTCCTAAGCCTGGACAGAGAAGGAGGCCGACGCTAATAATCTCTGTTATCAAACAAAGCCTAAGAAACGCCTACCAGTTTTAAGCCGTAGCCTGGTTCCGGGCGTTGGTTACCCCATGAAGGCTATAGCAATCAGAAACAGGCCCTACTTTTCATCGTAACCCTTGGTCACAATGGGCAACCACACAATTAAGTACAAGATAGGTCAATGATCTAAAGGATTTTCATTTCCCACCGGGAATTTCACATTGAGAGCGTCCATGATTTGGTTGTACTGGGAAAGGCGCTATAGAAATATTTAAATACCGTACATTACAATAGAATACTCTAAGTGGAAGGTAAATACAATAAAATATGATACAATGATGGTAATTACAGTACATGGAAGTAATTCAATGCAAAACAATACAAATGCAATGCAAAACAATACAAATGCAATGCAATACAATACAAATGCAATGCAAAACAATACAAATGCAATGCAAAACAATACAAATGCAATGCAATACAATACAAATGCAATGCAAAACAATACAAATGCAATGCAAAACAATACAAATGCAATGCAAAACAATACAAATGCAATGCAAAACAATACAAATGCAATGCAAAACAATACAAATGCAATGCAAAACAATACAAATGCAATGCAAAACAATACAAATGCAATGCAAAACAATACAAATGCAATGCAAAACAATACAAATGCAATACAATACAAATGCAATGCAAAACAACACAAATGCAATGCAAAACAGTAATGAACAGAACGAGAAATGGTTCTGATAACGTTAGACACCCGTTAACCGAATTTTTTAGCTTTAGGCCATTCGATGATATCTAACAAAACTAATTAACTATTAATTAATCAACTTTGCTTTTCCTTTGAAGGGGAAATCCGTTGGAACTCAGTCGCTCTAACATTAAGACTGCGATATAGAATTTAATAGATTAGACGAAATTGATTAGCTTAGATTTTTCGACGAATTCGTAAAAATATTTGATTTGATTTGATCATATTAACTAAGTTGTGTAAGGTTTAGTTTAATCAGATTAATATATTGTTATAATTATTGCTGTGTTGTGCAATGCCGCGCACCACAAAATGCTATGCAGTAAAGAAGAATGTTATAGCACAGCACTTAATTTAATACCAAGTTAGGCAAGATGAGCAAATATTAGATAATTAAAAATTAAAGAAAAATTTAAGAGTTTTAGAGTTTGAGTAATGAGGAGGACTACGTTTAATTAAAAGATCTGCATTTTGGCGATGCAGAGAAATTTAAGAGATTTGCATATTGGTGACTTAAGAGATTTGCATTGTTTACGATGCAGAGATTTGTATAATGGTTATGCAGAAACATTTTGGAGATTTGTATTTTGGAGATGGATATAATTAATGGGATTTGCATTTTGGAGATGCAGATGATCTAATAGATTTGGTGATGCATATAAATTTGAGAGATTTACATTTTTGGGGACGCTTATAGATGTAAGAGATTTGCATGTTGGCGAGGCAATTATATGTAACAGATTTGCATTTGAGACAACGCAGATAAATTCAAGAGATTTGCGCTTTGACTTTGCATATTTATTAGAGAGATTTGCATTTTAGATGAAGCATACAAATTTAACTATGCTTATGGATGCCCACTGCCCAGTTCACATATCCAACATCCCACATGCATCCCATTTAAAATTAAAATCATCTATTCAAAGCAGTCTAAAAAAGCATCAAATATAATAAAATCAACTTACATGCTATCCATTCCAAATAGCCTACAACCATCCCAGGGAACCGCTACTAGCGTTCGTTTGACTCAAGAATGGATACGAATAAACATTTCTAGCAGCTGTTCAACGTGCAACGAATTAATGAACGCTTAGTACCTAAATGTATGGTATAATGTACCCGGGAAGGGGCGTAGACATGTATAGGCGGTTTTTCAATACTATTGGTCCACAGAGTCCCCGTGTAGCACACAGAGAGAGAGACAGACAGAGAGAGACAAAGAGAGAGACACAGAGAGAGACAGAGAAAGAGAGAGAGAAGTCGATATCAGGTAGTTAGCTAGTTACTTGTTGGTTTGCTGTTGGACAGACACAATCCAAGAACGACGAGAGTGGGAAAACCGCCCCAGATACAACTTCCTTGTTGACAGATTTACTGCCAATCGCTTTGCCTTATTGCCAAGCCTATAATATATCGTACATGCAGGCAGGAACAGCTAACAATGGATGTCTGCCTCTTTGTGACTGTGTTTGTCTGTGTCTGTTTGTGTTTGTGTCTGTGTTTGTGTACATATATATATATATATATATATATATATATATATATGTACATATATTATAAGGAATGATAATCAGAGTAGATGGTGGCTCTTTTCAACGTTACTGTGCTAACAGATTTATGTCTCTCGTTCAGTAACATCATTTTGGCCCAAAGTCTGAGTAGATTCACGTATCTTGAAGGAGCGCATAATAAATGCTAAATTTCGTTACATTACAAACAGTAATATTCGACTCCTGTAATAAATTGTAATCATCCGTTCATATTCTGACTTGCAATAATAATTGCCAATAAACTCGTGTGTTGCTATTACTTCCGTTGACGTTATGATGATAATTATAACACGAATATATCAATCAATCAATCAATCAATCAGTCAATACAGTTTATTTAGTGCCTCTTCAAGATAACAATTCTTTCGTCGGAGCATATTATTCAACACAGATAACCTAATTTATTTTCCACAAATTAGTTGGATATATATATATATATATATAACATATGTAGTCATAGTTGGCTGGGATGTTAACACTTCGTACGTACGTATACGTACGTACATACGTACGTACGTACGTATGTACGTACGTAGGTAGGTATGTACGTACGTACGTATGTATGTATGCATGTATGTATGAATGTACCGAGTTAATTTGGTGGACCGGAGTAAAATAATTTGCAAAACCTGGTGATAGTTGATTGTTTAGAAACGTATACATAAATTTGTGATGTATGTATGTATATTTGTATGTGTAAAGGCGTCACACTAGAGTGCAATAGTCTGTCCCAACATAACCGCATACATCCCACGCTATAGTCCCTCTAATCAACGCCTTTGACATGGACGAAAGAACGGCCTTTATTATGGCCAAAACAATAGACCAAAGAGTCTAGACGATTTTAGGCCGTTGGTTGGCTAATTAGTCTAATTATTCGTAATTAGAGACCGCAGTGAGGAGGCGGGTTTTAAGGCCATATGGGGCTACTGTGGATTGGAGCCGGTAGGTGATGAGCAAAGGCCACTCAATGGGATTTCAGTTGAATCCGGCTTCTGGGACGAAGCTATTACCCTCCATTGGCTACAGCCTTATGGTGGCTACGGTAGCATCCGTATGTTTGTTAGTGTGGGTGTAACTAATAGGTGACCCATGGAAAATTGTCCGTGTCATTCGTCTATGCACGTCCATAGGGAGCTGCCTTTTGTTTGCACATAATTATGACAGATATAATTCACTCTAATGCACATTTACCGTAATTCGCCTTAAATGACATTAATTCACTGAAATTCATATTGGCCCTTTATCACCATCGTTTACACAAATTCACTCTGATTCGCCCTAATGAAGTCAACTTTATTCCAATCCACCTCTACCCAGCTTTATTCACTGTATTGTACACTATTCTCCCATCTCTCCCACGTCACCTTCCCTCTCTCTCTCTCACTCTTTCACTTGCTGTTCACTTTGTCCTCCTCTTTATCCTCCTAATTGCTGTTCTGTTCCTCTTCTTGTCAAATGATTTATACAACGACAATCAGTGTTAGACAATAGCTTAAGGTCAAACGAATTTAGACGAGAAACTCGCTCATCTTGCACACCTCTTTAAAGTGTGGACTAAATCCTTAATAAATACTGTAAATCTAGTGTTACATGTTCGACCTTCCCACCACAATATAATATGATATGATATGATAAAAATTATAATAATTACAAAGACAACAAGTAAAATACTCTGACACTGCTGGCACTGCATGGCAGAGCCAGTCTCAAGACTGGATAAGGAAGGAGGGCGTCGCTAATGATCTATGTTATCACAAGGCGCCGTTAAACTGACTAACCAAACAAACGAAGGGCTCACAACTAAATTTCCTTGGAGACGTTGACAGTGCAAGTCCCAAGTCTGAATAGAGGAGGAGGGCAATGATATTTGTTATCCCATTGCGTCGTTATACTAGAATTCAACATAAACATAGCGTCTCTTTTCCCCTTGGGTTTCCAATCTTGAACTGTAATTCTGGAAGAAGCGCTATGTAAATCTAAAGATACAATGCTGTGCGATACGATAATATGACGTCAACGACCGATGCTGCCACAAAATTTCGTTAGAATAGAGAATAAAGAAATGATGTTACAATGTGTAATTACGTTGAAGCTCAAGTGACAATGCCAGCTTCTAGACAAGAAGGTGTCGCCATCAGAGTAGGGCTAGCGAAAGAGATCCTTTTTAGACACCTTAAAAAGTATCTCCAAATAATTATAATTATAGACACGGATAATAAATTGAAGCTCGAATAAAGATAGTGTAGCGGAAACAACTACCACTGTACAATAAAGATCATGAAAATTATGGTATAATTTTATTGTGTAATATATAAGACCAAAAATATTGTAATAATATTACATTATGATGTAATAATGCAATACAGTGATATAATATAACTAGCTTGCCCAGGGTATGGATGGATGGATGGATGGATGGATGGAGTCCTACATATCTACGCTTGAATATCAGCACTGACGTCATCACCACAAACACTACTGCCACCCAGTGTTGATTTCGTTCACGAAACTAGAACTAGAACGAAATTGAACTGAAATCGTTTGCGTAAAAACGAAAACGAGAACTAGAATTGTTTGACCGAAACTAAATAAAAGCGAAGACGATTTTATGCAGAACGAAATAAAATGTAAAACGATATTTCAACCTAGAACGAAAAATATTGAAAATTGAAGTATCAATTTCTTTCCACTTTAATTCAGGTCCAATGCCACATGAGGCATAAGAATTTGGAGCTTTAAAGCAGTTCAAATTTCTGGCAGCAAAGTTGAACGAACGAGTCATAACTAAACGCGATGTTGAAGTCACTAACGGAAAAAATAAGCTTATCCAAGAAGACATGGACAGATATTTATCAAAGGTGACAAAGTATATTGGAGACAATGCCTCCAGATTCTGGTCCGAACGAAGGATCTAACATTAGCTAATGTAATGCAGCTGCCATCTGTGTTGTCATCATCATCATCATCATCATCGTCATCGTCGTCGTCACCGTCACCGTCACCGTCACCGTCATCATTGCCGTCGACTTCGCCGTCGTCGTCATCGTCGTCATCATCATCGTCATCATTTTACTTACCCTATCATCGCTTTGATCTGGCGGTCATTGCTGGGTATCGCCCCTGCTTATCTTCGCGATCTCTGCAACTCTACTCTGAGTGCACCGGGTAGCCGCTCTCTCCGTTCCAATGAGCGATGCTTACTCATTATCCCATTTTCCCGTAAAACTGCTAAGCAAAATCATGCCTTCTCAGCGCTCTGGAATACGCTCCTTTTGGCTTTGCGCTTGACCCCTCGGTCAAGACTCAGACTCTTTTATACTCGCCTTGAAACTGTTCTTTTCAGCCGTGCTGGAATTGGGAGCTCTTCTGAATAGTAGCCTTCAAGGGCGCTATATAAATCTTAGCAACGAATAAAATGAACGACTTTCGTCGCCCTAGAAATTATCATCATTACCGCGATGCTCGGTGTACTAGTCCAGGATACGAGGCCTAAGTTGAACCTAAAATGTCACGGATACTTTTCATTCGTCACCTCTAACCCACAACACATCCAACCGATTTGACTAAACAGGCGCTGAACGGATGAACGAAGGTTGTCCATGCTGTTGAGAACTGTTGTGCAGTGTCCACTCCTAGGAAACAATTGCAAAACCGGGTGAGTGACTCGGAGCGGTTTCTTACATGTCTCGGCCCATCCAGCGCAGGACCTTGTCACTCGAGGTTCTGGGAAGCTCTCCAGGACGTTTCAAGGCATGATTCGTGTTCTGAGACTCTATAGGGCGGTGCTAGGTCAGGGAGATGAACGCCCTTTGAGCTATCAGAGAGTTAGTTTATTTGTCGGAGATCCACTTGTTCTAGAAGGATGGTTTTCATACATAGTGTGGTAACGTCATTTAAAAACGTGAAACCACTGTAGGACGTGGCTTTTGTCTCTTTGCGGCTTTTATGGGCTTACAGATCAGGAACTGAGTCGCGTTTTGTATAACTTTCCATGCCAGTTCGATGAGCTTGTGGAGATGTGTATCGTTAAAGAATCTCAAAACGCCTTCGAGACATTTGTGGAATTTGTAAAACGTGCTAAAGTCGAAATGTTGCACGCTTTTTGAACTTACGTTTTTCTAGTTCGGTAAAGCGTTCGCTTCTACACCGAGGTCATCACATTTTCTAGGTCAGATCGAAGGTCTTGCGCAGTTGCGTATGCATACAGGAGTTGTGAATAGTTTTTGCAAGACGCAAACCTTCGAGTTACAACAAGGTTTTTATTGGTTACGAATTTGTAGTTTCTGGAATTTCGTTATCTACTATTTACGACAAGGATTCTGTGTTCAATAAGTATCTTGCATACAACACAGTTTGCGCAAAGCTCTCAACTTTGGGAATTTTGCGATTGCAGCGTAGAATGAGGTCGGAGTTTCAATACGAGGACGAGTTAAGATCATCAAAGCATACAATAATTATGAGAAATATATAGGGTTGATTATTATGATCACTATCGAGTCTCTAATGTCCTCTAGAGTAACCTTTAACCCTTTAACGACAGGCGTTATTGATCATGCCTTACACTTTAAGGACAAGCGTGTAGCTGGTCATTAAAGGTTAATAAGGCAACCGTCTTTGAGTCAATCTGGTAGAAGTCAGACGATTTGTGAATTACCATTAAAAGGAAGTCATGCGACAAATGAATTATGTTTAATAAAGGGTCATCTACGAACTGTCCGTAAAAGCAATTCTTCGTGCATTTGGAAATATTTATAATCGTCTTTGAAAAGTAACTATTACTGTGAATTATCTGTTGAAATAATAAACCTCTTCTGCTAATTAGATTTCAAAAGAATTCACCGTCATTGCTAGTAATACTTCAAAGGAATTCACCCTTCCTGCTTATTAGACTTCAAAGAATTCGCCTCTCCTGCGTTTGGACTTCAAGCAAAGAAATTTACCCTTCCTGCCAATTAAACTTCAAAGGAATTCAGCTTCCCGCCAGTTAGACTTCGAAGGAATTCACCTCTCCTGCGAATAATACTTACCGTTCAAAGGAAGCCGCTTTCACAGCAATATCACTCGTCAAAATGCCATGCACCATTTGAACTGGCTCTAAAGAGAGCCCACCCACCAATAAACACACTTCTTCATAAGTTATCGAGGAAGCTAGGCAAACTGGGGCGATGCAGACCCTGTCTACGGGTTCGGACCGTGAAAACTCCGGCCGCAACCGTCCCTTCTCGGTATACAGCCTGACTCCTGGTGACAAGGACTACGACATCCGGTCCATTATCGAAGGAGACCTCGATAACCTTCCACCTCTGCCGTCGAGGACCATTCGAGTCTTCCTCAGCTCCACCTTTTCCGGTCCAGTAACGTTTTCTGTCTTCATTGGGTTTATATAGCGCTCTATCTGAGGCGGTGTAAAGAATCGAGCATTAAGATTGTGGACTATGGCTGCGGATATTATTGCGCAGTTCTGGAATAAAATGAGATAATGTTAGTGGTTATCTGCAGATCTTATAAGATATAATTTCTTGTTATAGTTATTTCATTTTGTCGAGAAGAAGAAGTGGAGGAAGAAGGCGGAAGAGGAGGAGGAGGAGAGGAAGCATATAGATAATTGATGGATTGAGGCATCTAAATTATTCTAGAATATACGAGATGATTCCAGTTGCAATCTGTAGTTAATATTGTTGTCATTTCTTTTGTATTTAAGAATTCGCTTTACGCAACATCTCGGCAAACATGTCCTTAATGTCGGAACTTCATATTGACTAATTGTAATTCGGATAGCACGGGTAAATTGTTAACTAGAAACCTAAAGCAATCAATTGTCGACACATCTCGATCACCCCTTCAGTCGGTCACAGTGTGTGGGGACCTTGAGCATGTTTTTCACTGACAACTGCTCCGCAATACAATTACATCTGAACTATCTGTGCGTGCGAGCAATTCTCAACTTTGTGAGATAGAAAAAATGAAAATGCAGGAGCATTATGTTGCATCATTGTCTCCCATCATATTCTTGGCAAAGGGTTCCTTGATCATGTCGTCAATTCGTCTTCCTGGTCCATTGTCTTGTAGACATGATTCCGGAACGCAATGCTCTGATGGAACAGATTTATCCACAGCTGAAGGATTTCTGTCGCCAACAGTACAGACTCGAATTCCAGGTGAGAGAAGCATTTAGGTACACACGAGTATGCAGTAGGAGAGAGAAGGATAGAGCAAGAGAGAGAGGGAGAGGAAAAGGGGTGGGAGACGGATAGGGAGAGGGAGAGAGAGGGGGAAAGGAAGATGGTGACCAGAGACCAGAGACCAGAGGCCAGAGACCAGAGGCCAGAGACCAGAGGCCAGAGACCAGAGGCCAGAGACCAGAGGCCAGAGACCAGAGATGATGGTAATGAGTTAGAGACTAGCATAGAGATAATTAAACACTGAAACAATCAGCGACAGATGAGCAGTAGAATGGGGAGGTAGATTAAGACTGAGGTAGACATCCGTAGAGACATAAATTTAATGCAAGAAGGAAGAAGGAAGGAAGGAGAACACCAAGGCAGATGACAGGAAAGAAAATATAAGAAAGCAGTGGTATAGATAGAAGGAAATAAAAGAAGAGAAACTAAAGGAACTTGGAAGGAACAATTAAGAGACACCTTAGGAAGAGAAGAACTGAAGGAAAATAATGAAGAATATTCAAATAAGGCAACACGGTATTACGATGCATAGGTCCTAGAGATGACATAAGCCAACAGTGAGATGGAATAATGGCCTAAGATACGACCAGGACAAACAAACGTTCAAATGCAAACTTACGTATACAATGAAAATCGTCCATCACAAACAACAGATTGGTTACTTCATGCGCTAATTATTTCATCACAGCCCACTGGTCAATTATTATAGTCATCCCGTTGCTACCATATATCCTGCAGCGAAAACAAACGTTGAGAGTGTGATGAACGTACGCACATCCACACACACACACACACACACACACACACACACACACACACACACACTCATGATGCTTTCATGCAGAAAGCAGCCATGAAGGGATAACAATTATTGTTATAATTGATGCGGGATTCCGTTAGCGGTAACCAATTAAATATAAAAATATAAAAATAAAACGCACAAATACGTATATAAACATACATACATATACGCATATAAGCAGATAATTATGTGCATACGTATATGATATATATATATATATATATATATATATATATATATCAACTCATCTCCGTTCTACTATTATAGCGCATCGCACGCACTCACTCAGTGTTGTGAGTTTTGCCGTTAGAGTGCGTTTTGCACCCTGTACAGTAAGTTCCATTGCGTGATGTTTGTTTCAGATGATGGACCTTCGTTGGGGAATCCGAGAACAGTCGCACGACGATCACACGATCATCGACTTCTGCCTCAAAGAGATCGATAACTGCAAAAGGGTCTCACTCGGACCGAGCTTCGTGGTCAGTCGAGTTATCTATCAGTACATCTGTTCATTCATCCATTCATCCACCAATCCATCCATCCATCCATCCATCCATCCATTCATCATCTCTTTTATTTATTTATTTATTCATTAAATCATTCATTCAGTCATTCATCCAACCGTCCGTCCATCCATCCATCCAAACGTCCCTTCATCCATCCATCCATCCATCCATCCATCCATCCATTCATCCATCCACCCCATCCATCTATCCATCCATCCATCCATACATCCATCCATCCATCTATCCGTCTAATGCATTGACGTCAAGGAAGCGTAGTAGAGCACTTGTTCTGTCATGTGACCGTAGCCTTAGATATCTGCTTCCTCTTTCTAAGATCGCCATGAAAGGCGGTGACAGTCCATGATTTTCGGTTTTTAGTGCCGAACAAAACAACAGCGCTGCTACCACATGGTGCGTTTTTTTACCCCCAGGCCTACAATCTCTTGCGAACATCAAGGGGTGTACCAGTTGCCATAATTATGGTCCACTATAGTTCAGGCAGTATCTAAGCCTTATG
>OY365807.1:57883317-58186793 GCA_959347315.1 Bimastos eiseni | reverse complement strand
TATCACTGCTACTGCTTCCCCTACTTCCCCGGCTACTACTACTGCAGATCAAAATGATTAGATGAGAAGGAATGTGTTGATTATGATAAATCGATAATTCTAATGATATTTGTATAACTATTAATATTACTGTGAGCGAACAAGTGAGTGAATCATATTATAATTAATACAGTTTCTTGCTCATTGAATAATTAATTAATTAATTCATTCATTCATTCGTTCTTTGTGTTTATCTTTCCTTCATTCCTTGCACTCATCATGAGCCCAATAGCGGCGAACATGATGCCTGATGATGAGCGTAATCGTATCGTATCCTTAGATTTATATAGCGTCTCTCTAAGAATCACTATTCAGAGTCGTTCTAAGCACAGAAACCCTCTGGCAAAATAAACTCCTTAAAGAGTAAGAAGGCGATGGAGAGAAGCCAGTCATTAGTTTAGTCCTTAGTGCTGGAGGAAGGTCATTCCAGGTAGATGGACCCACAACAGCAAACGCCCGGTTATATGCTAAGACAGTCTTGGTCCTAGGAACAAAAAGATCAAGACGATCAACAGAGTGCAAAGAACAGGATGAAACTGCAGATGATGTCTTTTGCAAATAGTCTGAGAGATATCTTGGGGCGCAGCCTTGTTAGCTGAGTGTTGGAAACTAGAAATAGAATCTTGTAGTGGATAAGCGCAGTGACAGAAAGCCAGTAAAAGACTTCAAGCATATAATTATGTGAAGAGTGAGAGGCCGATGGAGAGATGCCAATCATTAGTTTTGCCATTAGTAATGACAATGATGCCAATAAGTGGAAACGACATTGCTAATTACACTGACTAGTTACAGCTAATTACGCTGTGCAACCCGGGTGAGTTTTCCTTTGAGATCAGGTACCTGGACATGGTAGATGGAACAAACGAACTGGATCTCGATGCTCAGAACCTCTTATCGGTTCTAAAAAACGAAAAGGTCTTCAAGGCACTTCCGGACGAACGCAACATGGAATACTTCGAGGTCTGCAAAATTCATATCTAGAAATTGCAGTAAAACTTCTGCAACTACCATGGCTACATTATACTGCAAATACTATTATTGTCGATGTTGCACCTGCTTTACATTTACGTGAGCTGCTACCATATGGACTTGTAATTGACTAATTATTGTTTCTCATTTAAAAAATAGTCCCTTCCTCTTCTCCTTCTTCTATCTTTCTTTCTATCTGCCATTGTGTCACTGTCTCTTTGTCTGTCTGTCTGTCGGTCTGTCTCTGTCTCTTTGTCTGTCTGTCTGTCGGTCTGTCTCTGTCTTTCTCTTTGTCTGTCTGTGAGGGTCTGCCTGTCTATTTCTACATTTATTAAAACCTTGCTTCATAACGTTAGCATAGTCATAGAATCATTTTACATTAGTTTAGATTAGTTAATATTTAATTTAGATTGGATTGGATGGCGAAGATTAGATGAGGTTGGATTTTGCTTTATTTAATTGCATTGAATTGAATTGTTACAACTTCTGCTGCTGCTACAACTTCTAATACTGCTACGATTACTTGATCTGATTCAATAATTATTTAAGATTAGACATGATCAGATTAGTTTAGCTTAGATAGTACAAAGCGGTGCTGGGGCGTACAGGTACTACCCCGTATCATCCCGTCCCATTCCAGAAAGGTCTGTCTAACACTAGATACTCTTTTTCTTTCTAGACGACCTGGACCGATCTGGAGGCGTCCGCTCCAAGCGATGATCCATCCTACCTGACGGAGTTCTGCAACATCTTCCGTGACAAGATGCAGTGGTTGATCAGTCGCTCTGCCCAGCGACTCAAGAGTATCTCCTGTCAGCAGAAGTTGGTCGAAATCCTCCAGCATCAGACGATGTGCCGGTCCCGCAGCGAGGCCTGCAAGGGCCGCGAGAAGGCTCTTACGAGCATCCGGCTCTACATGGCCGCCGCCTCGCCTGTTGTTCTCTACGGGGAGTCGGGCAGCGGGAAGACATCTGTGGTTGCTAAGGTTGGCGCCATTGTTACCATGACATCGTTGTAATCGTTTTTGTGGTATGAGCATAGGGAGGATGGGGAGAAATGGGAGTAAGATGACATGAAAAATAGGAGAAGGAAGGGAGAAGGATTTAAGAAGGGAGAAGAAGAGAGGAGTATTGGGAAGAGGAGGGCAAGAAAGAGGAGAAGGGTAGCAGAAGGAACTGAAAAATGATTAGGAATAGGAATAAACGGAGAAGGAATACGGGAACAGAAAGGAAGGGGATGAAAGGGCCAAAGAGAAGTAGGCAGAGGAAGATGGAAGAGGTGGAAGAAAGGAGAAGGGCAAAAGGAAGGACGAAAACGAGAAAGAAGAAGAAGACAGGCAAAGGAAGTAGAGGAGAAGAAGAAAGAGAAGCATGATGTGAAAAACGAAGGAGAATTTAAACAAGTTTCACAGTATTTATTACTTTTTCGTATTGCAATCAGTTTATTTAAGTCAATTCAATATCTTGACACAATGTAATAAAAACATCTAATAATGTCCTTCGGCTGTTACTTAGGTGGCAGGCGTCATTCTCAAGTGGTTCGAACTGGAGGGAAAAGAATCCAGACCTATCGTCATTGTCAGATTTCTGGGTAAAATCTATTTATTAGATTCACTTACAAATATTTTCGAAAATTTCCGATGGACAGATCAAGGGAAACACACATTACCCCAGTCAGTTTGAAGCGGCGGTGCAGGCAACAATGATAATAACATTAATAATTCCAGGAACAATAACACCAGCAAGTAAGTAAGTAAGTATTTTCTTTAATATGAACGCCTGGAATTGCACGACATGCACAACAAATCACTTAACACACACTGTGTTCATACAAAAAGTATTACAGCAGTACAATGATAAATAAGCAGTCATGCCCGCCGAGAGGTGGCAGAAGGGCTGAGGTATTGGGGCCTCGGAGGGCAAATGCCCAATGAGTTTTTTGGGGCCTGGATCTGCAATTAGCCTGCAAAAGTATAATATGGCTTCAGCTAAATTCATAAAATACACTATTTCAAAGATATTTGGGAGCCGTGACTGCTCTTCCTAGGAGTCTGGAATCTCCGACTCTCTTTTAACAATATTTTTTCGTTTGCCAGGTACAACGTCATACAGTTGCAGCATTCGTCTGGTTCTCGGTGGTATCTGTTGGCAGATCGCGTCTGCCTACGGTCGGGACATGGACACCATCCCATCAGACTACCCGGGACTCGTTGCTTACTTCAAAGACATACTCAGTGTATGTCCATACGAGAGAGTGATACCGTAATGGGGAAAGCGGTCATACAACGGTAAAATCTCCGGAAATGGTGTCAGGAGAGACGGCAATACCTTGGGTGTGGTAGCAATGCCTGTAGATTCCTAGCGGAGACGGAAATACAAACGCAATACATGGCGGTACATAGGTTCTCCTGCTTGCAATTCCGTCACTGTAAGCTTTCTGGCAGTGCCAGTCCCAAGCCTGGATAAAGGAGGAGGTAGACATGAATGATCTTTGTCATCACAGTGTGGTTAAACTGCAATACTACTACAGCTCCTATTTGTAAGCACCTAAGTTGATCAATTTTGATTTGATTATCACCCGGTAACGGAAATTAATAAGCTTGTCCAATGTAGCAATGAACAATAATCCATGAAGCTAAGCCACGTTTGCACGCACTGTTAGATGATCGCTGAGCGTAAATGACTTTTCGTTTTCTTTTTTCAATGACATCCACCTACTTAGATATCCTATTTGATATACCATTGTAGGTAGCGACGTCGGATAGACCACTCGTAGTGCTTCTTGATGGTCTAGATCAATTGTGTCCTGACCACCGGGCCTATAGTCTTGCATGGCTGCCCACGCAGCTGCCTCAGTACGTTCGCGTTCTCGTGTCGACCCTCCCTGACCGGCACGAGCTCCTCGACACGCTGAAAGCCCTGATTCCAGACCGCAAACGTTTCATTCACATCCCCCCTCTCGGACAGCAGCTCAGCATCAACCTCGTCAAGGAGTGGCTTCACAAGGCCGGCCGAGACCTCACGGCTCCCCAGTACGACATCGTCGAGAAAGCCCTCTCTACCTGCAACCTTCCCCTCTACACGAGCCTCGTCTTTCAGGAGGTCTGTAGATGGTTCTCCTACTCCACCCCCGATCAAACGGTCCTCGAGCCGACCGTAACCCGCATCATAAACACCCTATTCGACCGAATCGAGAGGTATCACGGATATGTCTTCGTTAGTCACGCCTTGTCCTTCCTAACAGCCTCAAAGAACGGACTGAGCGACAGCGAGCTCGAGGACGTACTGTCACTGGATGACGTCGTTCTGAACGACGTCTTTCAACACTGGCTGCCCCCATTGAGACGCATACCCCCGCTGCTTCTGCCTCGACTTCAGGACGAGCTTTCCAGCTATATAATGCAGAGGGAGGCAAACGAAACGGTCGTTTTCTACTGGTACCACGGGCAATTCATTAGCGCAGCCAGAGAGCGCTATCTATCTAACCCCCAACACAAGTTCTACATCCACTCCAATCTCGCCAACTACTTTCTCGGAACCTGGGGAGCCGGGAAGAAGAAGCCGTTCAAGTATTCGATGAAGCAACTGCGTTGGCTCAGCCTTAAGGCCGAGAACCATGCGGATCGAAAGGTGTCCAGCCAGCCGCTGCACTTCGGACCAGATCCTCTTCACCCCAATACCTTGAATTACAACCTGCGCAAGCTGAGCGAGCTGCCGTACCACCTGTTGGAAAGCAACATGGTTAAAGACCTACAGAGACAGGTGCTCTTCAACTACGAGTGGCTTCACGCCAAGCTGACTGCGATGTCCCTTCACGACGTCCTGTCAGACTTCAACCTGGCCATCGCGGCTGGGATCCGAGACGCCGACATCTGGCTCCTGGCAGGTGCGCTTCGAGTGGGCGGCAACCACGTCAATCAGAATCCTGACACCCTGGCCTTTGATCTCACCGGCAGACTGCTGCAGTACTACGATAAAACGGATCGCTACCAGAACCTCCGAACGTTGTTGCAACAATGCGATACACAGTCGTTGCGACACTCGGCTCTTGTACCGGTCCTACAGTGTTTCGATCCACCCACTGCAATGCTGCTCTACGTCCTCGAAGGCCACTCCCAGGTGGCCAGCGACATCGCCTTCAGCGCTGCCACAAACGAACTGATCTCCGTATCAAAGGACGGGACGCTAGCATTCTGGGACTTAGGAACGGGAGAACGAAGTCGCACCATCAACATATCGAAGCTGAAGCCCGGTAGGAAGACGCGTCTGTTCCAGTCGGCCGACGGAAGATACCTCGTGGTGGACTGCGACACGATGGACAGCCCGGTTCAGATCTACGAGACTAAAACCGGTCAGCTGCTTCACAGCTGTGGGGCCCGCCTGCCGACCCAGTCCCGGGGATTCCTCGCCGGGAACCTCTACTGTCGCCAGAAGAGCATCATCGACATTAGGACAGGACAGGTCATCAAGACGATCGACGATTTCGTCAATACAAAGAGCTACGTGACGTGTGCCATATCACCGGACGCTAGACTCCTTGTCATAGGAGACGCGGATGAGACGAAACTGTTTGAATTCGAGAGCGGGATTCTCTTGGCCAACTACTCTGAGAAGAATCTCCCGAGTGTTCTGACCGTGACCCCGGACAGCCGGCGCTGCTACGCCGGTTATGCCAACGATTGCATGTTTCGGGTCATTGACGTCGACACGAAAAGCGACACGTTGGGCTGCGTTCTGAACCAGTTCGACTGCAATGCACCGCTGGCGCCAAGGTCTCCAATCATCTCCTACACGGAGCAACGATTTCCGAAGGAGTTGTCCGAGATCAACGTGTCCCCGGTCAATCAGAACCTTGTGCTGATCAACTTTCGGAGGTTCTGTCTCATCATCTTGAACGTGATCGATAACTCTTCGAAGTTGATGAACACCCACAGCTCCAACCCACAGATCATAATGAGCTCCGCGTTCACGTTCGATGGTAGACTGGCTCTGGCCAGCGCCGAGAATTTTCTCCACGTCTGGTCGACGGACACAGCCGCTTTCCTTCACTCCATCAACATTCACTCCACGCCTGACTTCCCTCTGTCCGTCTCGCCAAACCGGAACTTCGTGGCCACTGGATCGACGATCCACACCGCCATCAAAGTCTGGGATCTGGATCAAGCGCAGAAGAGCGCCAAGCAGACGACGAAGATCTACGAGAGCCCGGTCGACTGCGTGGCCTGCGCCCCCAAAATGGGTCTCATCTTCGTCAAGAACTACTACGGACTGGCGTCAAGCAACAAGGGCTACAAGTACATCGACAGCTTCGGTATCGACGTTTGGAATCTCTCGACCGGTACGTGCCGACCGTTCCTACCGTTCCACAAGTACGGGAAGCTGCTGCGCATGACGGTCTCCGCAGACGGGAACCAGATGGCGCTACTGTTGAACGCCATTAACATGTGGTATGTCATCATTTTGTACAGTCGGTTGAATCAAACACGATTCGTTGCCACACACGAACCGAACTACCAGTGCCATTCGTTCACGTTGTCCCCAGATTGGGACTACATGGCAACTTGTGCCTTCAATGAGCCTGAGAAAGACATTGTCGTGCTTTGGAATCTTCGTAAGGGGAAGAATGTCGTGCGTTTCAAGCAAGCTGTCAGTCCGGTGTTCACCCTCGACGGGCTGTATCTTCTCTACGTTGACATGGGTAAGCTCATCATATGCTACAACCTCAGGACGCTGGCACCCGAGCACAAGATTCGAACTGATGCCCACCAACTGCAGACAATTCCAGTCTACCACAGTCTTGTTCTCGTCACGAAGTTGGAGTCCGACAATAGTCCGTCGGTTGCCCTGTGGAATTTTCAGACAAACCAGGTGAAGCCGAAGACTATTCTTAATGCTGTCGCCCCGAAGGGAATCCTCGACTTCTCGAAAAACGGAAAACTGGCTGTGGACGGTTACCTTCAGGTCTACGATCTCCATACTGGAAACTTTGTCGTCGGGTTTTGCAAGAGTCCCACTCCCGAAGAATTCTCAGTCGTGCGAATGACGTACGATGGCAAGTACGTCATCTGGGTGGAGAACCTGTCCGTTAGAGTTGGCCGGGTTCAGGACGGTACGGTCACGGCCCGAACGAGCACACACGAGAGAACCACCTGTCTCCACACCATGGACTTCGGCTACGTCCTAGTTCTTGGGCGTGAGGACGGACACCTGTTGACGATGAAACTGGTCGACGACATGACGGGAAAAAGCGTCTACAAACCGCGCGACTCGGAGGACAGGCGCAATTTTCTCCTGGACCAGGAGGTCTGTGATGCGGAGGTTCGCAAACGGTTGGATCGATGGTTCCACGAGGAACAATTCCAGTTCGTCTCTGACAATGATATTCTGGAGGCGGGACAGCCACTTATCGACTCCCTAATCCAGTACGCCAATGTCCCTCACGCAGTCATAAGCACCAGCGTTCCGTCCACCGCTCCGATTCTTGACGACGGCGACTTCCCTTATGAAGCTATGGAGCTGAAGACATTGCCAGACGGGTCGCAGAAGCGTCGCAGTCTTCTCAGCAGTGGAAGTCAACTGGGCGAAAGGGCGTTGAGACTAACCAGCGATCGGGAGCGACGAAGCAACACCCCGTCCCCTGTCTGGTCCTCCTCCACTAGGGATCACTTCACGAGCATCTCCAGTCTCGGCTCGACCAACGCTGGGTCGACTACCTCGCTGACTCTGCCCCGGAAGGCCATGTCGAAGAGGAGCAGCAGTGCCCAGGACCTTCACCGGATTCACATTAAGGGAATCGCAGACGTAGGCCCCAACACTCCGACGTCTACCATTCCAAAGTCAGAAAAGCTGAACGTTACCCTGGACCTGTCGCGGATAGTTCACGCAAGGAACCTGAACAAGGAGAAACACCATAACAGAGGCAGTCGGTTTCTGCGAAACTTCTTCAAAAGCAAACCCAGCGCCAACGATCAGTAGACGCTGTTTCCTTACCACTTCAACTCTAAAGATACAGCGGCGAATTGAACACCACTCACATGTAAGCCACATCCACAAACAGAGCCTTTATTGAGCTAGTGGAAGTCCGTAAGGTAGTTTCTATGGCCAGTCTTGGACACATTAACTCCAGACATATCGCAAAGAAGAGATACTGAGACAGTTATAAGTGGAACAGCATACATTCGTGTAGCGAGCAAGTGAGGCAAGATGCGGCAAGATGCGGCAGTGACAGGCAAAGATAGAGAAGTAAGGCAAGTGTGTGGAACGGAATCTATGGTGAGCAGAGTGGTGCGCGGGAAAGGGATGTCCGGGGAGAGTATGGCAGTGCCTATGAAAGACATGGAAAGACAGAAGTAAATAAAAGTTATAAAGCATTGGAGGACAATAGAGACCAGAGCATGGTAGTGGCATGACGGTCAAAACAGGGCAGAGAAGAGATAATAAAAAGGTTGAGCACAATGGGTTCACGGTCGCATCGGAAGGGTTCAGGGTCACGCTGGAGGCTGCAGAGTACCACTCGAGGGCTGAGGTGGTACAGGGTTATTCTGGAGGGTCGGAGTCACACAAGGGGCATCATGGTCATACTGAAGGATTCAGGGTCACACTTGAAGGATCATGGTCACACCAGAGGGTTCAGTGTCACACCGAAGAGTTCAGGGTCACATTTAAGGCTTCATGGTAGGAGAAGGAAATGTAACAACAGTCTGCACCAATCGATGATATAGGGATAAAAAAGAACGAGACAAACAGGTAATAATAGTAGAGAAGACGTCTTTCTTCACTTGTACATTCCCCAACTATTGAGATCGCTAAACGAAATGAAGAACACATTGTAACAAACTTGAGCTTGACACAGGACAACTTGCTTCGCCCAATTGATCTTATCTAGCATTTTCAGCCAATTACTAATAGCATTATTTATCATGTAGACGGTGAATGTGTTGGTTATAACAATAATGATGAAATTATCATCGTGATGATTATTTTGACAATGGTGATGTTTTGGTTTAGTGTTGATGATGACCACGACAACGACTACGACGACGATATGTACATGTATGGTAAACTGATGACGACGACGATTATGAAGATGATGATCGTAATTTTGATCATTACGATAATTGATTATGATGACGACAATGACAACAACTATGACACTAATGGAAGCCCTGAAATGTGTTGATAGATATTTACATTTGAAGCAATAGGCAAAATACATGATACTACTTTCTTACTATCCGTCAATGCTTCCTTCTTTTCTTCCTTCCTTCCTTCCTTCATTCCTTACCTACTTCCATCCCTCCTTCTTTAATTACTTCTTTCTTCTGTCTGTCCTTTCCTACTGTACTGATTGCTTCTTATTATATTCTTCCTCTTTCTTCTTCCTCCATTTCCTTCTTCCATTCTCTGTGTCATTCCTTCCCTCTATTTCGCATTCCGTCCTTCGTCCAAACTTACCTTCTTCATGCCTACCTTCCTTGATTTCTTTATTCTCCTTCTTTTTTAATTATATTCCTATTTCATGCTTCATTAATTCCATTTCCTTTCCTTCTGCCATTTCTTCAATCATTCAAACCTCTCTTCCTTCTGTCAATCCACTCATCCGACATTCCACCTATCCAATGCTTCACTAAAACAAACATCTGCCCAACTGTTCATTATTAATAAATACATTGTTTCTTTATTTGAACATTTATTATTAAAGTTATTCCTAGCAGATTAGTTGGTCGACGCTTCCGTGATGCTTTCTCGCAATTGCCCTGGCTTCCTCAGTCATCAGATGTCGACCCTTGACCCCAGCTGGTCCAGACCGCCCGTAGTCGTCCATGCACTGCTTCATGGTACCTCTGTTCCTCTCGGCGTTCTCCTCGCCCTCTGGCCTAATCGCCCTGACCTGGTTGCTTCTGCTCGCAGACGGCAGATCCCCCTTCATCGTCTTCGCCATGGCACTTCCCGAGTGCCAGGCCAAGACGGTATTGTCCATTGGGCGAGCCTTATGGACAGTCTTCTTGACGGGCATGCCGGGGTATCCTTGGAAACAATCGCCGATAACGCCCTTGTTCTTCTCGAAGGTCCCCTGGGCTTCGGGTCTGATGGCTCGCGGACAGGGTCGCGGTGACTGGTAGTCCTTGTTGGCCGCCTGATCGAGTACCCGCCTCATCATCCCCTGAACGCTCTTGGCGACGATTTCCTCCATTTCTGGTCGTACCCTCCTGCACGGCGCCTCGCCGCCACCACCACCTTCCATCCTCAGAAGCCTCTGCATGTCGCCCCCTTTGGCCTTCTCCATCGTCGCCTTAACGTCCTCAGAAAGGTATCCCGTCCGCGAAAACGGTCTAGGCGTCAGTCCCGTTAGGCCCGCGCCCCATACGTCCGATTCGGACCCGATCCTGGACGCTATCTCGTCCCCTTCTCGGGACGCAACCCTTGCTCCATAACCCTCATCGATCTCCCTTGAGGACACGTCAGGGTTGTGCCCGAACCACTCTGCCGGCGTCCCGTTCCGGTCCTTCGAGCAGATCTCATGCGCCTCCTTCATCGTCAGCCGGGACTTGGGACGGGCGTTTTCCAACGGATTATACGGAAACCATTGGGGAATCGTGTCCGTTCCCTGAATCTTCTTCGCATTTTCCGTAACGTGCTCCAGGGGACCAGTCTTCGGAACGGGTGGCTTGAACTCCTCCGGCGCCGACTTGTACCAATTCATCGTGTGTCCGCGATCTTCGTGTTTCGTCTTCACCTCGAGGCAAGCTTGGGTTCCAACGCGAGCCTTGGGGGGTTCGAAGAAGTTCTGGTTGTCGTCGTGCTTGTACCAGGTCTCCTCCCTCCCGTAGACCTTGTCCTTCGTCTCCTCGGAGCATCTAGGGCGCGGCTGGGGGTCGAGGCGGGCGTTGGGGTTGTGGCAGAACCACTCGTCCGTCAGGCCCTTGCTCCTGGCGGCGATCTCGTTGGCCAGCTTCGTCGTCAGGCGGAGTGGCTTCGACGGAAGCTGCTCCACGTTCTTTCCATCGTGTCGGAACCAGTCGTTGGTGATGCGGTTCTTCAGCGCGTAGTCCTCCGCCTCGGGTCTAGTACGCGGATGAATTGTCGGCTCGTGAGGTCGCCCTGGTGTGGCAGGCATCGCGACGATCACTCAACAGAGCTAAAGAAACCCAATTAGTAGTTTCAGTTTAACGACACTGTGTGATGGCAAAGATCGTTAGCGTCACCCTCTTCCTTTCTCCAGGCTTGAGACTGGCACCTTCCGGCAGCGAAAAGTGGCGGAGTTTTAAATAAAAAAATTAAAAGCCCAATTTCTTAATTTGCAATTAAATATAAACAGTCCTCTATGCATTAAATGTTGAACAAAACTCAGAGTGGCATGCAAGGGCATTTTGATTTTTAAACGATACATAGCAGCACTTCTGGCATGCATCTTAAATGCGTCACAAATGTTAAGTTACCAACTGTCACAAATTCAGGTGTACACTGCCAAAGAGATACATTGTCAGAGTTATTTACGTCATAATTACAGTCGTAATTGTAATTATAACAAGCAATTGTATCGCGGCACTTGAAGAGCAGCTAATTGGTGACACTTCTGATACTAGTCAACTCACTCAAATGTCCAGAGTCCTAGACTCTCAAACTGAAGCCTATAGTAGCTTACTGATCGGAACACTATAATGCAGAGAGTGTGGGTACTTATAGTCTCTCTATGGCAGCTACTGTTTAGGGAACTTGAAAGATATTTTGGAACTGTAAATTTTGATATAAGGGCATTGTGAAAAATACAGTCGTATTGTAGTTTTTATTGCACTGTATTGTACTACATATCATATGTTGCTTCAAGCCTGTAAGCTGGGAACCGAGAATTCGGAAAGCACAGTTGATACTTGAAAGAACAATTAGTAAGTGTGTGCCTCTTGCTCTTCATAAATGCCTCTAACAATTCTACACAATCACTAGAACTCTACTATTGCTTCATCTGTGATGTCATTTGAGCCAACCATTGGCGATTATAATTATTATATATGCTTTATAGTCATGTAATAATATACCAGATGTTGTGGCTTACAAGAAAACAGACAATCTAGGAGTTACTTAGCACTTAACTGAATATTCTAATCATTAAATTAACAATTCTACAGTGACAACAAGAGCAAAGTCATGTCGTGTCATGTCATGTCAGCTTATTCACAGATGCAATACAATTACGATCTAATAGTCTAAATGTACATCAAACATATTTTCATCATGAGAATTTGGATATAATGGATCAGTGTAAGTCGTTAGATTAGATTAAATTGGTTTTGATCAGAATAGATGAGATTAATAGGCCATAAAAGACAGTGGGTTTAAAGTTGGCCTAAACACGTTTCTTCAAGATGTCACAAACATCTAAAGCACAGGGTGTGTAATTTATAAAACTAGGTCACTTAGAAATAGTTGTATCCTGAACTCAAATGCCTCAAGCCTGCTTTGACCCTGTCCTCATACTATGACCTATATTACAATCAAGGCCAACCTCTCCTCAATCAACAACTGCATAAAAATATGTTATTCCTAGTACAGGGAATTTTTTATATGGTCATCAAGTTCTATGTTATGCTTAGTTCAATTGGCTGTCAAACAGTTACCTGTTTGTGTAAGAGAAAAATCCTGGATTAGAGGTACTTTTGACCATTTATTATTGTCTATTTACTTGAATGCTATGAGCAGGACTGTCATAATCTGATTTGTCTGTTGTGCAGTGAGTCAACAAACAGTTTCAACCAATCAATCTTTTTAATTGTAATTTGCAACTGATATTGTAAAAAGTACAATAGCTTGTATTTATAAACACCTAATACATTCCGTTCCTGTTCTCTGGCCCAAGCAGAGATACCCGTTTGAGAGCGCTGCTGATTTTAACCGGCACTATATAAATGCTCCATTGCATTACATTACATCATGCCAAATCAACTGATGGCACACATAAACCAAGGCATTAGTAAGCAGCTGTTCATTCACAGTTGATAGTCCCTTCATCCGGAACTCTCTAACTGCTAATGCTCGCACCTCGCACCTCGCAACTCTCCTACCAAGAGACTGTCAATAATTCCAAACTGAAAATCCGCCTCTTCCGGTCTGGATACTGTCCCAAATGACCACTTGCTTGACCTTAATGTGCAGCACTGAATTTTATAAGCAGACTAGTAATGAGATCTCAATTGTAATGCATCATATATTATTGTAACATGATGCAATTGTTCAGATTGCATTGTGTTGAAATGTGTTTTACACGCAATTGACACATTGGTTACTCTTGACTTTGATCATTAATCATAATTACAATGCCAATTTTGAAGGTGTTTTAAAAGTGCTATATGAGTCTTTACCAATGTATACACAATATGGTTATTCAGATGTAGACACTCCTTCTATCCACAGTTTATGATAATTGATGACAATTACAATAATTTATGGCAATTATTAATGACTATTATCACTTTTTAGCAGTCGCAACTTCAGCAGGCAGCGTTGGTGCTGAAGGACTAACATAATGAGTTAAAAAGACAACTGGACAGAGCCAAACTGGTTGCCTCACATGGAAATGAGTGAATACGTAGACACCCACAACCAAATTCTCTAAACACATGCACACAAATACGCCTACATGCATACACACATGCATACATTATTATATTCATCAATGTGTACATTCATACATAAAGACGTATCACAAGCAATGCATTTAAATAGCTTACGTCTACACGTGTTCTATACGGTGGAACCACCTTCCATCACGACATGACTACAACCTTACACACAGCATTAATCTTATTTGCGATGGCGACTAACTAAAATATAATACGAACAAATTAAAAATCAGTATAAATTTACTCACCACGAGCATTATAGGATTGAGGTGCTATTTAAGAATACATAAACTCACTCCGATACAAAATATACCCATTATAGTTTACCTGTAGGCTAAGCTCAGCGCGGACAACGACAGTAATAAGAATTAAAATCCTTGTAATTTACTTGTAAATAACTTAGGGCATCACTAACTTAAAACGCAAACTGTTGATTTTTCTCTTAAACAAAACCCTTCAAAACTTTTACTGAACATAAATGTTTTTATTTAACGCTCTTCGGAATGTGGTGTATCCGACCACAGCCTTATTTACAACGCTGCCTAGCAACCAGACCCGACCTAATGAGCATGCGCGGTTCGACAACATATAATGATACGGCAGTCACCTTCACCCATCATTCAATGATTGCAAACTCAACATTTCTGCCGCCCCAACAATGCAGAGTCGCGGGAACCAGCTTACTCATAGGCGATTCAACACATACATGTCTTGCATTCAGTGCATCTAACCCTTAGGGAAGAATTTCGCTTGGGGACATAAGTCACACAGTAACTCGTATATGCAGTGGCCAGGAGTCCAGGACATTGCTGAATGCATCTGCATATTCATTTAACACAATTCAGAACAATAATTTAATGGTCCTTTAAGGAAGAATCATTTTATGTCACTTGACGGTTCACCATTTTATTCTGTTCTTTGCAAGATTCCGTCTTGACCAAAAACCTAAATTAACTGTATTTATGTTTAGCATCATTAAAGAATTATCATATTTTCTCAATGTACGAGTATTCATTGTCTGATCGCCGTAATTCCTGATCACGCGCACAATCCTTTCTCTCTTCACCGGAAGTACCCTCAGCACTCAGAGTATTCATCATAAAGTCAATGTATCCGATGGCCAATCGCAGCGTCTGGATCCGTGACAATCTTTTCTCGTGAGGGAAAAGTGGAAGTTGAGACCTCAGGTCATCGAAAGCGGCATTCAGAAGCTCCATCCGGTTCCGCTCTCTCTGATTGGCTGCCATCCGCTGCAGGCGTGACACCTTGCGGCGACGTCTGACGTTTCCGTCGCACGTCTGCTCGTTCAGCCAGAGCGTCACGTGGTGCGAGTAGTTGGTCTGTGGAAAAGGCGCGTCAAAAATCAAAGAATGTTAATGATATTTTAATCGTATAATTATTACATTAGAAATCTGCATCATTTTCATGTCGACGTATGTGAGTGGGTGCTGTAAAATACTGAGGATGCTCTATAAAAATGTATCGCATGATCGCGATAAAACTAAAAGTGATGATCAGTGTTAAAATAATGTTCTTCTGTCATATTTTCGTGTGCTATGATACGTTATGTTGAGCTGTCTAATGTTATGCGGATACTTATGCTATGCAGTCCATGCTAAGACGTAGGCCTACAATGTCCAGATTCGCACAACTTTGAGAAACAGTTTTACTGACATTGCGGACATAATAAACAAAAAGGCCTGAAATAGACTACAAAAATAAATAAGATAAAGTAAAATAAATATACGATTAAAACTTATATGAATGTAGGCCTACATTATGAGCAAAATGAAATGTGGAAATAGGCCTACCCTGATGAAATTTCAATTGAACCTCCTAGGCCTATCCTATAGTACTTAGTCGCTGCAGTTTCAGGAAGGAAAATAAATGTATAACTGAAAGAACGATAAAATATGAATATGTAAATACATGAAATTTTTTTAAGAAATAGGAATGATGATGAATATAGCAATAATTAATTTATTAAAAATAACTTACGATATGAATATGTAATTGCATAAATAACTAAATAGATACATGAATTATTTAATATCAATATGTTTATAATTCAGAAAATGTAGAAATACCCTGGTGAAATTCCAATCGGTGACGCCTTCGTGGGGGTGAGTTCGCGTTTCCCTCTTTCTCAGATAGCCATGGGGCTCGGCACGAGGCTCGGGCTGAGAGCCACGGCGCTTGCATTCACCCTTGATTTTTTTTAAATGGTCATTGCGTTTGCGAAATGGCTGACAAAATGGCGCTGAAAAACGAACTGCCGTATCGAAATCTGCTACAGTTGCAGGAAATCCGACTTCCGGAGCGTTACTCGCTACAGTTCTCGAAGACCCGGCTGCCGTATCATTATGGAACGGCGCATTCGATGATCCGACTGCCATACGATTATCTGCTAATCTGACTGCGACTGTCGGATAAGTAGTCGCTGATGAATTGGTTGAGCGATGAAACATCATTCTAGGCACTTCGTAATTCTCGTTTGAATGGCGAAAGAAGTTTAGCATTTCAAGGCAGTTGTTCAGCAAGTAGGCCTAAGCGAAGGAGAAACTGTTCAAAAATCCGCGAACATATTCGTGGTACTGGAAGAACGTTCAACGCCTAAACGTTTTCTGGGAATTTTTTTTATCGAATCGAGAGCTTTTCGTGTTGATTATTTCTGTCTGTCTGTCTGTTCAAGCTGTCTGTCACTCTCTCAATGTATATAGGCCTATCTGTCTCTATGTCTGACCGTCTGTTTGTCTACGTCTCGTTTCTGAGAGAGCATTTTATGAAATTCAATCCAATTTAAAATCTTGCCTCGACCATTTCTTTCTTCAACTCAAGAAAGCCTTTGACATTATCAACCACAAATGGCTCTGTACAAACAAACACTCCTCGGCAAGACTTTTATACCGAGAAAGACCCAGAATTTGAAAGAAGAAGTAGAAGGCAGAACAGACAAAGTGACAGACACAGACACACATCCAAAGGAACACACGGGCCATAGACAGTAGGCAAATTTTAAAATTGGCGCCGCAATTAGGTGGGCTGCTGAGACAGGCGAGCATCTCTTCCCGGAGGAAGGACCCAGATTGGTGATGATTTGACACGCACCAGCTGACGGGAGTCAAGAATGACACGGGGGTGACAGTTGGAGTGACGCCGAGAAAGAGGAGGAGAGCAGCTACAGCGAAATTAAGACGGGGATGCTAAGCGTTTGCGCCAATTAAAATGCTCAAAATGACTGCACGCGATCGAACTGCTTTCTAGAGGATATGTTTGTAAGTAGGCTTATGTGAGAATGAGGAAATTCGTGCTGCTGAGAGTTGCGATATTTATTTTTGCTTTACAAAATGTATGAATTTATGTATATAGATATATATAATATATATATATTTGTATATTTGTTTGTATATATACATGCATGTATTTATTTCACTAGCGTAGCTATGGGGTGCAGTTGAAGCGACCTGTCCCTCTGAAAACATTTGTAGAAAAGTGGCGAATTTTTTGGAAATTTGTTGTAACATTTTTCAATATAATCAATTAGGCCTATACCGTTCTATTATAGATTTCAGGTCTTCGGTGAACATGTTTAATGACTTCTTATCAATTTTCAGCGTCACGTCCTTTTTTTAAAAGTACTCCAATTATAGAACCAATCCCGTAGGACTAACATCTACTATTTGGTTCCCTCTATCCTCCACGGTGGCTGATTGGTTGGTGCGGTCGGCCCGTAACACTCAGTGTTCGCTGAGTGAGCGGGTTCGACCTCGTCTAATGCGTCAGTCACTGTGTAGGGACCTTGAGCAAGTCCTTCGGACACAGTTGCTCTGCAGCACAACTGCAATTGCGCCGTTGAGACGTGTGCACTTCTGAGCAAAAGATGTTGGAAGGAGATAGGGAGATGTTTTTTCCTGTTCGAACTTCAGTCTATACCGGTGAGGGATCGAGGGTATTCGCGGCACCTGAAACATAGATCTACTTATAGAGAGAGAAAACGCAAAGAGGCGAGATCATGTCGAAGTCAGCGGCCTAAGAAGACACAGGATGTCGCTAAATATCTGATAAAATATTGTGGTCTTATTGTACTCCTTTTTAACGTTATCGTCACAAGATATATCTGATGCGTTTTGAGAAAAGAGACTGTACGTCTCAAATGGAGTTAAGTGCTGATTCATAATCCTGAGTAATGTCTTATTAAAATGCTGAAAATGGAATTGATATCATTATCCAAAGTATTTTGAAATAATTGTTGAGAAAATAACAGAACATTCGCAAGTGACAGGTTTTGGATATTTCAGTTTGAAGTTTCATAAGTCTTTCCACACATACTGTATCCATGTTAATTAGAAACTATGGAGTTGAAGCTTTTACTGTGCAGGGTATGCAGGTATAGAAAATATAAGTCGCAATTAAAGTTTCATGAACACAAAGTAATATTTTTGAAATTATCATTAATCACTCTTTACCAGCCACATCAATGCATATGAAATCGCTTAGAACTCCTTTAGACCCAAATTCACCTTTGCTCATTTTGATGCCAGTTTTCTCAGTAATTGATGAAAGACTCATTTTCCCTTTTCAGAAAACGCATCATATAATTATATACTTGGCGTAATTGATGGAACATGTCTGTAACAGTGTTCTCAAGGTTCTTTTGATTTTTTTTATAACAATATAAGGTTTGAAGGGAAACTTCCTAAAGACTGGTCACTTACCATAATTGTATCAATTTTAAAAGCTAGTAAATATCCCTTTGCTCCTATTATAGTAACAGCTAGTAAATATCCCCTGCATCTTACAGACCAATTTCACTTACTCCAACTTTATGTAAAATTATGCAAAAATTATTACAAATAGACTTCAGTGGTTCACTGAACATAAGCAACTTCTTGCTAAATATCAAATAGGATTTAGGAAACAAAAGAGTACTATTGATCAAATTACTTGACTTCAAGATTAAATACATAAAAAATAAAAAAAGCCAAACAACATTTCCTCGCCATTTTCATAGATTTTGAAAGAGCTTACGATATGCTTCATGTTCCAACACTTCTAGATAAATTACATAAATTGTAATCACAGGACATATTTTTGATGGATATGTAGATTCCTACATAATAGAACATTCCAGGTTAAAATAGGGGTTGAATTCTCAGACAAAGACAGTCAGGAAAACTGAACACCACAGAGGTCTGTTATCTCACCATTGTTGTTTCTTTTAATGAGAAATAATTTGGACCCTGATCTGGATAATATAGAAGTGCCATTGTTTGCTGATATCTTTGCTATTTTTTTATGCCAGCCGAAATTTAAACCTAATTCAGAAAAGACTTCAGAAAGCAATGGATAAAATAATTAGTAGTTGTAGTATAGGCCTACGTAAGTAGGCCTATGTAATTATATTTATGTGTGTAGAACAGCGTATACATATTAATGTGTAAAATAAAATAATGTGATATATATATATATAATATTCTCTTTTAATATAGGCCTATCCTTTATCACAATATTTTCTTCCAATGTCCAAGCACCCGAGGGAAAGAAGCGCTGGTTCCTGGCAAGACAAGTCAGACGTGTTAGATAATTGATGGCAAAACAACACCAGAGGATATATATATATATATATATATATATATATATATGCCAGGAACCAGTTCTTCTTTCCCTCGGGTGCTTGGACATTGGAAGCAATTTGTGTCACGGACGCACAATTGTCACACCCCAGGTTCAGCCCCAAACCCCGACTGAAAGTTAGTATATGACAGCACGGTCTATAATGATTGGAGTTCAGAATCACTTCGGATGATAATCATTAATCTCCCACCATTTCTCGTATTATAGCATTTATAGGCCAACATGTAGGCCTACATGTTCAAAAATTAATACGTTTGAGTAACATTGGTGTGTCCTAACTGTCCGTTAGCGTAGCTGTAGATAAGACTGAACTCGCAATCGAATTGTTCAGCAGATGCGATGCGATTAAAGAAAAGGATTTACCAATCTTAAAAGAATCATTTATTCAAACCGACCTAATTTTTGGGACACAAATATTTAGTACAACAAAAGTATGGCGCTTTTGGATTTCTCCAATTAACCCACTAAACAAAGCTTACTCTCAGGAAATGGCTTTACTACTTTAGAGTAAAAGCTTTCTGATTTCTTAGCACGTTAGCCAGGTTGGCTAATAACTTAATAACTAATACTAAGTCTATAAATTCTTTAATAAAAAAATAGTCTCTGAGGTCATGCGCTAAATAACTCAAGCCATCGTATGAGCGGGACAACAACAACATAGATGGTTGCCACCTTGCGGCCAAACAAAAGTGGAGCCGTCAATTAGTCCTAAGTAAAGCGACCAACAAGCGATTACTGAGTTTTACGTTTAATCTATCTTTTGACAAATTTTCTATCATTATTTCGATTAATCAGTTGAACTGGTAGACATATTGAGGTTTCACTGTAGCGAATTTTTCCGTGTCAGGAGTTATCGGAGAGTGCTAGAATCTCGGAGGCGTTTATGGATGATCTCCCTCGTTGCGCGTTGTTTTGATCTGGGCTTTGATGATGGGTTAGGTTCGGTATTTATTCTACACTGACGATGTATGCGATGCTCGCGGGCAGCAGTAATTATGCCCTCTAGTGTAATATTCTGCGGTGTTGAGGCCTCAAGCGGACTGCGATAGGGTCAGAGGATTATTCGGAAGAGTCGCCTGGGAGATCTTGTTTTCTTTTGCGGTCTGTCTATGTGGCTGAGCTGCAATGGCTGATGACAGCGTCGGTGATTGGAAATTTAAAGACTGGGTTTATACCGTTCTTCGCTCTGTGTTTATCGTCGGATTTATCACCGATTTCTTCGTTTTAAGAGGTAAAATCGTTAAACTCTGGTTTTTCTATAGGTAAAATCTTCTGCGGCTGAAAGTTCGGCCGCAATACAAACGACAAATTGCATGATGCGTCGGGAGAGTGGGTTATGGCCAGGTTAGGCATCGTGAGTAACAGTTATCGAGTCAAGCTCAGCGTTGAGAGGGTCAGGGTTGTGGTTAGTGTTGTTTCTATACACGTGCAAAAACCCTTCACCACAGAAGTGATTTTTTTATATGTGTTGTAAGGCCGAAGTTTCAGCCACAGAAGCAATACGCTTTTCTGTATTAATTAGCCAAAATGAATGATGGTGGCTAATATTTGACCTGATCTGGGTTCAACACCTTGAATGTTCTAAAGATATAAGTTTGTCTTGATTCCTTTTGCTTGTAATTTATTGTAGAGTTAAGCAAGAATTCACTGATCATCTTAAGTTACAAAACGATTTTTATATAAGCTTTGCTTATGTGGGCTTCTCCAGTTGGAATAGTTTTGCCCATCCCCTTTGGGCAGAGCTCCTAGTTCTCTCCTCTGGCGTGTTTCATTGGCGCTTTAACACCTTCCTATTTTCCACCTATCCGCCAACTTGGGTTTGTAGCGCCGCTGATTTTGAGTGACACTTTTGAAATGTTCGGCTGCAATTACAATTAAATCTGTAGGAATTTCAAATGTTTAAATACGATTTGAAACATCGAGTATGTTTTGTTTGAAACATACGAGGTAACTTTCAGACGTCAAGGTTATTATGTGAATACATCACAAAACTGATTATTATTGGCAGTTGTAATTCGTAACTGCTATAGCACTGGTGTATTATGGGCAAAGCATCAACTAATGACTAACCAAAACCAAGCCATTTTCAGGTCAACAACAAGTCCAGTATCGTATCTTTATATTTAGATAGCGCCTTTAACAGTATGATTATTCAGAGGCGCTCTCAGCATGGAAACTCCGGGGATAAAGAAATGCCTTTAAGGAGTTGGACGCCGATGTAGAGAAGCTTAGATCTAAATGATGGAGGAAGGTCATTCCAGGTAGATGGGCCCACAACAGCAAACGCCCGGTGTTGGGCCAAGGCAGTCTTAGTCCTAGGCACAAAGAGATCAAGACGATCAATATTGTCAGTCTATCATAACAGAAATGCAACTTGTAGCAGATAAAAAAATTAGAAAAAGTGAATCTTTAGTGGAGAATAAATTGACAGACGAGACAGAATCGAAAGCCAGCATAAACTTGGCTGAATTAATAGGACAAACAGGACTTTTGGCTATTTGCAAAGAATACATTTCATATAGTCAACAATATGGCCACCCCGAATAATGTATTCGGATATATTTTGTTTGTCTCGTTAGTTCTTCTGGACTTAAGAAACCTTTCTAGAACATTTGAGTTGCAATTTGAGAAACCTATTCCAATATTTAGACCAACTTTTACAACACTCTCATAAACTTTTGAGAGTTATATTTTGATTTGTTTTTGTGTAATACAAATAAAGTCGTCTTCTGTATTTACTTACTTAGTACATTGCATAATGGGATGTGGCTGGGTGGGTGTCCTAGTTGAGCACGTTCTGGGACAGCCATATTGTTTACTATAATAAGGGAATGTGTTCTTGAGGATGACCAGACTGGCTGAGAATTGTAGAACCAAATCGAGTGTGGTTCATTGTTTGTATTGTAATGTAATCGAGAATTTATATAGCACCCTTTAAAGATATTCTGTTTGACAGTTGAATAGTAAATGGCACTGACTGAGTTGACTCTGCTGACAAGGCCAAGGAATCGAAATGAGTCAAATGTTGGCCCATTGCATTGCATGGACCACAGCAAAATATGATCAGTCATTACTGCTCATTTGATATTATTATTAGTAGTAGTAGTAGTAGACTAGTAGGTGGAGTAGTGGTAGTAGTATTATCAGTGTTACTATTATTTACATGAGTTCTTTTTTATTGTCCTCAAGCATCACAGGTGATTTATGAGATATGACTAACTTGACAACTAAGGTGCAAAAGGACAAAATATCAGACATGTGAAAGAAGTACACATTTATACCCAAATACATTGAGATCAGAATGCGTGCAATATGACCTAACGTTGCATAACAATGTACTGTGCCATCCATCGTCTGACTCATTGTGGGACCCTAGGTCCATTCATAACTTCCTTACTCACTTGCTCATGTGCTTACTTACGAACTTACTTGCTAACTAACTTACTTTTTAATGTACGTACTGATGTGGAGGACCACAGCGAGAGAGACAGTGAGAGAAAGGGACAAGAAGAGAGAGAGAGAGACATAGACAAAGAGACCGACAAACAGACTTACACAGCGGCCCAGTACAGGCAACAGCACAAGCAAGGGTGGAGGCATGCGTTTTCTACCGAAACTCCTACGACGTGGACCACTCCCTCACATAGGCCACTCCCCTAACCCAGTTGTCCCCTCCCATAACCCGTCACACGCACCTGTAGCCTTTCCTTCTCAATTCATTCCGCTCTTTGTACTCTTGCGTGTGCCTGTTTGCTTGTCTCAATATCTCTATATCTTTGAATGTGTTTACACTAGGCTTGTTAGTCGCGGCCCGCGACGTTGATGACCTTACGTGAACTCTTTGGTTAATTAGTTTTCAAGCGAGGGACTTAGGAAGGGATTGTCATTTTGGGTCGGCGCCCTGTCCCTTTGATATCTTAGATGACAAGAGAGGTATCCAAACACCTACATATCGATTTCTGTGTTTTACAGATTGATGCGTGACGAGTCATTTTTACGGATTGATCCGTGACTGACTCAACTAACCATCTCAATTGTATCACTGTCATCATCATTATTATAGTCGCTGTCGTCGTCGTAATCATGGCCATCATATGATCAACGTAGTAATTGTCATCATTTTGTCCTTATGGTGACTGCGTGTCTTAATCATCATCATTTTGTAGTCATCACTGTACTCCTCATTATTGTCCTAGTCATCATTGTCATTGTTATAATCATAAACATCATCGTAATCAGTATCATCAAAAGTGCCCTTTGGATCAGCATCATTATCCTAATCATTATCTTTGTCCTAATCATTAATGTCCTAATCATCATTGTGCCAATGATCATCATCATAATTGCCCTGATCATCATCATTGCTGTTGCCGGTCATCTTATCATTATCTCTATCGGCATGATCACTTCATCATAACCGTCATTGATGTTAATGCCGTTGTCTTTAATCATTGTCAGTTTTGTTAATTAGTGTCTCATTGTTTACTTACCATAAAACCTGGTTTTTATTGGACTTCGAAATTACTGATCAACCCTTCACAAGTTTATATAACTATTCAAATAATATTCTATGGCTATAAATTACCAGTAATAAATTATTCATGCATTTGTTTTATTTTAAGATTGAGTGAGGAGCAGATAGATGACATTGATAAGGTTTTGTATAATTATTGGTAGAGGCCCACTTACCAATACCATGCTTGCCTATGCATTAGTTATAGCTGGCTCGCATACCTACATGTATGGTGGCTTTTTTAAAAGCTGTTAGGGTTCGTTACAGACGTGGTGCCCATTCAAGCAGGCCAGGGGGGTTCGTTGAAAAATGAACTGAAACGAAGCCATAAAAAAACGATTGCCATAGATAAACGTGTGCATTGATATCCATGTAGTAGATACAGGGTATAGGTTCTATAAGAGGATGTTTCGGCTCTGAAGTGGTTTAATCCATGGCTTGTCATGTATGTCTGTGAAGAGGTAGTCATGTGCAGTCGACTATATCACTGTACAAAACCGTATCCATTGCGTCTTGTTACCCTTTGCTTTGGAATGATATTCCCTCTTTGATTTGTTCTGTTATTTTAACTGGTGGTGCTTCTGTTTCTAACCTGTTCTTAGGACTTTTCTTTTCCCACCGGGATTTTTTCGCATTGATAGCACTTCTGATTAATCTGTACTGAGAGGCGCTATTTAAATATGGAAATATAATATAATACTTTATGCCTTTCCTCTCTTCTATTTCCAGGTGTGCAAGCGGCGCCTTACTCTCCGGTGAAGACTGCTATTGGTCTGAAAGCGAGGCTACCCTGTTCTACAGAAATCACAGGACTAATCCACGTACGTACATTGTAGCATCGTTTTACTGCTAATAGTTATCGGTTTCGGATTGGGGCAGACTCTTGAAAATGGGGAATGGATGAAGACATTTTTTTGCCATTGTCACTTCTGCCACAGAAAACACATTTTCAACAGCCACATAAATATCCAGGCTAGCTAAGATTCTGCACTCTGACAGTGCCAATCCCTATCCTGGATATAGGAGGAGGGCAATGCTAATGATCTGTGTTATCACACAGTGTCGTTAAATTGAAAAAAACGTACTATATAGAGCTGAAATTCCAGCACTGCTAGCACTCTGAAAGTGCCAGTCCCAAGCCTGGATAAAGGGGGATAAAGGAGGAGAGCGACGCTAATGATCTTTGTTATTTTACAATGCTCAATGCTGGTTATCATCTTCAGCTGTCAACATGTAAGCTTGAGTCGACGTCAGCATCCGTGGTGTGTGAACCTGGCTAAGCTCATTCACGTTCACCTGTTATCTAATGAATCGGCTACCATATCTCTGTTCCAGGTGCAGTGGCTCGATCCTTCTGGAACGACCCTCACCTACGACGAGACGGTTGAGACAGGGGACTCAAGGTTCAAGATTAACCACAGCTATTTGAAGGAGTGGAACCTAGAGATAGATAACGTGAGGAAGTCGGACGCTGGGAATTACACGTGCAACATTGGACCAACACCTCTAATCAACAACGTTGTAGAACTCATAATTGTTGGTAATTATCATCAACAACTACACCAGTTGTAGCTGACCATATCTCCTCAATCAATTGAACACATTATTTTTTTATTTAGCCATAAATTGATACTTGCATTGCATATGTTGCCACACTATAAATAAGTAAATAAATATAAAAATTATTACAAGAATACAAATGTGACTCCACTTGTTACTTCTCCACTTCTCTCTTGTTTTTTTTCGTGCATGTAGGTCGTTCTGTGTCTCTCAGACTTTCTCTATTTCTCTCTCTGTCTATGCATGGTGGATTCAATATCTTTCTGTCCTGCTATCTCTTTCTCTCTTGAGATCTGTCTGTCTGTATGTTTATCTGTCTGTCTGTCTGTCTGTCTGTCTATTTGTCCATCTGTTTGTGGGTTTATCTGTCTGTCTGTCTCATATTTTTTTCTTCTATTTATCTGATTTTCATTTCTCTTTCGTCACCAGTGGCTCCGTCTATCTCCGTCACTTCCCAAGACTCTGCCGTTCTAGCAGGCAGTGATGTCAACCTCACCTGTCTTGCCTCTGGGGACCCACTTCCGGTCGTCTCATGGAGTCGCCTTGGCAAAACCAATGGCGACAGAATCGGTAACTATTAGCAACCAACATTATAAATGACGATGATGATTACTAATAATAATTATCATAATAATAGTAGTAATATTATTCATCAGTACTGACAAGCAGCAAAGAAACAGTGATGATGATGATGTACAACTAATTATCATAACAATGAACATTTTATCATTCATTATTAGTGATAAACAACAATGATGGTGGTGATGATGATTATTAAACAAAATAATGACAATAATATTATTCATTTATTAAGAAATTTATATAGAACCCTTTAGGGTAAATAATCAGAAGTTCTCATATTAAATATATTAACAATAATATGAATAGCATATACAACAAATTTTTCATTAGAATTTGAACAGATGACTTTCAAGGAGTTTTCAATGATAATAATATATTACTTGATTATTATGAAAATAGGAATATTTTGTTTTCATAATTACAGTTAAAGAAATTAACTGTAATAAGTGATAATAAATAAAGATGACGAAAAGGATTGTATTAATGAAAATTGTTCAGAGTGATTTCTATTAATTGCTATATTAGTAATATTGATAATAATTATTATAATCATAATTATGACAATAATAATAATGACAATAGTGATGGTGATCGTGATACTGCACCTGCATATATTTTTATCTGATAAACTAGGAGCCAAAACGTTTTCCAATTGCAATACAGGCTATTAAATTGTCTCAGGTTATTAGGCAATTATTGTCCTATGACAAAACACCTCTGCATGACTATTATTATTATTATTTTTAAATTTGTAACGCACACAAGGTCACACCTAAATGTGAATCTGAGGCGTGGATAGTTAGTCGCCAGGAGAAGATGCAATTAGATTTCCAAATCCTTGAAAGCCAAAGAGAAATAGTGAGTTTTGAGTCGCTTTTTGAAGGAAGGAAGTGAATTTGAGCTACAAAGAGAGAGTGGCATTCGATTCCATTCCCTAGGAACAGAGACATGAATTGCACGAGAGCCCATAACTGTTCTGCATCGTGGTTCAACTAAAAGACCTGTACTTGATGATCGTAAGCAACGAGGAGGACTAGTTTAGCCAAAGAGAAAGAAAGGGCAGTAGTATGTCAAGCATTCTAATTAGTGTAGGAATTAGTGATCAGTAATTGTGACAGCATTAGTTCATACCTTACCAGGATGAAATGTTCAGTGGATAAAATGTTTCCAAATCAAATGTATCTGGCTAGAATGCCTTTTCCACAAAGCTTTCGTGCTGATAGCGCCTCTCAATGGTTATTCTTCAAGAGCTGGTATGTAGATCTAATGATTATCATAAGATATGGTTTTTATCACATTATCAATAAGTTCCATAGTACCAGTATGTATTGTCAGTACCAGAAAGTACCATGGTACTATTAAGTACTACTGAGTTAAGCAATCAAGTGTTGTCTCTGTTGCATTGTTGTTGTTGTTGTTAGATTTGGGGTTCGAGGGAACAACGTTGAACATTCCATCGGTTGCAGTGGAGGACGCTGGAACATACGTCTGTCAGGCGAACAACGGGGTTCCACCCATTGCATTCGATCGAATGAAGATCGATGTTATGTGTACGTGTCTCTCTCTCTTTCACTCTCTGTCTCTGTCTGTATGGCTGTCTGTGTGTGTGTCTCTCTCTCACTCACTCTCTGGATCAATTCAAAATTTCTCTTTGTTATCAATTGGATCTCAAAGTCTCTTTCTTGAGACCTAAAATATCTTTAAGCAGAGCAAAATTAAAACGGGTTTTATGAAAGGCTGCGGAAATTAATGATTAATTAATCGTTAATTTATTTTAACGATTAATTAATCGTTAATTTATTTTAACGATTAAAGCTTTTTTTAATGATTAATCATTTTGATTTTTCTACCCATCACTAACATGTACTGGAAGTCTGGAAGCAACAATCATTTTCATTTTTTCTCTCCTCCGTCAGGGGCTTGCGTCGACGATGAGGCCTCAACAGAACGTCTCCGTACAGTTCTGTCTCTAGCCATTTCTACCGTCTCATAAGTAACAATAAAAACATTTAAACGCTGCAATATGGCGGCGGCTAGTAAGTGAGCTATTAAATATAAACATATCAGGTCGATTACATGAACATTTTGGATTCCAATTATTGGCTAATGGAAATATTGAAAATGCTGATAAAGTTTATTGCATTCATTGCGACAAATCTTTTGAAATACAATGGATCTAAAACTTCAATATGAGCAAGGAAACCGCCTGTGTTATTTACCGTTTGAAGCTAAATTCCGAAACTGAGAATTTTAATTCAAATGTCATTAATTTGTCTGACAAATGTAACTATAAATATTTTTACGATTTCATCGAAATTAACTATTAATTAATCATTATTTTTTTTAAATGTTAACTATTAGCATTAAATTAATTGTTGCCAGCCCTGGTTTTATGGTATTGTGTTATAGTGAATTGTAAAGTTTCTGTTTCTTCTTTGTGTAGTTTCTCCAGATGTGCGCGCTCTCTCTCGTGAGGTGACCCAAGAGGAGGGTGGCTCAACCCTCGTAGCATGCCTCATCAAGGCCAACCCTGTGACCGATCTGTACTGGGAGAGGAGTGGTCAGCGCCTGGATGGGTCCCCCAAGTACCAGGTTCAGAGGTGGGAGGTTGGGGAGTACCAGACCACTCTGGGACTGTTCGTCAACTCTTTAGGGAGCGAAGACTTCGGGGAGTACAGGTGCTTCGCAGGGAACGAGTTCGGACAAGCGGAGGAGAAGATTCGAATCCAGGGTAACTACTACAGCATCACCATATCAAGACTGAGTCATGACTGTTCTAGTTCGAGGAACTAAGAGGTCAAGTCTGATATCGAGACTGAGTCTTGGCTGTTCTAGTTCGAGGAACTAAGAGGTCAAGTCTGATGAACGAGCGAAGTGGACGGTGGGAGGAAAATGAATGAGACCGAAGTATTACATCAACCAGGTATCTCGGGGCATTGGCACAATAGATTGATCCCTATAAATGTGTGGAATGTCAGCTCCCCTCTACTTCAGACTAAGCTCATGCCTAGCATCTCTCCAGGTTAGGTTATTTTAGGTTAGTTTCAGTTTTAATGACACTGTGTGACAACATATCGTTGGCATCGCCCTCCTTCTTTATCCACGCTCGGGACTGGCACTGCTCTTCTATAAGCATTGCCATCTTTCCCACTTACTCTGGTTTTCTTAAGTAATTTTTTCTCTCCTTTGAATGCCCCATATACAGAGTCTACTGGTTACAAGCGATCACAAATATATATACAGTCGCCTGAATGAGTTTTGAGGGTGTATTAATGGAGTGTTATGGAAGCTGAGGTAGAATGGGCAATCAAACAACTGAAAGACTACAAAGAAGGCTGAAGAGAGAAAGTGAGAAGGCATGTTTATATTTCAACATAAAGAAGACAAAGATCATGACAACAGCCGATTAGGACAGTTTTGAGATAGACGGAGAGGAAATAGAAGTGGCAACAAGCTTCACGTTCCTGGGAGCGTTAATAGAGAAAGAGGGAAAGTGTGATCTGGAAATAACAAGAAGGGTGGCGATAGGGAAAACCGCAATTAATGGACGGGAAAAGATATGGAAGGACAAACACGTGACCATAGACATAAAAAAGGCTGGCGAGGGCAATGATGTTCCTTACAGTACTATATGGTTGCGAGTCGTGGACAATGACAAAGAACATACAGAAAAAGATTAACGCATGAGAAATGTGGATATGGAGGAAGATGCAGAGAATATCGTGGATGGAGAAAAAGTCAAATGAAAGGAGGATGCGCATGGAGATTGGAGTTGAGAGTGATGAGTTGCTACAACAAAATAGCGATGAGAAGGAAGCTGGGATTCTTCAGACATGTCATGCGATCAGATGGATTAGAAAAAGAAATGAAGTTGGCATGTGGAGATGGAAGGAGAAAACGGGAGTGACCAAGGAAAAAATGGATGGACGAGATACACGAAAGAACTGGAATGAACCTGGAGGAATTAAGAGATGCGACTTCAAAAAGAAAGCAATGGAGAAGTTTTGTCATTGTGATCGCTTAAGTTCCAACATTTTCATTGGAGAGAAAAAACTACTTAAGACAATGAGAGTATGATGGGGAGATCAACTCACCACTGCTTGCAGTACAGCAGTGCCAGTCGCAAGCTTGGATAAAGGCAGACGGCGACGCTAATGATTTTGTCATCACTCAGTGTTGTTAAGCTGAAATTAACCTAACCTGGAGAGATGCTATTCCACGTATTTATAGGAATCTATCTATCGTGCCAATGCCCCGAGGTACCTGGTTGATGTCATACTTCGGTCTCATTCATTTTCCTCCCTTCATCCATTTCGTTCGTTATATGGACTTGACCTCTTGCTTCTTCTGGCTAGACCAGCTATGGCTCAGTCTCGATCCTTTGCTTCAATTAATCTCTTTCTGTGGAATGCTCTATCTCCTTCTGTATGCTCTAAAATTCCATCTGGCAGTCTCTCATCTTCCTTCACTTTTCCCAAAACCTGCTTCTTTTCGCGGAGACTTGCATACAGGCAATGCTTCTGAATAGTTCACCCTACTAGAGGTGCTTTGTAAATACTTCAATACAGTGCAATGTGATCACACTCATCACCGACTACCACCATAGCATCATGCTGTTTCCTAGGCTTGAACACCCGGATTTTGATCTGGCACCGGAACGAAACGAGAGGATTGGCAATTGCAGACTTGATTTGGTAAGGCGCCAGTTAATAAGCTGGTCTCCTGACGTGGCTTTTGTGGGCGCTGAGAAATTTTTTGAAGATTTACATTACATTACCGATCTGAATTTGAGTTATGGTTGTGGGGCTTGGTGGCAGATTGGTTAGACTACTCACCTTGTAATGTGGAGAGTATGAGTTCGATGCCTCTCATCCTGTAAGATGGTTGATTTAGTGTCGGCCGATATTATATGAGATGGGATACAATTAAGAAGAGCTTTCTCTGTCTCTCTCTCTGTCTCTCCTTGTCTCCTTCTGTTTCTGCCTCTCGGTCTGTCTGCCTCTTTCTCTCTCTCACTCTGTCTCTCTCACTGTCTCTTTCTGTGTCTGTCTGTCTGTCTCTCTCCTCTTCATTTCTTTTTGTCTCTTTCTGTATCTGTTTGACTCTGTCTCAGACAGTCTGTTTCTTTCTCTCTCTCACTCTTTTTGTCTCTGTCTGTCTGTCTCTTTTTTCTTTCTCTCCCTCTATCTCCCTCTTCCCAACGCATTGCACCAACACTGGTCCTTCTAACTTTACTGCTTCATCTCTTTTACCAGAGTTCCACACCGGGAGCGTCCGCATTGTCTCCACTCCCAAGGACTCCCTGGCACGGGTCGGCGACGTTGTCCTCCTCGACTGCTCTGTCCATGGCATAGATGAGGGCAGCTCCCTCACCTGGTGGTACCTCCGACAGGATGGCCTATACAGACGGATATTCGTCTCCCATCCATCCTCCACGAACTACTCTGTAGAGAACAGTACGAGTAGCTCCATGGTTGAAGCTGCCATCTTGAATTCTACGAAGTATGAAGTGAGAGGTTACTATGGACTGGTTGTGAGAGATGTTGTGTTCGCCGATGGTGGGAAATATGTTTGTGATGTGTCAGGGCATCAGAACTACTCTGCAGAGTTGACCGTTGTGGGTGAGTATTTCGTTATTATTATTATTATTACTTTTATTATTCTAGACAATTTTCCCCAAGATAAAAAAGAATCAGAAATCTTGTTTTCTATTTTTATTATTTTTATTACTATTATCATTGCTACTATTGCAAATTCTGCTATTTTGATTGTTTAATGTTTTTTTCTCAAGGTAAACAGGATTCCTTAAGGATTAGATTATTAATTATTATTATTATTTTATTTTTATTATTATAACAACTAGGTGTTAGCCCATGAAGAATCATGGGTTGGAAAATATAATAACCTGTGATCAACTCGTTTCCTTCCATTGCACAGAAAGGCTGCTACAACTTGCGCCCCGAAGGCAACAAAATTCAGCGGTTTACCTGTGAAACGCCCTCTGAACAATATTGTTTACACCACCCGTATATTAGTAATGGTGATTGAACTGACTCAAAATTGAGTTTCGTCCAATTAGTGTGCATTTCATGTTAATAACACCAAATATACTTACATTACACGTTGTATTTAATTTTAATAACTGCAAATATAGTCACACAGAGGTGAATAAAACGTTTTTGAAACTCGAATCTGACATACTCAGACACGATGTTTAACTAACTAACTCATAAACAATAGCCTATGTAGGTCAGCAGCAACGCTTGCACGCTGTCCAATCACGCGCCTTGAATATTACGGACACACGTAGGTCACATGATTTAGGTAATTATATAGATAGATGATGAACTAATAAGTCTGTATCCATATCTGATGGTTTGCGAATAAATAAGTTTTTCTTATAATGATAATAATAATATTAATAATATATAATATTATAATTATAATAGTAATAATGATAATAGGGGTTTTTATATTATTCTTAAATAATGTTCAAGTCCCTGAGGGATCCTGTGTACCTTGGCAAAAAATAATAATAATAATAATGATAGTAATAATAATTATTATTATTAGTGTTACTATCATAATTATTTTAATTTTATTGTTATTATTATCATCAGCATTATTATTATTATTATTATTCTCATTTTTTGCCCCATGGTTAACAGGACCGCTCAGGGACTAGAATATTATTATTATTTTTATTAGTATTACTATTATTATCATTTTTTTATGCCCAAGGTAAGCAGCATCCCTTGGGGACTTAGAAATTGCTAACTGTGGATATGATTTATCTGGAAATGGACCTACTCGTTGTTGTCGTCCTTGTTGGCAAAAGTGCCCCGAAGCACGGCCACTTTTTTGCATTTCATCAGTCTTCTACCTCCCATTATTATTATTATTGTTATGCATTTCTTATCATGTATTTGGGTTTTTTCAATATTGTGTATTGTTACTCTAATTAAGCTATTGCCTAACCTCATCTTAATTTCTTTTGTCATTTTGCATCAACAATTCACCATCTTGCCTGGAAAGACCACTTTACACCTATTTCTGAAATATTTACTATAGACACCAGCCTCTCATGTGAAAACAACCGAACTCGCGTGGAATATGGGGACCCAGTGTTGTTAGTCTGCTCCATTGCCTTCCGTGGTCTCGCTTCTGATTTCCACATAACATGGCTGCACGACGAGGAACCGGTATTGAGCAGCAGGGACGATGATGTCACTCATGTCCGGAGCCATCTGGTGTTCAACGCCTCCTATCCACACAGTTCCGGAGTCTATCGATGTTTTGTTTCAAGCCGACAGTTCAACTATTCTGCTACATGTCGAACTGAATTAATAGTTCTGTGTGGGTATAAAGTTGTTTTATTTGGGCATTAGTTTAGTTTTTATATTTGTGTGTTATGTAGTGCAGCATTTCCCAAATTGTGTTCCGCGGGACCCTAGGGTTTTGTGAGGCGAAGACAAGAAAATCCTTTAGTTTGAACACATTTTTCATAGGAGGCTTTTGCTTAACATCTGTGTATAGCTTTATATGAAAGAGAATTTATACGTCACTGTCATCGATATTTATGTTGCTGTTAATCTAATCTGGACCTAATCCTGTAATCGTCTGCATTCTCAAGCATTTGTACCTACAACGAAATATGTTTAGTTTTGGATGAGGTTCCGCCAATAGAATTAAAGGTCGAAAGGGTTCCACAACCCAAAAAAGATTCTGCTAACGCTGATGTAGTGTAATCGAGCATTAGTAGTGTGCCCATTCAAGATACCTACTCTGAGGCGCTCTGCGCTGGCCTAAACGATTATGTGGTTAGAATGGGTTATATGTGGTTTTGTGTTGGATTTATTGATAGGTATTATGGGTTTTATGTTCGTATCATCGGTTTTTGATGTTGGTATTTTGTAGTTTTTCCCGGTATATGTGGGTATTATGGGCTTTTTATTTTTATATTTTAGGTCTTTATGTAGGTTTTAGGGGGTCTTTTATTTGGGTATCATGTGGGTTTTATGTGAGTATTGTAGCTTTTATTTGGTTATTATGTAGTTATTATGGGTTTCTATGTGGTGTGGGCTTTATGTGGATATTATGGTTATTCTGCGACAGATCTAGAGATAATATGTGCATAATAATAGTAATAATAATGATATTAATAATGTAGAATTATTGCCTGGTTATGACTTGCCTCTGTTCATTCTCCCAAATTCCATTGGTAAATGTCACTGGCTGGGAAAGCGTTTATAAAAATTTCTCGTGTTTTGTCAGCTCCCAAGACTGCTGGTAACGTCTTCTCCTGCTACAACGTGACCACGACATCTTGTGACGATGACTATGTGAACGTACTCATCATCATCTCACTCGTGTGCACCTCGGTCGTGTTGCTCGTCACGTACATCGTCACCGTCTGTTGTCTGGTCACGACTCATCGCTGGGAACTCGCAAAATACAAGTGAGAAACTGATGAGCAACAAAGTTTGAGTCCATTAATGTTTTTTAGATGCTTTGATGATTTAGATTCAGGCTGAATTTAATATGATTTATTATTATTATTATTTGTTAGTACTATTATTTATTAGATTGTTATTTTATATTCTTATTTATTGCATATCTTATTATTATTACTATATTTATGTATTTATTCTTATTGTTATTATGTATTTATTTTGCATTTATGATCATGTCAATCAGATATTCTGTGGTGCTATATTAAGTTTCATTGTTTGATTGATTGATTTTGGTACAAGACTTAACTGAGCCTGAGGATTAGAAGGATTTTTAATTGTATGCAGCACGTGCTAGTATGAATATTCATAAGGTTTGTACTTTGTAGGATCTTAAATCTATCACTCACACTAAATAAATGTTATTCTTCCTCTTTTCTGCAGGCAGCCTCAACGAAAAGAGAAGTTGACGAAAAATGGGAATGTGGATATGGAATTGACGCCCCTTACCTGCACATCGCCATCTCCTTCTGCTTAGGACGAGGTTTGGATGAGATTATGACTCTCGAGTAATTGATCCTTGCATTGACTTGACATCCTTTGCTTCTGTCTCTCTTGATATTTTGCAAGGCATGATCTACATTAATTCTACATTTGTAATAATCATTATAATTATGATGCTAATGGTTTGAATTGATGCATAACTGTCTCCTTTGGTCTGCCACAGCCTACCTTCTGGCTCTCTGCACTACGGGGTCTCCTCTATTCCCTTTTTTCCTCTGCCTGTGGGCTTCTGGTGATTCCCCGCATGTGCTCTGCCATGCCTCCTCTTCCTCTTTGGGAGGAGCTGCTCTCTCCTCCCTCTGCTGCCTTCTGGAAGCGCTTGAAGACATTCCTATTCTCCATTTAGCTATGTGTTGAGTCGTGAGCGTCTATAATTCAAGAGGCGCTATATAAGTGCTTCATTACATTACATATAATGATAATGTAACAATAATTATGATGATGATGATAATCGTAATAATAGCAGTGATAGTAATGATAATTATAATGATTATGATAGAGTTGAGAATAGTATTTTCTGAAAACCTAAGGAATACATTTGCCTCAGGAATTTAAACAAAAGAGCATTAACAATGTCAGTGACTGTCATGCTCCTTGGGTTTTTATTTATCTCCTTTCCTTTTCCTCATCAGCTTCATCACCAGTTCCCTTCAAACGTTATCACAGCCGATCATGCCTTGCAAAGAGTACCAGTTGTCGACATCTGCTACTGCACTGGCGCAGAACAGGAACAAGAGGATGAAAGAACGGCCAGCAAGAGCATCAGCCAACGTGACCTTCGCTCCGACCCCAAACCGGGCCCCGCTTTTGTTCTAATACAAGTTGTCTGCTTATGGCTAGGCTCGTAGAGCTATATAATTACTGTTGGCCTTACTCTACATTAAGAAGCTGTAACTTCTGCTGTTTACCGTACTATGCAGTTGTTTGTGATTCCATGTAAAGTGTAATTTTATTGGTACATTTGTTCAAAGTGGCCTTTACGAATTCTCATTCCAGCGGAGTCAGCTGCATTGACGTTGAGCCTATGCTATGAAATGTTGTTTTGTATGTGTCAGGACTCTCTTGTAGTGCTATTCAGACATATTGCAACTTACATAGCGCCTTTTAAATGACAAATGTGTGCTGAAAGTGAAGAGGAAACCAATGTGATCTGATGTTAGATTTTAGAAGCTCCTAAATGATGTTCTGTTTTGGTAAGAAGAAATTCATCTGCTCTTTATTGATGTTCGAACGTCTTCCAGCGGTGAGCACTTGCATACATGTAGAACAAAGCCAGTGGAGAGGTTTTAAGAGGTTTGTAAAAAGGCGCTGCATAATTGCAGGTGCTTTAACACAACTACTTGAAGGACTTGAAGGTCATTATACATTCACAGCAGTGTGGTAGTAGCAATGATAGTAATAATAACTACTATTAATTATTGTGGTTTTTAGTACTAATGTTCATTGATGGAAATAATAAAATACTTTCATTATAATATTAATAATTATCATGATTGTAGTAATAATAATTATTATTATAGTAATTGCTTCAAACCCTGTTTAACTTCTGCGACAGTAACCTTTGACAGCGCCTTCGATTATTCTTGCTCAATAATTGTTCAATTTAAATTACACCAGCTTCTCATAACTTTCGACTGTAGCCAGATGCAGTGTCTTTTCGACAGTTGACTTCTGAGCTGGTGACATAATAGAATCTTGCAAATTTTATAGCACCATTATATAAACGTATCAGTTATCGATCACAAGGTACAGAACAGATTCTGGAAGGTGTCAGACAACAGACAACCTTGAGTTGAGAGATTTTGAAAAAACCAGAGGGCAATGTAAAATAATGACAGATTTTAGGATTTTTTAGAACCGGAATTGATGGTGTGTGGAGTGGAGATGAATGGAGACTACTGCCTGCAGTTAAGAAAGAGATGTTCTAGTCATAGACATGAAAGTGGAATGGTGAAGAAGTATCATATTGTATCTTTAGAATTACATAGCACATCTCACAGAATAACTATTCAGAGGTGCTCTCAGCACAGAATCTTCAGAGGAAAGAAACACCTTTAAACAGCAAAAAGTTGATGGAGAGATGCCAGTTATAAGTTTAGTCCTAAATAACGGAGGATGGTCATTCCAGGTAAATGGACCCTCAACGGCAATCGCCCGGTGTTGGGCCAAGGCAGTTTTAGTCTTAGGAACATGGCCACCAGCAGCGCATGGAACAAGATGAAGTTGCAAATATTGGACTTCGCAAATAGTTGTTACGATTTCTTGTTTTTCTTTTTTATCAGAGAGCTCAAAATTTAGGGTTTGCATTTTCATTGATGTTGTGCTGAGTGCTTTGTATAAAAGTTATTGCGCTGAAGTTCAGGATGCTATAGATAAGCGCTGGTAGAGAAATGTTGCGTTGTATATCATACATATTCGTTTATTGAGTTAACAACTGGCACTTCGAGTAATTTCATTTGTATGTTATTACATTCCTAGGTATGTTGATAATGTTTCTCTTTTTTATTAGTATACTGTTACAGTCCCAGGTATGTTGGTAATGTTTCTCATTTTTTTTATTTTTATGTTATTACATTCTCAGGTTATTATTATTATTATTATTACCGAAATTTGATACCGCCCTTCTTCCAACATCTTTTTGCTCAGAAGTGCATACACACGCCTCGACGGCGCAGGTATGTTGATAATGTTCCTCACTTTTTTTATTTGTATGTTATTGCATTCCGAGGTATGTTGGTAATGTTTCTCATTTTTACCTAAGTATACATTATGACTTTTAATACGATTTGGCATGGTTTTCTTTGATCTGGTACAGGGACCAAAGGATAGCATGGTACATGTTGTTTTGACACAGTGCTGTAAGGGTATGGATATATTGCGTGTCTTGGTTACAAAAAACATAGAACAACTGTTGCTTATGGTTTGAAATAACCTGCTGAATACAGTAGGCCTACCCTGCATTTTGAACCAAGGTCACAGGATTGAATGAATGGGCCACTAACCATACTCCTTTTGTTTGCTTGTTTCATGCAAAATGTTTTTTAGTTAGAGCAGCGTTTCCCAAAGTTATTTTTGTGTGACGTGGTTATTTTTATACTCCTTCGTTGCCAACTAGAAATTTTATCGCCTATAACGGCCCACAGATGAACTGGCACAGATATGATTGTTCATAAAAAATTTTATTTTGGTGATGCATAGTTGCCGGGTATAAGTGACTGCTTGTAGCATGCAATTATCGTCTTATTTATTTTGTTTAGTTTAAATTAAAAAAATAAATATTAGGTAAAATTTTCTTCGACCGCAATTTGGGAAACATTGACGTTGGAGAGAATAGTCTGACATTTGATTCTAGAACTTCCAAAAAGGTTTTTGCTGTCTGTATTTATTCTGTGTAAATACGTCATCTGTTTAAATTGAAATAATTATAGAACGCAGTGTCTCGTTTATACCTATGCATAAATAATACATGCATGATAGCATTGTTGGCGTTATCAAGGATTGTCGTTATTGGCTACGGTGATAATGATATATCGTTGTTTATGTCACGTGTAATGTTCTTGAGACAGCATAATACACTACCATTTATAGAGCTTCGTCAGTACAGGCTACTTCTAGGGTACTCTGCATGATATTTCACTGTATTGGTTAGGCCATTGGTACCCAACTCGGGGGCCCAGGATCGAAAGAGTACATTGAGTCTGCTCTGGAGTTCCACTTCACAACGCTGTCAACGGAAATCGTATAGTCTCAGCCTCGTAATAATTAAAGCAGTGCCATGCTTGATGGCACTTTATCTTTATATAGGCCTAGGCCTAAATACAATTAAATGCAAACTATTGGTTAGCATTTATCTGTCTACTCCTTTAGTGATAAATACAAACATATTCATACTAGACAGAATTCGAACTGCTTTTAGTTAGAGCGCCAGAAGCCATCACGACCACTTAAACGACTTTGAAGCTCTCAGTTGCCTCATATCAACCAAAGCGGATTTCTGAAAATATTGGCTCCGTATGCTCTTATAAAATATCACTGTATATCTGATCTTTTGCTGTCCGCGTTGGCTGTGCTTCTTAAATTCCTCCCACTCGTATACGTTGATAATAGCTGCTCACGTCTAAGACGACCGCTGTGTTCTATCCAGCCAGTAACAGAATGCTCAGTCTCTTACCGTTGTCTCTGTCTGTCTGTCTGTATTTTCTGTCTGTTTCTCTCTCACCCGTGTCATTCTTCACTCGACAATCACCTCTCTCTCGGACCCGCTTGTAACCCAGCCGCCAACTGGTGGTCATTCACACGGATCTCTCCTCATGCTGCTCTCCTCATTCTTTAACCTTGGATCATAAGCCCCAACTCCTCTGCGACCGCTATACTCTAGTTGTTATCGCTCTACAATCTCCAGATAAACCATTAAACGCTTAATGCCATGGGATTGCTCTGCAGGTCTGAGAGGAACCCACGTAATCTCAACAATAGTCTGCGCAAATTTTAATGAAACAAATACATAACGAATTTACTCGAGATTATATAGGCAACGTCAATGTTCGTTGTGAAATAACAGAAATTCCTGTAAGACGGAATTAGTAAATAAAACAAGATGTAGTTAACGTGAAATATTGTAGTTAAATTAAAAATACTTGATAAAAGTAGTTGTAACTATTTCTTTAACTACTTCTTAAAAAGCAGCTATAACTACTAGGCAACTACTTTCATAGTAGTTATAACTACACTAGTTAAAAGTGCCCAATATTGGAAATAGTCAATTGAAACTCTTTAACAGTGTCAAATCATTTCACGTGGCCATCATCGCTTCTTGATGGTTGCTACAAAAGTGGACCACCATGATTGCCCATTGTAACTGTGTTTGATCTTAGACACCTCTTTTAGGGTTTTTAGTATCTCAATGTAAGATCCGAAAGTGTGCATGTAAGTGCCGTAATATGCCAACCAAATTTCTAAAGCGCCATTTTAAAGCTAAGCGCAGGGCACCAGCTTATTATTCACGAGCACTGAAAATACTAGGCCTATACAAAAACGGGTTGACTTCCGGTAGTTCTGACTGGGATTCTCAACCACATAAAAACGTCGACTGTTCCCATTTCGATCAAGTGTGTTAACATTTCCTTCCCTTCCCAAAGTGAAAAAATAGCCAGATAAAGATGATAGCCCCCTACGTCATGTCGGCCTACGTTCAACGTACAGCTCTGTTTTAATCTCATCTTTTATATAGAGGGCCAACAGAATAACGACTGAAGTTGAAAAATGTTGAAATTAAAGTATTTAGATTTGATAGCGCGATGACGTAACATTGTGTGCAGAATTGACTTAGCCTAGTTAGTGAATAGGTTATTTAAATTAAAATCTTTGCAACGTTGACAAAGATATAAACGTTTTCCGCGGTAATTACCACAATGGTACTTCCATTCCATATCACACGCTGCATAGCCATCTCCACGGTAAGCCTATAACCGCTTCTTCAGAAGTTAGTTTTGCGAAATTACCTGAAATTTTACCGCGGTATATACCGCTATCCCCATTACCGTGTTACTTCTTTACAATGATAATTTATTGTCACTGTAATCGTAAATTCAATAACGCTAGTAAAGGTTTTGCGAGCGGAGAGACCTTGCACTTCATTCGTCGAGGCTTAAAAATTCAGTAGTCAAGAAATGTGAGAAGAGATAAAGAAGCTGGCGACCTCGTAGAACAATCGAAGTCTGAACAAGACTCGATGGTATAAAGTTTCTTTGCAATTCGGACGATATTCCATATGGTCGTTCGTCAACTGTTTTTGCCCAAGGGGTTTATTAAACCTCGACGCGGTCATGCCCACAGGGACTTATTAGCCGCTCCGAAAATACATACACAAAGACATGTAAATCGAAACTAAACCGGATTACATGTTTTTATTTAGCCCATTTACAATTTTCTATGTAGATGTGCATGTATTTCGGGTTGAATTGTGATCGTAATAGTAATCTTCAAGCTTCTAATGCGCCACTCAAGCGCAATGCGCAGGGAACCAGCTTATTCACGAGCGCTGCGTAGAATCAGAGGGGTTGTCCAAAGTTAGTACAAGGTAGATCAGAGTTCGATTTATGAGGGTCAGAGAAGCCAGAGTAAGGTGGATGTCGTTTTGGTTGCAGTGGCGTCACTGGGGTTGGTGTCACCCAGTGCGGTAAACTCTTGGTGTCACCCCTCTAGACTTTCACCATGGTCTTCTGAGCTCTGAGTCTTATTCATTTAAGCACCAGACGCTCTGCATGGTGGCACCCTGTGCCTGCTCATGTATTTAACAATGAACGGTTATGAAAACCGACTAGACAGAGCTATGTCTGCTTTGTCAAATTTGCAATTTTTTTATTTTGGTGTCACCCCTTGATGGTGTCACCCGGTGCGGCCCGCACCCCCGCACCCCCGCACCCCCCTAGTGACGCCCCTGTTTGGTTGTACGGAAATTTTGCCGAAAGGCCCGAATAGTGACCGAAAAAATTCGAAAACGTCGTTTTTGGTATTTCGGGAACTTCTGTATGTCTTTGCGCAGCGCTTCATCGCTTCTGTCTTCTATTATTCGCTTTCGAAAGTTTTTATTTGTACTGTGGCATTTTGAGGTCGTTTAAGCATAGCAATCTATTGTTTTCCCTGGCACGACTCTGCAATTTTGTCAGTTATCTTAACGAGTAAGGTTTGCAAAGTACAAAATAACTAGCTAATTGGACTAAATCGCTTAATTAACCGGTTAGACTGAATAACTGACTTAAACTAATTTGACTATAAATGCATCATTTAACATGTCAGCTGCCTCTAGTGTTGTAACTGCCTTCTGTTTCTGCATCTGATTTTAATTAGATAATTTTCCTAGGCGACTATTGATTTCCTAAGTTGACAAATTAACTGTTATTTAGCTAAACTGAATTAAGAACTTGCAATAATCTGAACTTATTTAGAACTATCTGCAATAAAATTAGAAAAAGTATTGAACTCTTCGCCATTCACAAACCAGATGCTTATAAACAGAAGGCAGTTACAACACTAGAGGCAGCTGGCAGGTCAAAGAAAGCATTCGACGCAGAAATCAATACTACAGAGCCAACTATTTATTAACCATTTTGACTAAATAACTAACTATGATTATTTTATAAAGCCCTAGTTTATTTGAACCCAACGACAGTAACGGTTGTTATAGACAGACCCCAATTAAAGCGACATTTGAGTAGGTTCCTTTAAGAGAAGCTATATTTATGAATTCTCCGAATCAACGCGTAAATCCCGCTAGAAATCTTAATCAACTAGGCGAGACGTTTTTTCTTATGGCGCGCTGTGTAAATAAGATCTCCGTTGGGAGAACGGTCGCGTGACACAGTCAAGAAGGCGTATATGAAATATTTGCGGCCGTGTGGAGGCTCCGTTTTTAAATTCATCGGACGGAATAACACGGGCTGCAAATCAAAGCAAACGACGGGGACTCGGACAATTTGAATACGCGCAAAAGAAATCGAGGGAGACAGATAAACAGACAGATAGGCGGACAGATACACAGACAGATAGGCGGACAGATACACAGACAGATAGGCGGACAGATACACAGACAGCGAGATCCATTCCTGCGACACCATAAGGTTGACGAGTCCTTCCTTTCACTAGATAGCGGCATTGGTCATATTAGGTATAAGACGTGATTGGCGGCCTGCATGGCAGCCGTACAGCTTAGTTCGACTCCTGTAATACTTGTCGTCACTCTTGCGGTATGGCATTTTGAAATCAGTAATCGAAGATTATAAAAAAGAGACAAAGAGAGCTAGAAACAAAGGCAAATAATGATGCAGAGAAACGCACGCACACACATACACACGGGTTAATTATTTATCAAGATAAGCTCGAACCATTGCGTTCAAAGCCAGCTTATAATTCTATGACGATGCCGTATTAAAATTGTGATTTTTCTGATATTTTCATCTCTTGATTCCTACATGTAGTGTGTCTGGAGGCTTTTGTTCTGTTTTTGTGCTTTCTAAGAAAAGTGCTTTGACGGTTTGTGTGCACTGTTGATGAGCATAATGTATCTCAGGTACTCAAACAAGACATTCGACTCTCATCTATAATCAATGGTTGCATGGACATTCAGACGTAGAGACTTTTAATAGATCAATGTATATGTATATATATGTATATATATATATTTATATAATATATATTATATAAATATATATATATATACGGTGATGCTGATGGTGATGGTGACAATGACTATGATAATTATTATGATATTGATGATGATGATGATGATGATGATGATGATGATGATGATGATAATGGTGGTGATGATAATGATGATGATGACGATGATGATGACGACGACGACGATGATGATTATGAAGACTATGATGTTTATGAAGATGACAACGACAAAACCAAACGACGGACCAATTCATTCGTTGACTTATTTAATTTTTATTGACATCTTCATCAGCTTCAAATTCCATGAAAACAGATTGGATCGTGTTTATTGTCAGGACAGCAGCGAGTGATTTAAGGAACGTTCAGACAGGTCGTCAAATCTACGCAAACATCGCCTCCGGTGTGAACGGACCATAAGGTATCGCGTTAATGTCTTGTTTTCGCTTTGAACATCCGATGGATCAATGATGCAGCGCCTGAAATAGAAGAGAAACTATTTTTGTAGCGCAAAGGTTTGTGAGACTTGTTAAACAAAGATTGCTGTCACAGTGATCGTCGGAATTCTGTTACGCACACGTTGGGATATGAAGCAGAAAATAAAATGGGGAGATAACCTCATTCCCACTCCAGCCCAACCCCCTCAAGCTACATGTAAGCCTCATCTACAACCCATCCCAGTCTGGATTTTAGTTTTCTCCCCATTCCCACCTCATCCCCGCAATATTTTTTTCAAATTTTTCGTCATTCCCAGCCTATCTCTACAGGTATTTTAATTTTTCTTCCTATCCGCAGAATTTTTTAATTTTCTCACCATCTCTATGCACTCCATCCTCGCAGGGTTTTCAATTTTACCCCACCCTATCTGCGCAGGACCACACGCATTCCCAGCAAAAAGTTTTCACCAATTACATTTTTAGATATTTTATTGACAGCGCTAGTTGTTTTGTGATTGAACTAGTAAACTATACACAAAAGCAGACAACTACAAGCTAGAAATTGTGGTTGGAAACATTGCTACCAGAGTAGTATCTTTGGTATTTGACTCTATCAAGATAGTAAGTGATCAAGTAACTATAAAATTTCTGATTAAACCTGCTGCTCTGTATAAAATACCCAACTGATGGTAAGACCATTTCCCAAACACTTTCACGGTGTCCACACCTAGCCCGGCGCCGTATTACCAGTAGGCCAACAAGGCACCGGCCTAGAGACAAAACATTTCAAGGGGTAGCAAAAGTTGAAATTTTAAAAATTTCATGTAAAAAGTAAATGATAGCAAACCAGTGGACAGAGGAAGAAATGTTATTAATGTATTACTTTTATCGAAGTTTAAACTAATACACTCAATAACTTTTTATTTATTGTCATTTTTAAATAGAAATATGATGGTAGTGCTGGTTTCTATTCTTACTGTATCGTCTGTAAAAGTTTGTGGATTGGATTTCAATATGCATTTTGGCATAGATATCATGGCGTTTGGGCGGAACATTTTTTATCCACCTCTGAACTTGCCTAGGTAAGCTTACAGAGGACATTTTAATCAGCTTGATCTCTTGGTTCCTCGAACTAGAACAGTTTTGTTTCAGTCTCGATCCTTGCTTCACTTATTCTCTCTGTGTGGAATGCGCTTTTTCCATCCGTTCACATTAAAATTCTATCTGGCAGTCCCTGATCCTCTTTTACTTTCCTCAAAACCTACCTCTTCTCGCGGGGACTTGCGCACTGGCAGCGTTTCTGAATGGTTCACCCTACTAGAAGCGCTTCATAAATATAAAAGACATTTTAATCAACATAATATCTCTTGGCATTTGTCGCGAGAAGAATACCCAGTTAGGACCAGAATTAACAACATACTCTCGACATCCGATCTGCTTTCTGATAGTCGTTTTCCGAACAGATGGGCGAAGCGATCGGCCGAACCTTTCCGAAACCCGAATCCTCCTCCGTTCTCAGCGGCTCTTCTCAGCGGAGACAGTCTATCCGCCGGCGGCCACGAGGTGGCGCTGGCGGCCAATAGAACAATGACGTATATGACGACTGACGACCTCATCGTATCTGATGACGAATGCACCTAGTGGGGGGCGGAGCCGGTCTCCTTTGCTATGGCGGCTAAACGATCGTCCTCTGCTCGAGAAAGAATCTGGTGGGAAAATCAAAGAAGCGAAATATAATGGACCAATGGTGTATTTCTTACCCTTCGCTTTCAAATATTATATAAACGCATATAATTATATATTATTAATATTTGTTTATTTATTCAAACTGACTTGTGCGCAGCATGATTGATCGATATAATAGTGAAAGATAAAAGAAATACTAATACTAATATTAATAGAATTCATATAGCACTTCATCTATTCTGTTCATACTTGCCATTAAGACTCTACTCATGGGAAAAGTAAGGATTATAAATTAACAATCATTACTAATAATATTGGCTGATCGGTTGGAGCAGTCGACCCGTAACGCTCAGTGTGCGCTGAGCGAGCGGGTTCGATCCTCGACCGAGGTGTCAGTCACTGTGTAGGGACCTTGAGGAAGTCCTTCACACAATTGCTCTGCAGTACAACTGCAATTGCGCCGTCGAGGCGTGTGTGTATGCACTTCTGAGCAAAAGATGTTGGAAGAAGGACGATATCAAATATCATGAATTTCAAATTTCATGATTTAATAATAATGCAAGCTTGTGAAGAAATATTATTTGGGTGGATAATTATGAATGTGGTTAGGTAGCCTATGCAGTCAAGGGAGACAGTGGACTAGGATGGCACATGAATATGTAGGCCATGCGCCATGCGCTGCCACTATGCAGGTGCATGTGAGTAGAAACGCGGTAAGATAATTGTGAGTTGGATTGAAAGGAAAGGACTTAAATGATCTGCATTACCTGACCCGTAAAACAGTGAACAGAAAAGGTCTCTCTAGAGTTTGCCTTCAGGTGGCGTTGTTAGCGGTTGGTCACGTGATTCTTCTTATTCCAATTAATCATGATCACTGTAATCATCATAAGTCCCGACGAGGCCTATTTTGGCTTGTCGGACTTTTTATTCCAACCTTAGTTTTGGTGCGCCTGTTTGTTTCTGACTGCCTGTATGTACATGTATGGTTGTATATGTCTGCTTGTGCTTGCCTGCTTGTGTGTGACTGTTTGTGTCTGTCAGTCTGTATACGCATTGCCCTCTTTTCTCTCACTCCACCACGCAGCACGATTCTTTCAATCAGTGATTTTTTCATCTTCGATATAGCAACCTGTCTGCGGAGCCACTGCTGCCATCAGATACTTCTCCATATATAGCTGCCATTCCAGGAAACACTGTCATTGGTTATATTTTATGGGTGTTTCTATTGGGCATGATCCCATTCATCAAACACGGACCGTTTGTTTCATGAGCTATCTTTAACTCATTAGGCTTTCTATTTTAAACTGTCCACCTGTTCTCAAAAAATATTTCATCTTGGCTCATTACCGCCTTACATTTTTTTAATCCTAAACAGAACCTAATCTCCGACTCTGTTTCTGGCTATGTTTCTCCGTCTGTCTGTCTGCTTATGTCCATCTGTGTAGGCCGTACACACTGTAGTTGCCTTGTTCTTCTGGCAGACGGATTTATTTTCTTTACTTGAGAAATTAGGACAACCCTTCTTACTAGGCGCAGCACTTGTAAATATTTCTGTGCCAAATGCATTGCGTCAACGTAGCTCTTAACCAAAGTGTGAGAGCTTGCGATCGCGATTGAAACATCGTTTTAAACACTCCTTTTGCGCATCGGGAATTTCAGACAACGCTGAGCAGAAAGATTATATTTATTTGGATGCTTCAAATACATTTTTCTTAATTCATTCATTCTGAGCACTTATATAGCGCCTCTTCAAGAAACCTACTCAGGAGCGTTCGCAGCTCAGCCACGACTAAAGAAATAAGTCTTGAGGGACTCGCAAAAACTTGACGGTTGGGCCATGAGCAATGAGTGGAGCTCAGATGGGAGATCATTCCATAGAGAAGGGCCCACAACCGAAAAAGAACGGCGTTGCCTAATAGTCAAGCGAGTACAAGGAACCAGAAGCTCACCCCTCGTCGTAAAGCGATGCACCCGACGCGATGCAACGTTAGACACTGGGCAGCAGAGATCACCCAAGTAAGATGGAGCACAACCACGAATGCAACGTGAAACGAGACTCGCTGTAACACTGGCAGCCATTGCAAAACATCGCGCATGTACGCAGAAACAGGGACGAATTTAGGAAACCGCCCAATAAGCCTAGCAGCCGAGCACAAACCTCGATCCAACCGTCCCAGAGCCACAAGAAGAAGGCCAGCAAATAAGGAACAACAGTGGTCAACTAGAGCAGTAAAAAAGGCATGAACAAGAAACACGATCCAAGAACCACGTGGGTGAGAGTGCGAGAGAAAACTCGAGGCTGGTAGCAGCAGTTCCGTGCAACTAGGTTCACATGTTGAGAGATAGAGTGAGTTCAGAGTCAAGGGTAACTTCCAGATCACGGACTGTGAGGAACAGAGCCGCATTAACCATCTTGCAAATTTTTAATTGAAATGGCCCTACTCGTAAATTTGACAAATTAAGGGCTTACTGTCAAATTGACAACTAATAAACGAATTGACAATTTATAGGCTAATAAGGAAGAAAGCTTGTAGATTCGAAAGCAATACTGCACCTATAGGCTAGAATTGGCCTATAAATAAAATCTTTTATGATCGTTTTGAGATTTGGGCCTAGTTACACATTCGACACTATTTGCGCAAGTGGGACTGGTATTATATTAATCAAGTATCTAACATTTCACAAAATGATAGATTACAGTTAGTAGTTACAGAAAACTAAATAATAGATAAAAGCCCACCATTGTTAACAATGAATAAATTTTAATCTGGTGCGCAGAAGCGCCATAAGAAACTTCTCTTTGAAAAGGCAGCAGAATTTCAACGTGGCGCAGTCAATGAATTTGTTAAAAGATCCGATCCTTATTATAATAGTAGTTCTATGGAAAACAAAGGTGATATGTGTCAATCCGCCTCCTTCTCTTCCAGCAAACGGACAAACATTCAGCTTTCACCTCCTTATAAATTATATATAATTGGTTATCAAGTAGATTATCTATACCAATTCCAGATTGGTATGAATGTAACGCTCGATGTAGTAGGCCTATACTAATAATTGTTGACTTTGAAAACATTAATTTTTATCGACTTCATGTAAAAAAACTGCTATTGAGACGATTAGAATTATTGAGTAAGTCCTTCGCACACAATTGCTCTGCAGTTAACTGCAAGTGCGCCGTCGAGGCGTGTCTGTGCACTTCTGAGCAAAAGATGTTGGAAGAAGAGCGGTATCAAATTTCGGTAATAAATAAAAATAAACAGATTTCTTGATATGTACAAATAAATACAACCATATTGACATCGCGTATTACATTGTCAACTGTAAAGTTTAAGATAATAGCGCATCGTCTTTTGTGCCATGGAAGTAAAGTAAAACGAACAAACACACATACATACCAGAGGTGTAACAAAGTTTTGGAAAGTGGGGGAGGCATAATTTAAAAAATATTGCGCGAAATTTGAAAAATGGGGGGGCACAAAATATCCTAACAAAAGTAATCATAAATTCATTGGATAAACATAAAGAGAACCGATTTGGGGGGTCATATAGGGGTCACATGGGGGTCACATGGGGGGTCACATGGGGGTCACATGGGGGTCACATGGGGGGTCACATGGGGGGTCACATGGGGGTCACATGGGGGGTCACATGGGGGTCACATGGGGGGGCACTGAGCACTAAAACTGGGGGGCTTTGCCTCCCCAGTTTTGAAACTGGGGGGCCGGTGCTCCCTCTGCCTCCCGCTTGTTACACCCCTGATACATACATATACATCAGAACCTCCTTTGTAAGTATCTCTCTTGTATCTAGTTTAAGTCAATTTATGTAGCGCCTACGCTGATTGGCTGAACTTTGAAACTTAACGCGCGACGTGCGTTTCTTAACGGCTGCGTGCTGAGGTAATAATGGCGTTGAACCACCATTTTATATTGATTAAAAACACAGGTGATTGAGTTCAAATTCTCCCAAATTAGCGACCTAGACCTGTAGTAGTAATTCTATTTATGTTCCCTGTAAGCAGACGTCTAATTTGTCGCTTCTAATCTCCAAACATCGTTGAACTTTCGAATGCGCCTCCAAATTGATTTAAGAAATCAGCTTTGGTGTGGATTTCATCAAATGTGACGCCTAGAATTACCCCTATCAAACGGGAACGAACGTAATCACATGACCTAACCTCTCTAAGGCAGCGCTGTGATACAAAGTTACCGTTATCATTTGTACATCTTAAGGCAGATCTACACGGTGATTCATTAAAAAACGTACCTTACATAGGTTAGCATAACTCAGGTAAATGACCATTAATTTTAATGAAATTTCAGAATAATGATGCTTGATATTCTATTCAAGTGCTACATAAATCATTTGACACACCAAGCTAAAATGACGTAACGCGATTGACGAAACTAATGACGTCACGAAAATATCGCGAAAAAATGGTGTTTACCGAAGAGGATAAACAATTTGTTACATTCTTACGAAAGAATAAAAAGTACAGTGCAAAACGTTTTCTAAAGAAATTTCCTGATAAAGAGTGGACTCTTGGTGGATTAAATGCGTTACTTTCAAAGATCGACAAAACTGGGTCTTTCCATCGTCGACCAGGCAGCGGCCGCCCGCGTACGGCAGCAACAACCGACAATGCTGAAAAGGTTGAATCCCTGGTGCTCAGCCAGGAAGATATGCCGCAAACGCATCGCACACAGAGACAAATTGCTCGAGAAATAGGAATCAGTCAGACATCAGTTTGGAGAATTGTCAAGAATGATTTACATTTGCGATGTTTAAAGAAACGACACGCTCAAGAACTCACAGCAGCCAACAAGCAAGTAAGATTGACACGTTCCCGTCAGCTACTGAGGTTGTATCCTGCAAGCTTAGTGAATTTCATTTGGTTTACTGATGAGAAATTGTTTACTGTGGCAGCACCCAGTAACAGTCAGAATGATCGTATTTATGTCTCAGCCGGTACAAGGAAGAGAGACGTTCCAGCAAATCGTCTTTTGCGGATTCGACCAACTTTCAGCAAGTCCCTTATGGTATCTGTCGGGGTATCTGCACTCGGTCGTACGAACATCCATTTCATCGAACCAGGTGTTAAGATTAATGGACAATATTACAGAGATGTTCTACTAATGCAGGGTCTCTTGCCTGACATTCGTGAGATAACGGAGTATTTCATCTTCCAGCAGGATAGCGCTCCTGCGCACAGAGCTCGGGAGACCGTTGCGTTACTCGAAACTGAAACACCTGATTTCATCCCGCCTAATTACTGGCCACCTAATAGCCCTGATTTGAATCCAGTGGACTATAAGATATGGAGCGTCATGCAGGAAAAAGTCTACAGAAATCGAATACATGATGTCGACGAGTTGCGTCACCGAATTGTGGAGGTATGGGATGAAATGGATCAGCGCATCATTGATGAGTCAGTCAGGCAGTGGCGTAGGCGTCTTCGCGCGTGTATTACTGCCCGAGGGGGTCAATTTGAACATAAACTGTAACTTTCTTCCTATTCAGAACTGATTCCTCTATGTTCACTTAAAATTTTTTTGACATAAACCGATATTTGACGGAGTTACAATTAAATATCTAGGGGTACGTTTTTTAATGAATCACCGTGTATAATATAATATATATATATATATATATATATATATATATATATATATAAGAACCCCATTTTCATGTTTTCATTACTTTAACCTGGGACTAATACTGGAAGGGATATGAAGCCGCAACGTTTCAGCCAATCAGTGATCGTCTTTTCTGATACATTTCGGACGTTGTCTGTGGTCGGCTAAAGTGACATCCGGTTACTTGACAGGATAACTTTTGTGCATATAATGGCCTAAAAGTTCATCTAAATTTATACTACTGCACTATACAGTCAAAAAAATATCTTCTTGGACACACGTTATTCATATTGCAAGCAATACTTAAGTCGTTTGATTTCGTTAACAAGAACAAACGCGACTGCCGATTTGCCGACAATGAGTCCCTGATGTAGTCACAGACAGTATCTATTTCAGCCGGCTGCATATCCCTCACATATTATTTCCAGATTAGAGAGGATCAGTTGTATGCACGGCATTTGAGAACAAGTGATTTTTCACCACCAGAATGCTTGTTATGATAATTCAGTAGCGTTAGTGGAACCAGGTTTCAGAACTGCTGGCGAATTTTATTTTATGCATCCCTGTGTAAGATTAGGCCTACTCATATTGTGCGAATTTAGCGCAAAAGCAACGCAGTCTATGTATTAACGTTAAGCAAGCTACTGAAAAATAATGACGTCCTCACACGTCATAAATTTCTTATAAGTTTCACAATTGGCTTGCGACAAAAACACTTCCCAACCTTGTTTTTGTGGTAGGGCCTACCCCCAGACTATACAAATATGGCGTGCGTACCCCAACAGCAAAACACATGTATTTTTTAATTGGAATAAACAATGGATTATTAGAATATTGGTTCTAATATTATTAATGAATTAAATTTATTTTATTCATATAATTGCTGTTGTACAATGTACACAATAAAAGTTATTTATTTAAAAATCTCTTATTTTATTTTCCATCTTTTTGACTAATATGCAGACAGGACCTAGGATTATCAATGTAGCCCATAATTAATCAAATCATCATGGAAGTTTTATAATGTTGACACGGGCACGGGGCTTGCTTAGATTTGCACAATACTTCTGCAAAATCAGGTTTTATTAATGTCAATTTTAGACGTAAGTCTGGCTCAAGTTCAAGTTTCGATATGCTTTTGTTTTTTTTTATTGCAAGCATCGCAGAGAATCCAGCTTTGCAGAGATATATGATGTACTGAAGGGAATAAAAACTTAGCTGCTCTGTCAGAAATTAATCCATTTTCTGCTCTTCTTTTAAGCAATAAAATCACTCACCAAGCCCTTGTTGAATTCACTCCTCAATCAACCATCACATGAAAGCTCAATGAGGGGTTTACGGACAATCGAGCGTGGTATTCGTTTTTAATTGGAATTTTATACTTTTAAATATAGGCCTATTGTTCACCAGCGTACGGATAATTTTATGCAGTTGGTTTAAAAAAATACACCTACTTACTTACATGCATGCAAATTATGTGCATTACACATACATACATAATTTCGTCTGTTACGCTTTTAGTGCCTGCCTGTATATGCATGTGTCACCTTCATTTGCAGTCTCTGAACCAGAGTCTCTTGACTGCAGTCTGTAATAGCCATGGTTTCATTTGTAGGGGATAGAGCACGTATAAACACAATGACACACGTGTAGAATGATTGCATACAAGTCTTGTATTGAAGGTGGGTCAAATGTAGAGGTCGGCTTTTATGTCAGGTGTTTACAGGTGTAAGAAATAGCCTACGATGGATAATGGAACCACAGATTTAATTATCGACTAGCAGGGCAGAAGTTACTTGGAGGATGAGGTTGATGCCATCCTCCAAGTTGATGCTACAAGACGATTAAGTACTCGACCATCTCTCTGTCTCTGTATCTCTCTGTCTCTGTCTGTCTCTGTCTCCTTCTCTTTCTCCCTGTGCAGCTGCCTCTGTTTATCTCTGTCTCTTTCTCTGTGTCGCTGTCTCTGTCTGTCTTTCTGTTTATCAATCTGTGTGACAATCTGTCTCCGTCTCTCCCTGTGTCTCTGCCTGTCTCTATTTCCCTCTGTTACTATCTGTCTGTCTGTGTCTGTCTGTCTGTCTGTCTCTCTCTCGTGCATATCGTACTGTGCATACATTGGTGAATTCATGTACCTATAGCATGCATGTATGAATGTATGTGTGCACTTATGCATGATATAATAATTATACTTTTGAAACCTAGCATTTACTGACGTGTTCTAGAGTCTAGACGGACGCCAATATGCAAAAGTTCCTTCTCATCTGTCATATCGGTTTTGCTTGCACGTGTGTATATTTAGACTTGTGTGTTGTGACCATTATCCAACTTTTATATAGCGCCGCTTTAAGTGAGCAGTTTAAACTAGAGCTGCTCAACGATTAAGCTTGCGATTAAAAAATAATCGCGATTATTAACTCGATTAATCGTATCATGAGAAAATAGCAACGCAGTATGGCCATAGTTTCTACGTAGTAATATGTAAGTGGCAAATGTGATTTTTGGCCGTACAGGGATATTTACTTAGTACTAGTAAAATATCAGAACTTAAGAAGTTCATTTAAGCAATAAATTGTCTCCGATGTCATATTGTAAAATTTCTTATTAGCATAAAAGTGCATGTACATGTAGTGGGGACTACAAAGTTTTCTCAGAAGTCCAGTTTTAACCAGTTGTTGAGACAAAACAAGTTATTTACATTAGAATTAGAATTGTTTCTTATTAATAAGAATCTCCAGCGGCATAAGACAGTCTCTCGTACGGGACGGTAGTTGCTGGCGAACCGAGATAGGCCTATGTATCCGTGCTAACCTTGCCTGTGTCTTGTGTGCACTTTCGTCTGTTTTCAACCACTCCAAAGGACAACAATCTATGTCCATCTAAGGTTTGTCTCTGTAACGCAGCAGCGTCTGTTACAGCAGATTTGGCGCGAGGCGTTCATCTTCGGAGTCTGATGAAAACTCACAACTTGGCGAGTCAAGCCCAATCCCGCCCAATGACTTTGGACCTCGGCCGTACCTAACACGTTAGGGATAACATGTTGATTCTTATCTAATAACTATTAACCACCCATCCAATGCAGCTTTTAATCGCGATTAAAATATTTAATCATGTTAATCGTCCAAAAAATAAATTGCCCGTTAATCGTGAAGGGGCTCTATATAAATACTTCAAGTAGATAAACACACTACACATTATGGTGGTGCGATAAAAACCAAATTTCGAATTTTCAAATGTGATAGTGTTCAAAAGTTAAATGTAGCAACTACAGGACCAGGTGTGCGTTCAGACCCAGCTGTGCTTTCAGGCCCAATTGGTTCAGCTCTGCAAAACTGTGAGCAGCTTCTTGTTGGTAAATTTTGTGCCATACCTAGGGAGTTCCCAGAATTATTGACGGTTTCAGAATGAAGTTCAGACCGCGAGTAGGCCTGTGTATATGAAATTTGTCACCGTATTATCAGTGCATCAATTAAGGAAGAACTTGCCTGACGTAATTCAAGATAGATGTCTCATTTATATTGGCTAACCACAGCTAACAGCATACAACGCCTTAATAATTCACCAGAACACCCATCACTGGCTTCAAAGATTTTGAAAACATTTATGTCTCCGGTAGTCTATTAATATCAGTAGCAGAAGTTAATCAAATATTTATGTTATATGATATAATTTGAATCTGTTAAGAATCAATGCACTTGACTATGTGTCCATTTTACTCACAACTCATATGTTTATGGTTAACAAGTGCTTGTAACCGAAAATATTATAGGAAATTCGCAACATTAGTGCAAATTATTGTTATGTGTTTAATTATATGCCCTAGTGTGGTTTTGAGTCACGGTTCATCTATCGTTCTCTTTAGTCTTTATCACATGAATTGAAGGCGTGGTTGATTCAAATAAAGCAATAGTTATTTTGGGCATCTAGAAAATATTTAATTAGCTAAGTCAACAAATGAACAAGAATACACCATGCAACCTCCATGGAACTGAAAGCTCGCCAACAGCAACAGAGGAATATCAAAAAGTGTGTTAAATCAAATTTGAATTTCAATGTTGAAAGTTACGTCGACTTAATAAACTGGATGCAAAGATTCCAGTGGATGAGATATTCGGAAGAACATTTACTGCTGTTGAGAGAGATGTGAAACTGGTAACCGAAGCATGTCAAACGGTTTGTGGGGAAGTTGCTCGAAATGGATTAATCTGAATCAGAATAAAGTCCAGGCAAGAGTTGCCTTCCTTTGACAGCATTTGTATGTCCATTGTCAAAACTATCCACACATCCTCAAATTCTTAAAATTTGTGTTAAGAAGTGTTCAAATACTATTCTCTACTTTTATGAAGGTCTTTTTAGTAATTAGAGGTTAATACATTGGCAATAACTTCCATTAATGTGTTTAATCCTCAGGGCAAGTGATCGCTTGTTAGTTGTTTGGAAGCATCTGTCACTACTCAATTTCAATATCGTTGGGGCACTTCAAGAATTGGCACTAGCAACTAGCAAATTTAGCCATAAATTTACCTCATGTAGACACATCTTTTTCAAACTATTACAATCAATAATTCAGAGTAAAAAAACAATTGACCTTAGGTTTCACACTACCCTACTATACATGCAGAATTAAAAGAAAACAGAAATAATGGCCGACAAAGATGGATTATATTAACGAAGAAATAACATAACTTGTGCTGGCTAACACTATACGGGAAGCTGGCTATTATGACTTCACAAATGACTGGGGTAGTGGATATCGTTTATTCGTATCCATCGCCGTCAAATGACTTGAATCATGAACTGATGACAATGATTATGGTGATGACAATGATGACATATTGCTTCTAAGCCCCTGTGCATCGCTGGCTCTTCTCTTCCCTCCGCTTATTACTCCTCCTTTTCAATCTCTCTGATCTAATCACTTCTTAGGACCCATTATTTGACCTCCCCTCCTCTTTTAATCTCTCATATGATCTCCTCTTCGCCTCTTGTCTAATCTAAGCTCACATCTTCTCCCCTCTTTTCCTCTCCTCTCCTATCCTCTCCTCTCTTTTCTTCTCTCCTATCTTCTCCTCTATTCTCCTATCCTATTCTATCCTGTCTTCTGCTCTCCTCTCCACCACACTATCGTTATAAAACAGTCATAGTAAGATAAAATAACTGTCAAGAAGTAATAGAGTTCAGAGTCATTTGTAGACGAATAGAGACGAACAAACAGACACTTAGATAGACAGAGAAAGACACACAGAAAGATCTCCATACAGATACCAAATATTCGGACCGATTCGTTATTAACTATTGATATAGTTTCACTGGGAGTCAACAAAATGTCTGACCTCGTTGCGCTCATCGCCTCTTATACGATCTCAATGTGAATTTCAGCGCCACCTGGCGAAATCGTTTCCCGCGGTTTAACCTGACCTCTGACCTGGCCTCTTAACGCCTCTTCACTTCTCGATTCGTAACAGATGGCGCTTTCGTCTCAAATTAAGAATATTATAGCGCCAGAGTGCATGGCTTTTACGTATTACCTTTGCGTATTTATAGCTCTCCTTTGAATTAGTGTATGTCTATCTGTCTGTCTCTTTGTCTGTCTCTTTGTCTGTCTAGATGTCTGCATACCAGTTCGAGTGACTTTCACTGGTTCTGATTTTGGTTCTTTTACGGTCGCTGTTTGTCTATTTGTTGTCTCTGGCTCTCTGGTGAAGTCGTGTGGCTATTTTTGAATAAATGGGGTTAGTGTGGAACTTGTCTGTTTCTAACTTTGGCTCTGTCTGTCCGTCGTTCTTCATCTGTCTTTCTCTGCCTCTCTACGTGGCTCTCTCCCTCACTCCCTCACTCCCTCGGTCTTTCCATGTCTATCTGTCAATTTGCTGCATTTGTTCATCTGTCTTTCTCTTTCTTTAGTTTAGTTTTGGTCCTTTGTCTGGGTTCTGTGTCTATATTTGTCCATATGTCCGTTGGTCTCATTTCCTATGGTCTCTGAATCTGTCCCTTTAATCGAAGTGTCAGTCTCTTCTTCTGTCGATTAGGCGGGGGGTCAAAACCCGCCGTTTGTCGGCCCCTAGTTATTGAGGCTCAAATAGGCGAGAGGGGTGAAAAATACATGAAATTGTTTTATGGTATATTTCCTCGGTGTGCCAGTCTCTTCTTCTGTCTGTCTCTATCCTTGCCTGGTTTCTTTTAATTTAACCTCCTTCTACATATTCATAGTTCATAATTCATAATTCCTTATCTATGAATACTGTATGTATAACCCCTCTGCATATAATAAGTTTATTATTTGTCTCTAGTTCCTGTTAATTTTTGTCTATCTGCCTGCTTGTCTGTCTGCTTATTTGTCTGTCTAACTGTTTGTCTATATGTTAGTCTATCTGTCTGGCATTCTATATCTGTCTATATCTGTCTATATCTGTCTATATCTGTCTATATCTGTCTATATCTGTCTATATCTGTCTATATCTGTCTATATCTGTCTATATCTGTCTATATCTGTCTATATCTGTCTATATCTGTCTATATCTGTCTATATCTGTCTATATCTGTCTATATCTGTCTATATCTGTCTATATCTGTCTATATCTGTCTATATCTGTCTATATCTGTCTATATCTGTCTATATCTGTCTATATCTGTCTATATCTGTCTATATCTGTCTATATCTGTCTATATCTGTCTATATCTGTCTATATCTGTCTATATCTGTCTATATCTGTCTATATCTGTCTATATCTGTCTATATCTGTCTATATCTGTCTATGTGTCTGTCACTCCATGAGACATTATTGATGTTAACTCAAATTCGTCAGAATAATAATTAGCTGAAATCGAACGAATTGGTTTCCTTTCATCTGAGCCGACTATAGAATCGTCACGCGCCACTGGTCTCATGCAAACAAGCACAACTCTACAGCTAGCTTCTCCACGCTCCGACGGTGCCAGACCCAAGTCCGGATAAAGGAGGAGTGCAACGCTAATAGTTTTTATTATGGGACCAGTCTCCCTAAACTCCAATGCGAACTGTCATAAATGTATACAGCGGTTTATCCTTTCCCACTGCTTGCAGTCTAGCAGTGCCAGTCCCAAGCCTGTGTATAGGAGAAGGGCGACGCTAATGACCTTTGCTATCACACAGTGTAGTTAAACTAACCAACCGTCGTCCTCTTCGTTCTTTAGACCAACATGACCTATTGGTACCTCGGATTCAGACGACTTCTGCCCAATACTAGGCTCAATACGCATCTGTTCGCCCTTGGCTTTCGAATGATATTGCCTTCCCGGCTCACTCTTTGATTTTAATTGGGGGTACTCTTGCTTCGTTCGTATTCTTAAGACCTTTTTTTTCCCGAGGGGTTTTTCGCACTGGGAGCTGATTAGGTTGTACTGCTATAGAAATTGTAAAATACAATAGTAATTATAGTCATTCAATTGTAATATACAATAGTAATTATAGTCATTCAATTGTAATATACAGTACAGTTCTGTGGTATATTATGTGGCATGGTGGCTGATCGGTTAAAGCGATCGGCCCGTAACATTCAGTGTGCGTTAATTGAGCGGGTTCGACCCTCATCAGAAGAGTCGTTGTGTAGGGGCCTTGAGCAAGTCCTTCGCAAGTTCGCACACAATTATTTAGTGAAGTCTGCTGTGAACCTTGAACGACTTAATTCCAAAGATGGAGTTGCAATAGAACAGATGCGCCACATGGAAGGAATGGAACAGGGTCTCTGGTAGCGATGATTATGATGACGATGACATGAATGTTGTTAACGATGATGACGATGATGATGACGATGATGACGATGATGACGATGATGACGATGGTGACGATGATGACGATGATGATGATGATGACGATGGTGACGATGATGACGATGATGACGATGATGACGATGATGACGATGATGACGATGATGACGATGCTGACGATGGTGACGATGGTGACGATGATGACGATGATGACGATGATGACGATGATGACGATGCTGACGATGGTGACGATGGTGACGATGATGACGATGATGACGATGATGATGATGATGATGATGATGACGACGACGACGATGACATGACCATGACGATGACCATGACGATGACCATGACGATGACGACGACGGCGACGGTCATGATGATCATGATGATGATTATTACCATCACAATCATGATAATCATGACGAGGACTACGATGAAGACTAGGGTAATGACAATGATCACGCAATCGTTTCCTCCGCTGTACTCACCTGTGGAAGACGTCGACAGTTAGCACTATCTATCAGTCAATCAGTCAATCAGTCAATCAATCAATCAATCAATCAATCAATCAATAGATCGCTATGCTGATCGATTTAGAGCTTGAACTGTTCTCCTTCAGACCGCGTTCGAAGTGACTCGTAAGGTGGCGACGCGTGCCTTTTAAAGAGTGGTCGGTGCACGCAATAAAACAGGAGCAGTGTGACAGAGAGAGAGAGAGAGAGAGAGAGAGAGAGAGAGAGAGAGAGAGAGAGAGAGAGAGAGAGAGAGAGAGAGAGAGAGAGAGAGAGAGAGAGAGAGAGAGAGAGAGACACTATTTATGTGTTATTCTTTTCATCACGTCCAGCTTCTACTTCGGTATGATTATTTTCATCACATCCAGCTTCTATATTCATAGACTAAAACATTCTATGTGGTGTTTATGCTAACTGTTCAATATGCATTAATAGATAATTACCGACGCTACAACCATATTTTACCGTTATACAATATTTGAGCTAAAATCAGAATTAGGCTAAAGATCGAAGGACTACATTTTGAACACCCATTATGACCAATAAATGATAGATATGCGATTCGTAATCATTCAACTGAGGCTTTTCCATATTGGATCAAAATGTTAAAAAATATCTCCCAAATTATTATAGTTAGTAGCTGTTAACCCGTGAAAAATTACGTGTCATACTTAATCCATAAAAAATGAGACGTCGCTGAAGAGTTTTTTGCATTCGCTCACAATTCAACCGCAAATGGCGATGTTCTCATATTTCATCTATTAAGTTTCCATTATTTTAATGTTAGTAACTGCAAATACACTTACGATGTGTAACTCAAACACGTCAATGAAACTTCTTCTGGATGTTCGTTTTTTCGTTCACAGTGTATATATATATATATATATATATATATATATATATATATATATATATATATATATATATATATATATATACTGTGAACGAAAAAGCGAACATCCATATATATATATATATAGCGTGATCATGGCAATTCTTATTGGCGTTTTTATTTAATTTGTCTAAGTTTGGACTGTCTGAAACGGTGTCTTTCGGACGATATGAAGTTATATTAATTGCATTGTATAATATGTTTTAAATTTTCGTCAACGGCCATTGATGTCATACGACAACGTTACACCTTTCAGTAACAATAATTGGACACAACACTGAGCATTCAGTTGTAACAACCCAGAATAATTTCTGATGACAGAAACGACTTCTGTTATCAAAAGCCGTCGTTAAACAACGTCTGCATCTGATATCGCTATAGAAATTGTCCTGACTATATTACATTACATGAGCCGTTGTGTCTTTATGAAATGAACGGTGCTTGCATTTTTTATGGGAATCGTTTTTATGTAGCGCCTGTATCCGTAGGCCATTAAGTCCTGATTAATTGGAGCCTTCCGGTCACTGCTGACAGCACGTGCCTGCGTATGTGATTCACCGCGCGTCACTTGAAATACACATTACCTCTCTATCAGATACCTCTCACAGGCATCTGACCCCAATGACCTTGACGTGCTATTTCTTTAAAGCGTGGAACTTCTGTGGCCGAAACTTTTCTCTCTCAACGCACAGAAAAGAACTTCTGCGGCCGAAGGTGCTTCGCGTGTGTCTGAAAACAACACTAACACTAACGTGACCATAAACGACCCTCAAACGTCTAAGCTAACCCTTACCAGCCTCAATCGGTTAATTTTGTAAGTGTACGTCCGTAGAAGTAACATTTTCGTTTGTATTGCGGCCGAACTCTCGGCCGCAATCCTTCTTTACCCAGGCTTTGAACTTACATTGTCAGAGTGCTAAGAGATTACGATTACGAACGTTCTGTGCTTTATATATGGGGATTTGAAATATGATTATGTTAGGTGAGGATTATAACGTGCAATGGATTTCCGGATTGCAGTTTAAAGCACCTGCTAGATCGCAGAATGGACAATAAGGATTGCCAGATAGGGTTTTATATTGCCACGTGGAGGGAATGTCACGGTGTCGAGGAAGGCAAACAAAGACACGGATGGAAAACGTGAGAGAAGAACTCGTGGACAAAAACATGGACATGAGAACAGTCCTCGATACAATCAGAAATGGAGCCAACTTGTGAAACCTCATTGTTGTCACACATACACACACCTGAGGGATGAGAAAAGAAAACCACGAAGAAGAAGAAGATTATGATGATGAAGAAGAGGCGGATGATGAGAAGAACGGTGATGGCGATGGTGACGACGGAGAAGAAGTAGATGATGACGAAGATTAAGATGAAGAAGAGAAGGAAGAAGGAGGAGGATTAGGAGGAGGAAGAAGAAGAGGAAGAAGAATTAAATGTGGAGAGAAGGAGAGGAAGTAGAGGACGATGAGGAAGAAGAGAATGAAGAGTATGAAGGATCAAATGAAGAGTAAGCGAGTAAATAAGTAAGTAAATATATTTAACGAGTACGAAGAAAAAACAGCTATATAATTATGCATTTATACAGAAGAAACTTGTTAAGCAAAGGTGGATTGCTTCTTGGCAACAGTCACGTCTCTAAGCTGAGTGTGTTCCAGGTGGAAGGGCCAACGAATAAGCATTACACCTTGTAACAGAGCTCTCCGGCTCTCAGAGTTAATGCAGAATTAACATAATAATATGATTAACATCTGCGTTGTGGTAAAAAAAATCAGCCCTGATTTAAATTCTTATAAGAATATAAAATATGGATTGTTCATTTTCGTCTATTGCAACTATTGTTCTATTTTCTGTTTCTTTTACAAATGTAAACTTTTTAAAAATAATTTTCTGATGACGATCATTGTATAATATTATTATACAATGATCGTCATCAGAAAATTATTACAATTACCGTTGAAATGATGAAATGTGCCTTTCAATCTAGGTGACCTACAAGTAGATAGCATAACTTTTGTGTCTCTTAAGGATTAATGCCCTTCGATCTAAACTTAATTTTTATTACGTGTCTGTACCAGAAATGTGTGGGTCTACTATATATAATATATATATAATATATATATATATATATCAAATGGTGATATGATCTGACACTGTGAGCAACAAAGACTTTTTGATAGATTCTTTGATTGATTAATTAGTTAGTTGATTAATCTAATCTGAGGAATTCTACGGCGACATTGTCATCAGCTCAGTTGATGGGTGCTATCAATCTAAATCTCCCGAAGGTCAATGAGGTCATAAGCGAAGAAGGGGTTTCAAAGGCAACACGATAGCAGCCTGAGGTGGAAATTAGTACGTGAAACATGCTTTTATAGTTGAAATCTGATGGCGAGAGTGAACGGTTGATGAAAGAGAATTATTTAATGACAAGACCACATTATTTTCACATGTCATTACATAGCAGTATGACATAATGACATAATTATATAATGACATAACACAAACTCATATAAGCTAACACGTAGTCATTGTCATCTTCATTGTTACTATTAATGATGCCTACTCTTTGCCCCATTTTCCAGCACAACTACTAAACAAAATCGTGCTTTCTCAGTGGCTGGACCCTCGTTCTTTAGCAAGCTCCCTTTGGCGCTGGGCTTGTCTCCCATGGTCCACTCAGACTCATTTTTTACTCGCCCTAAAACTGTTCATCTGAGCGGGGCTGGGGTTGGGAGTACTCCTGAGTAGTAGCCTTGAAGGGGCGATTTGTAAATCACTGCAATCAATGAATGAGCCAAATTATCAATTTAAATGGTATTTCTTTTATTTTGTTTCTTCTTAAAGTTGTCATTGCCTGAGGCATATTTTTTCCGAGATACTTACACAATACCAAAGCTACGTCTCAAGACTACAATTTTTTTCAAATATTCCACTTCAATACGGCAGGCTCAACTATAGAGATACTTTCATGGTTCTTCCTGTCTCTCTATAAATCGTATATATATATATATATATATAGCTATGAATGATCTACGTCAAATCTGTCAGTATTGACGGGCGCCATATGAATTATGTAAAGCAATTTATAACCGCGACATCGAAATTGAGCCCAAAAGAAAAATAAATCTATAAAAACTGCGATTCTTCACATTTATTATAGCGCCACTCGTCTGAGACAAAGATCCTAAAAATAACCAAATGGATGAAGGATGTGCGCTTATTGCTTCCGAGACTTTGATTTAATAGCTGCACCACATGTATATAGGAAGTAGATATTTGACCAATTTCACGATGGTTCGGTATGGGAAGAAAATATGGATAATAAGTTAAGACAGGTCCATGGAGTAACTTTTTTGTAATAAGTCAAGCATTCAGGAAAGTTATGGGACGTTTGCATGGTGAGGTCGGATGTTTTTGTATTTTGGAGGGAAGGTGAATCTATGTACGTAGGGCAGTTATTTTAACGTTAGTTAGTTGTTTACTCCTCAACCTAGGACACACTTCCCTGTGAGATGCGACTGCTGTCAAGGAGTAATGCGTCTCGGTTTTACAAGTCGCTTAATTTAATTAAGACTGATTAGTATCGCCGTGGTCTTGGCTGGGCTGGGAGCGACTCCGATTAGACTTCTGTGTAAAATGCTTAACTGAATGAATGAATGAATGAATTAATTAATTAATTAATATACAGTTTGACGACATGTGATGTAATCAAAGGCTGTTGACGTTGTCAGGAAAAACTTCGAACCGCTTTCACGGTTGATTAGTTAGCCGCCGTTTAGCAGTACTGTGTCATAAGATAGATAGATTATTGTTTCCCAAACTATGAGTCGCGCGTCCCAAAGTTGGAAATATTACGAAAGTCCTAATTAATTTGGGCCAACATTGAAGTCGATAAATAATATTTGACACTGAAATGAATGCTCGTCAAATTGGCTCTTTTTTTTATTTTCAATTAAAAATACTGTCGAAATATAGGCCCTACCTAAAATGTTTAAGGCGAATTGACGTTGGCAGATCCAACCATACAAGGCACTAGACGTTGGCCCACAATAAATATATATATACATATATGTATACATATATATACATATATATACATATATATACATATATATACATATATGTATACATATATATACATATATATACATATATATACATATATATATAGCCTTGAAGCATTTCTACATTGTTTGCGGCATTTAACCAACTTATTATTCGCAAAGCTACCGTGAAAATACCCGAAATAAACATCAACAGGGCAAAACAGAATAGCAAGATCGTCATTATTGCAATACAAAGACGTCAGCAACCAATTGCCAACCATAGATTCGTAGACGTTGATTATCATACCTCTAATGCGGTTCTAATACGATAGTATCCCCTCTTATGCATTCCTCTCTCAGCTTAAGGTGACTTTATATTGGGGGCTCTGAGGCTGGAAGCGCCTCAGAGTAGTCACCTTGAAGAGGCGATATATGAATACATAAATTCCAGTAATGAATGAATGTCATCCATGTCAATACTGGTTGATTCAATGTGATAGTATCCGCAATTCGTTACTTCTTTAGATAGTATTTCGCTAATCCATGAACCTTGAACACATTCTTATTCTCGTGGGTTTATTCCACTCAATTTAACCAACTTCGGGGCATGTTAAATACCAATCAGAACCCTTCGAATAATACATTGCTGAAATTAATGACGCCATCTTGAAAGAAGTACTAGCTTTTGACGTATTCTTACGTTTGTCGTGATTCGGTCGTGACCTCCTGGTCCTGCTTAACAGCCACAGTCTGTTGTGACCCTACACTCGTGAATTCGTCACTTGTTACGTCACCCTTAATCGATCGATACGCGGCGCCAATAGCTTCCGCTTCCTGTGGACTAGAATCCGGAGTAGGAAGCGAAGTATTGGTTTGGTTGGCAAGATGGCGGAAGGATTCAGCGTGTGCGATGGAGGCGTCGGCTGATAACGGCTTGGCGAAGCCGTCGCAGTGATACGGCGCAGGGTTCCTGGTGGCGGAATCCGGCGCAACGGCGCCTTGGTATAGATGACCTGAATTCGTGGATCGAATTGGGTCAAGGATGGCGGAATTCTTATTGGTCAGTAGTTGGACGTGCGTTGTCGGGTTGCTCGAATCTGGTAAAATGAGGACGGAACAGATATTAGACAACACTTTCTGTTGTGTTTCAAAGTTACTGTTTTGAATCTAATACTGTTATAGCCTATATTGAGACAAACAACGACTGAGATGATATTCTTCAAGAAATGAAATAAATTTATGATATTCGTTTATAAACTATGTAAGTAAGTATATACTTTATTAAATCGCTTGCAAACGCGCTGCGAAAACGTCATAATATGAACAATCAAGCAATGCACAATCACAAAATAAGCACAATAACCAATAATGCAACAGAAATCCTCGACTAAAGAGAAACAATAGGAATCACGATCACTCTGGGAATAGATTCATTTGCATAACATTCGGGAGATAAAGCCACACTGGGTTGGTGTGATCGAGGACGGAGTGAGTAGGTAACACTCTTTAAAAGAGCCCTCCTCCTCCAGGCTTGGGACTGGCATTGCCTGAGTGCTTGTTTTGCATGCGGTAAATGGTATCTGCACTAATCATATGGATCCTCTTTTCTACAAAGTGCTCTGTTGACATAACAGCATTTTCTAAGAATCTAAATATTAATCAATACTTCACAGTTCGTTTGCTAGATCAACGGTTCTCAACCTGTGGGTTTCGACCCCCCACGGGGGTCGCCTTGCGATTTGCCAGAGGTTGCCTGGCACCTTCAGGAATTTGTAAAACGGTTTCGCCTTGTATCTCATATATAATTTTTATGCAATCGCGAACTAGCCTTCTGCTATATTGACTTTAATTAATCTTTACTTATTTCTTGTGGGCCTACTATTATTCATTTAACAAAATTATTACCAACAGCATATTTTAAATTGTTCTGTTAATCAAAGACTGATAATGCTGTTACGCATGAGGTGTGTGGATCATCAAATGATAAGAAGTAAAATGCATGGTAGTAATAATGCGGTGAAGACAGTAACCCAATACCTTAAATAGCTGGTGGTCGACACACCTTTGGAAATATTATTAGGGGGTCGTTGACTCGCAGAGCTAAAAAGTTGAGACCATGATTAGGCGTCTAGTCATAATTTCATTCACGAGATGGCGGCATTATCCGTGTTTTGCGGCAATTTACATAAATTGCGGGAAGCAAAAGGGAATAAGCGATGTCGTTTAATCAGTTACTCTGAAACTCTCTGGCAGTGTAAGTTCCAAGCCTGGTCAAAGGAGGAGGGCAACGCCAATAGTGTTTTCGTCATCACGCAGTATCGTCAAACCGAAACTACCACTACGTTTAGTAAGTCCGCAATACTGAATACAATGTTCATCTAGCATGCATGCTACCCGGGAGCGCTTTTTTGAGGCGCTATGTGCATCTGTGCAGTTAATGAATTAATTAATGCTGTCATGATAATAGTCGATATTACAACGAGAGATCATTAAAAGATTAGTGAACAATCGCTTTCAAGTTTCAAAGTAAAATAAGAATCTAATTAGCCTATCTTAATTATAATCGGAATTAGAAATGGAATTATATGTAACCGAAGCTCTTTCGTTGCCGTTTAAAATTTCCAACCTGTGATAGTAGCTATAGAATAATTTAATTAGCATAAAATGATTTTTAGACGGTATGTATATCATAAACAGCGTCAGATTAGCTGCATTGTGTAGTTGAAACTTGTTAGATTGTAATGCTCCGTTTCGACACCTTTGGGGTGTCGTTCAAACGCTATAAATTTTACCTTCCATTGAACTGCTGTAAGTGCTACCATAGGTCTATGCCAAGTAAATATCTGTCGACGGCCACTGTTGTCGACAGACTGTTGTCAAAAGGTGTCGCTAAACTCTTGATCCATGTTAGAGAATTGCTCTCTAGCTTGTAAGTGCTGTAATATGCCAGGCAAATTTCTGTTGAGGGCAGTGGCGTAGCGCCATGGAGCGAAGCGCAGTAATAGCTCCAGGGCGTCAGAGGTTGAGGGGTTCCTCCTCGGCCGATGTAAAATATTTTTTCTTATAATTTCAGTCAATGGTCAGATTCACGAATTCACACACAAGCCTTGGCAGCGTAGCCCGTATGGGGCCGTTCACATATTATATAACGCATAAAATCCCAATCATGTACTCCCTCGTGCCAATGATGATTAGACCGGATGTAAGGAGTTCCTCTGCATCTTAATAATCGCACTTTTAATGGCGCTAAATTCACTTGTGTGAATTACGGTAACTATATGTGTAGTCGACGATTGTCACCATGTATGTACATGTAAGCCTACTAATACAGTATGATGATACATGGTAGTGACGTACATCCTATTTAAAAGCACCATTTTAGTTTCCCTCCTGTTTTGCACTAGAAATGAGCATTACAGTATCACATAGAATGGACTGGTTTAATATTGCACTATCAGGTATTTATCGATAAGTTCGCGGTACAACTCTACCTATTTAATAGCGTATGATGTATACAGAGTGTATGCTACAACTGCAATTTGGTATTTAAGCAAACATAAACTATTTACACATACTATAGAAAATTAAATCAAATATTATGATAATACCTACCAAAATAATTATTTCAAGTGAATTCATTTTAATTTAAACCAGAATCAAAACAAAGCACACAGAATTGAATTTTAGAGCGTTTAAAGCTATGCACATGAAATTGTTAAAACTGTAAACAGGAAATTGTAAAAAAGTGGATTGATAAATAATAAGTAAGAACGTCAAATCAATTCGCCAGGTGACAGCTAATAGTGCTAGTTTGGTTCACAACGTATTGTGAACTTCGATTAAATAATGAAGGCCCGTGGTACATGGAATTTCCAATTGGCAGGCAAACAGGCAAAATAGCAAAAGCTGCAAAAAGTTTGTTATATAACAAAACCCTCAACCTACCTCCCCACCCTACACAGCATAACGCTAACAAAACCAGAACCCACCCACCTACCCCTTGAGCGTTATATAATATGTGAACGGCCCCTATGCGTCTGACGAATATCGCCGTTGCTCGTACGCGTATGACGAACGGGTAAATTATAGGTTTGCGGTATTTATCACGCATCAGTTAATAATAGCAGCCTGCGTCCAGCCCGAACTTAGAGGCCTATAAACAAACGACCCTCAATATTGCACAGAGACTTTTACGTTATTAAAATTAAGCCATTAAGTGAAAGCCAGGAAAAAACTGGATTACATGATTCCACTCATTCCGCGTAGCGTGAATACGTCCTAATTGCACAAATTGTCAAATTTAGTCTAAATAGGGCGTTACTTATATTCAGATCAGTTGCTCGGCTGCATAAAAACGCAGCAATTGGCTGTGCTCGTTGAAACGAACACATTTTCAGCACTTTCTGTTCGTTGAGTAGAACTTTTTTGAACTCCATATTTTCATTGAGAAAGCTAGTGCAGAAGAGTTGAACTCATTTTGCGCTGACTTTCGAGAACTTCTCCATTCTGCAGATGTTCTGAAGAGGTCCAGTTTACCCTCACAGATACCAAATAATCCGTAAATCCCATGAGAAAGTGCAGAAAGACAGAATAGAATGACAATAGTGTAGTTGTATCTTTTCTGTTAATCCTTCATGAGGCACTGAAAATGGACCCATAAGTCAGTGGCAAGGCGTTTGAGCAAGGTTCGCTACAAGGCGCCACAGAGCCAGCTACGCCACTGGTCGACGGCAACAGTCTTTGTTGTCAAAAGCTGTCGTTAAACTCTGGATACATCTATGAATTTCACCTTATACAGCTGTAGTGGCCATTGATGTCATAAGACGGCGTTAAACTTTGAAATCATGATAATGATAATTAAGAAATACTAATAATCACTTGTAATGCGATACATCCATTGACCCGGAATTGAGCTGGGGAGTTTTACACCTTCAGTTTCAGTCTCAACCAACTAATTAATCTAAAATTGAACGGGTTTATGCCATGGGAATAGTGCGAAACGTTTGAAATAATTGCACACCTGATTTTAATCTGATACTCACATTATAAGTACCAGCAGAATAATAATTAAATGCAGAATTGGATAGAAAGCGTTGTGGGTGGCCGAAGACGTCATATCTAGTACCGAGATCCTTATTAATAATTTTTGATAAAGTGATCAATGCGCTCCTCCTTACCTGATGTTGGCGGTTGCATCCTGATGGAGCCTTGCTGTGAGCGTCTTTTCCTCGTTTGGATGGCGTCCTTTCTCATAGAGGGTGGTCGCGACATCTGACGACAAAAATATTATTCAATCTGTTGACAAAACTCTTGTCTAATTTTTCTGATGACAAATTGACTTGCGACAAAGTCTTATGACTAATCTAATCTTATTACGAAGCCCTCTCTTTTCTGAGCTAAACCCAGTTTTAGTTCCAGTTTAACGTATTTGTGTAACGTCTCCCTCTCCTTTTGCCCTCTATGGGACTGGCACTGACAGGGTGCGAACAGTGAAAGAATTCCGAATCTAATTGAGTCAAGATCGTCACCAGAAGTATAAAACCAGGCCACTGCTTGCAGTCCAGCAGTGTTAGTCCCATGCCCTACAAAAGAAGGGGCAATGCAGATGATCTTTGTTATCACGCAGTTTCATTAAACTTCAACTACCAATAACAACCATTGAGCGACGATCGGCATCAGCGCCAGAAATCCGTTATAATAAGGGCAGAAAATGTGCTACGTGAACGGATGAATGATGAAAGAAAGAATCAAACAATGACTGACTGAATGAATGAATTAATTAATTAATTCATTCATTCATTAATTCATTAAGGAGCCAATCCAGCAAACGAGAGAGAAAGCCCAGGGTGTAAGTTGACAAGTAAGTAAGTATGTAAGCTCCGTAAATAAGTAAGTAAACAACAAAGCTTAGTAAGTAAGTGAGTGAGTGAGTGAGTGAGTGAGTGAGTGAGTGAGTGAGTGAGTGAGTGAGTGAGTGAGTGAGTGAGTGAGTGAGTGAGTGAGTGAGTGAGTGAGTGAGTGAGTGAGTGAGTGAGTGAGTGAGTGAGTGAGTGAGTGAGTGAGTGAGTGAGTGAGTGAGTGAGTGAGTGAGTGAGTGAGTGAGTGAGTGAGTGAGTGAGTGAGTGAGTGAGTGAGTGAGTGAGTGAGTGAGTGAGTGAGTGAGTGAGTGAGTGAGTGAGTGAGTGAGTGAGTGAGTGAGTGAGTGAGTGAGTGAGTGAGTGAGTGAGTGAGTGAGTGAGTGAGTGAGTGAGTGAGTGAGTGAGTGAGTGAGTGAGTGAGTGAGTGAGTGAGTGAGTGAGTGAGTGAGTGAGTGAGTGAGTGAGTGAGTGAGTGAGTGAGTGAGTGAGTGAGTGAGTGAGTGAGTGAGTGAGTGAGTGAGTGAGTGAGTGAGTGAGTGAGTGAGTGAGTGAGTGAGTGAGTGAGTGAGTGAGTGAGTGAGTGAGTGAGTGAGTGAGTGAGTGAGTGAGTGAGTGAGTGAGTGAGTGAGTGAGTGAGTGAGTGAGTGATCGTTGCGTACGTTGTGTAGTTTGAAGTAGAGACCGCATGCATTGCAGACTGGTTCGCCGTGAGAGTCTCTCCTCCAAAGGGTCGTTGAGTTCGTCTTACAGTTGGCACAGATCAGACCAGACCTCCTACCACCCTACACACAGAAGGCACACATACGTCAGACAGACAGACAGACAGACAGACAGACAGACAGATAGACAGACAGACAGAGACAGACAGAGAGAGACATAGAGAGACATAGAGAGACAGACAGACAGACAGAGACAGACAGACAGACAGAGACAAAGAGAGACAGAGAGACAGACAGAGACAGACAGACAGACAGAGACAGACAGACAGACAGAGACAAAGAGAGACAGAGAGATAAATAGAGACTGAAAGATAGTAACAGGCAGAGGTAGACAGAGAGGTAGACAGACATAGATAGACAGTGAGAGAAACTGACAGAGACAGATAGACAGAGAAAGATGTACAGAATTAGTGTTGTTTTCGTTAAAGAAAACTAAAACGAAAATGGCATCTAACGCGATTCAAACGTTTTCGTTAACGAAAACTAAAACGAAATTTGTGGCAATTAAAACTAAAACGAAACGAAAATAGATGCAACGAAAACTAAAACGATATTTAGCCGGAATAAAACAAATATATCTGCTTGAAAATGTTCCTAACTTAGGCGCCTATTCGTTGTTTGCATGATTTGTACATAATTCTGCAAATGATGTGACGTTATGCCATTCATTACCTTTTCTAGTAATTGTTGATCTATGTTAAAACACACGAGGAGAATGATATGTGTTTACCTCCGGTTACCGTTTACCGCGAATTCGAATCCTATGTTTTATATTTAGCAAAAATTTATGTTACTTACTGCGAAAAGTTCACTTAATTAATTCAGAAATGTTGAAATTTCTCCCATCTTTGGCCTCACGTGTGACGAATGTCAATGGTAGACCATAATAATTATGGTCTACCATTGAAATTTGATTAGAATTAAATTAGAATTAGAACATTATTGCTATAGCTTAAAATTGATATTAAATTACTAAAGCTGTAATTAGCATACTTAAGCTAAACTATAATTATAATTACTTATAAATTATAGTTAGCTTACTTACACTAAAATCAGCTACCTAAACCAATACTTTAATTGACAAAACTAAAACTAACTAAAACTATAATTGAGACATAGAAACTACAACGAAAACTAAAACTAGAATTGAGAAACAATCGTAACTAAAACTAAAACTAAATTTAAAACATTATTAAAACGACAGTATACAGAATGAGAGAGAGAGACAGGCAGACTCAGACAGATATACAGATGGACATGGACACAGACATACAGAGAGACAGAGAAAGATAAACAGATAGACAGATATATATATATATATATAATATATATATATAAATGGCGCAAACAATGTAGAAATGCTTCAAGGCTATATATAATATATATATATATATATATATAATATATATATATATATAATATATATATATATATATATATATATTGTAATAACCCGGGTACTAAAGAAAGAAATAGTTTAGAGAACCAATGTATACGATCTTTAATGAAATAAGGTTTGCAACTTACAAACACTTAACAGTGCACAGATTTTACAAGGCGGAATTAACGACGGTTAATCATATCGACATGAAATATCTTTGCTTTACAAAGTACACAACGACAAAACTATCAACTTAATTAAAACCAGAAAACGATCAACGGGATCGCTACCAAAAACCTCAATTACCGTTCAACCCTCCTTTTCATACTGAACTCATGCGAATTCCCTTACCTCAACTGTTCTGTTCCGTTTATTTTGCGACGCACCATCACCGAAAGCATGAGAGCAAGGACTGGCAAAAGTACATGTTAAGTAATATATATATATATATATATATATACTATATATATATAATATATATTATTTATATATAATATGTATATTATATATATATATACTAGGGTTGTGCTCAAAAATGTTATTTTTAGTAATCAAATGGGACAGTCCTTAACTATGTTCCTTTTAATGCACTAAGCTAGTGTTCAAAATATTTAAAAAATATTCCATCATTTAGGTGTGCCGCATGAGCTGTCAAGTTTTCCAAATTTTAGACAATGATTGCAAGGACTCAATTTTTGTTACATCATCAATAGTTCTATTTTGTGCAAAAGTAAGTAAATTTTGTTTTAGGCCTATGCTTAAAAGTGAGCCATGGAACAATTAAATAGTACTTTTGAGCATTATTCAAATATGTCAGTTTTGTTAAAACATTAAAATATTTATTGGTTGATTTTTGTAACCGTTGAATAGTTTTTGGCTGGTTACTTTTTTGAATATTCCGACACCACTAGGATAGAGAAATACTTTTTACCTTCCTCCGTGGTCAGTATTTGATTGTATTCTTGGTTAGTGCCACTGTCCCTTCTTACCTATCACTTACTATACTCAATCTCTCAGCAGTATGCTGACACTGACATTAGATGTTGTCCTGTTTCCATAAAGTTCAATGTTTTTCAGCCAATCAGTTGGGATGTATAGTAAAATTATAAAGAACCTTATCGTGTTTGAAGTAAAAGAATCATTAAGTATACACGAAGTTGTGTCTGCAGTAATTTTTGCGCTTTTCAACTTTGACTGGCACCCCAGCACCATGTTTGGTTCTCAATTTCTGTACCAATTTGGTCTTTGAAAAATCAGAACTATGTTAATTCCTCACAGAGGTACCAATATTGATGGATAAGCGCCTTTATAGCCACATATATCGTTCTGAATTTCACGAGGCGATTGAAACATGTTACATCATTTAGTTACAACTGAATAGCGTGTGATGCCGTAGTTTGTGTAGTAGATCTTTTGCCATCCTTTTAAATAGGAATGACTGGACCTATTTCTACCTGAGCTCCGCTGTTACTTGAAGTGGTGTCGAAGGAAATGACCTTCATTTTCTCACCAAGATTCCAATGGCCCTCACATTCTCATCAAGATACCAACTTTTTATTATTTCAGCTGTGCATTAGCCATATATTCCGGAGTTTAGTTTAGTCCACTTTTCCCGAAGCAAAGATCTGCAAGCGATCTATTATTCCTGATGTCCAGAAATACTACGACGTAACTTAAGTTACTATCCCATGTAAGGCAAGTGAAATTTCGTAACAAAAAGCTGTCCTTCAATGTCCCAATAGTTTCTGATCTGTTCCTTACTCAGCTTCAACAAGTGGACCTTCGATTCAATGCCAGACAATTAGAGGACAGACCAACAGCCATGAGAATGGAGCCAAAGCATAGACTGCGTCTCTATTGTTAACCTTCATTCTATCAAGAACTGTTGCCACTAATATAACTTTTATTCGATAATTAATTTCTAAGACAAATATCACAGACTAAGGTACTCAACTACCCATGTACATCACACTCGTCACATGTTACAGTCATCAAATAATAGCTTCTATTAGTGTCTAACCGACACCAGAAAAAAAATTGAATTCTACGTCTTGAACAATGCATGATGACATATGCAAAACTTAAGTTGTCACGTGGCACACCTAAATAATGGAATATTTGGAAAAGATTTGCACACGAGTTTCTACTACAAAACTAACAAAACTAGGGGGTCCCCGGGTTAATGAAAAAACATGTTTTTTCACCACCACTCTAATATATATATATACATATATATATAATATTATATAGGAAGGTAGAGATACTCACAAGCATACTGACAAACATATTCACAAACATACAGTCGGCATCAGACAGACAACTCATATAGCACCGCTCACCTTCCTTGCAATCGGTCTCTGAGCAGGTGTAGGGACGGCTGCGTGTCGTTGGGTGAGAAGAGGACTGAGCGCCGACGAGAGAAGGGTCGTTGACGGCGGCGGCCCCTGCTCCGGCTGAGGCAGAGAAGGAGGGCCAACGACTGCCTGGTGCAGGGACGAGACCTCCAGGCGACAGACATTACATAGGAGATGGCTGAGTTCTTGTTCGCTTGTAGTCCAAGGAACGGATCCGAGGAACTGGCCACACTTGGCGCATTGATGGTGAATGAGGTTGGAATGCTGGGAATGATGGGGATGCTGGTGGTGTTTGTGATGGAGATGGTTCGTACTGTAGGGATGGAGAAGATGTTGATCTTGTTTCTGTTGGTGATGGTGTGATTGTTGTTGACGGTATTGCTGGTCGCTGACTATAACACAATAATCAAAGATTACAAAAGATGCAGTTAGATTTCCAAATCCCTGAAAGTCAATGAGAAATGGTGAGTTTTGAGTCGCTTTTTGAAGAAAGGAGGTGAATTTGAGCTAGGAAGAGAGAAAGAGAATGACAATCGATTCCATTCCTTATATAGGCGTATGGTCTTGGATAGAGCATAGAAAAGGAGGAGGAGAGAGGAAAAGATGAGGGAGAGGCAAAGGAATAATAATATTTTGGTAAGTAACCCTGGGATAATTGGAGTACCAATTGTTAGCGACTTCATGTTCTTAGCTTTGGATTATGAGAGTTGGTGGCCAGTACTCTCCCTCGCCATCTCATTCTTCCATACACCGCAGGTCTCCAGTATACACGTACATTGTACAATCAGTTAAGTTGGCTATAGGTGGCACAGGTGGAACAAAATCCTCGAAACAGGTGAAGGTACATGAATAGCAAATAGATCGCAAAAGGCTTTCTTTTGGACACCTTTAAAACTCTCTTAGCAACTGACAGGGCCTACAATTTTCTTCAGCTGCGTTGGATCACCGGAAATGCTTCAGCGCCAGTCCCAAATCTGGAAAAGAAGAGGGTGACCCCAATCGTCTATGTTTTGACAGCGTAATTAAAGAGAAATTGCCGAAACAACCAATCTCACCAGGTTAGAATACTGGATGCCTTAGAAATGGCGAGAACAATGGAAGTATGGAAATAATTGCAAACTTCTTTGAAGGTAGTAAGCGCCCTATAAATGTCAAAGCAGGAGTTCAGCGTAATTAGGCTTTTAGACTGTCCATAAGGGATATCTTAAGCACCTCCACTATTTGCAATCTGGCAGCGCCACTCTCAAGTCCGAATAAAAGAGGAGGGATACGCCAATGATCTTTGCAATTACACAGTGTCGTTATGTTGCAACTATACAATTACTTTTTCAGTTAACTCCTTCACTGCTTGCTCTCTGGCAGTGATAGTCTCAGGCAATGAAATCCTGAAGGGGTGCTATATAAATGTTCCATTACATTGCATTACTATGCTCGAGATCCGATTGGTCATATAATCTGGAAGCGAGGTTACGGTTTGTATGAAGGTTAAAGGCGAAGCGTCGTAAGTTAGACCGTGAAGCAACTTCAAAAGAAATAGGTTGCCAGTTCCAAAACTCGGGGCCAGCCTTCGAGAACGCTATTGGGCTCGGCGCCGTTCCAGTGCGAGAGTCAGACTTCCCGTTCAACGGGTGCAGTCTTTATTGGCTTAATGGAGGAGTTAGGAGTAGAGAGAGTGGTCGCCTCGTTGGAACCTATTAACTCGTTATCTAAGAGGTTGATTTTGACGTCGATTCTTTGCTCAATGGGATGTCTGCATAATGAATTAAATGAGGAGAGGAGAGTATAAGATAGGAGAGGATATGAGAGGAGAGGATATGAGAGGAGAGGATATGAGAGGAGAGGATATGAGAGGAGAGTATAAGATAGGAGAGGATATGAGAGGAGAGGATATGAGAGGAGAGGATATGAGAGGAGAGTATAAGATAGGAGAGGATATGAGAGGAGAGGATATGAGAGGAGAGGATATGAGAGGAGAGGATATGAGAGGAGAGGATATGAGAGGAGAGTATAAGATAGGAGAGGATATGAGAGGAGAGGATATGAGAGGAGAGGATATGAGAGGAGAGTATAAGATAGGAGAGGATATGAGAGGAGAGGATATGAGAGGAGAGGATATGAGAGGAGAGGATATGAGAGGAGAGGATATGAGAGGAGAGTATAAGATAGGAGAGGATATGAGAGGAGAGGATATGAGAGGAGAGGATATGAGAGGAGAGGATATGAGAGGAGAGGATATGAGAGGAGAGTATAAGATAGGAGAGGATATGAGAGGAGAGGATATGAGAGGAGAGGATATGAGAGGAGAGTATAAGATAGGAGAGGATATGAGAGGAGAGGATATGAGAGGAGAGGATATGAGAGGAGAGGATATGAGAGGAGAGGATATGAGAGGAGAGTATAAGATAGGAGAGGATATGAGAGGAGAGGATATGAGAGGAGAGTATAAGATAGGAGAGGATATGAGAGGAGAGGATATGAGAGGAGAGGATATGAGAGGAGAGGATATGAGAGGAGAGTATAAGATAGGAGAGGATATGAGAGGAGAGGATATGAGAGGAGAGGATATGAGAGGAGAGGATATGAGAGGAGAGGATATGAGAGGAGAGTATAAGATAGGAGAGGATATGAGAGGAGAGGATATGAGAGGAGAGGATATGAGAGGAGAGGATATGAGAGGAGAGGATATGAGAGGAGAGGATATGAGAGGAGAGGATATGAGAGGAGAGGATATGAGAGGAGAGTATAAGATAGGAGAGGATATGAGAGGAGAGGATATGAGAGGAGAGGATATGAGAGGAGAGGATATGAGAGGAGAGGATATGAGAGGAGAGGATATGAGAGGAGAGGATATGAGAGGAGAGGATATGAGAGGAGAGGATATGAGAGGAGAGTATAAGATAGGAGAGGATAAGAGAGGAGAGGATATGAGAGGAGAGTATAAGATAGGAGAGGATATGAGAGGAGAGGATATGAGAGGAGAGGATATGAGAGGAGAGGATATGAGAGGAGAGGATATGAGAGGAGAGGATATGAGAGGAGAGTATAAGATAGGAGAGGATATGAGAGGAGAGGATATGAGAGGAGAGGATATGAGAGGAGAGGATATGAGAGGAGAGGATATGAGAGGAGAGTATAAGATAGGAGAGGATATGAGAGGAGAGGATATGAGAGGAGAGGATATGAGAGGAGAGGATATGAGAGGAGAGGATATGAGAGGAGAGGATATGAGAGGAGAGGATATGAGAGGAGAGGATATGAGAGGAGAGTATAAGATAGGAGAGGATATGAGAGGAGAGGATATGAGAGGAGAGGATATGAGAGGAGAGGATATGAGAGGAGAGGATATGAGAGGAGAGGATATGAGAGGAGAGGATATGAGAGGAGAGGATATGAGAGGAGAGGATATGAGAGGAGAGTATAAGATAGGAGAGGATAAGAGAGGAGAGGATATGAGAGGAGAGTATAAGATAGGAGAGGATATGAGAGGAGAGGATATGAGAGGAGAGGATATGAGAGGAGAGGATATGAGAGGAGAGGATATGAGAGGAGAGGATATGAGAGGAGAGGATATGAGAGGAGAGGATATGAGAGGAGAGGATATGAGAGGAGAGGATATGAGAGGAGAGGATATGAGAGGAGAGGATATGAGAGGAGAGGATATGAGAGGAGAGTATAAGATAGGAGAGGATAAGAGAGGAGAGGATATGAGAGGAGAGTATAAGATAGGAGAGGATATGAGAGGAGAGGATATGAGAGGAGAGGATATGAGAGGAGAGGATATGAGAGGAGAGTATATGAGAGGAGAGGATATGAGAGGAGAGTATATGAGAGGAGAGGATATGAGAGGAGAGGATATGAGAGGAGAGGATATGAGAGGAGAGTATATGAGAGGAGAGTATAAGATAGGAGAGGATATGAGAGGAGAGGATATGAGAGGAGAGGATATGAGAGGAGAGGATATGAGAGGAGAGGATATGAGAGGAGAGTATAAGATAGGAGAGGATATGAGAGGAGAGGATATGAGAGGAGAGTATAAGATAGGAGAGGATATGAGAGGAGAGGATATGAGAGGAGAGGATATGAGAGGAGAGGATATGAGAGGAGAGGATATGAGAGGAGAGGATATGAGAGGAGAGGATATGAGAGGAGAGGATATGAGAGGAGAGGATATGAGAGGAGAGGATATGAGAGGAGAGGATATGAGAGGAGAGGATATGAGAGGAGAGTATAAGATAGGAGAGGATAAGAGAGGAGAGGATATGAGAGGAGAGTATAAGATAGGAGAGGATATGAGAGGAGAGGATATGAGAGGAGAGGATATGAGAGGAGAGGATATGAGAGGAGAGTATATGAGAGGAGAGGATATGAGAGGAGAGTATATGAGAGGAGAGGATATGAGAGGAGAGGATATGAGAGGAGAGGATATGAGAGGAGAGGATATGAGAGGAGAGTATAAGATAGGAGAGGATATGAGAGGAGAGGATATGAGAGGAGAGGATATGAGAGGAGAGGATATGAGAGGAGAGGATATGAGAGGAGAGGATATGAGAGGAGAGGATATGAGAGGAGAGGATATGAGAGGAGAGGATATGAGAGGAGAGTATAAGATAGGAGAGGATAAGAGAGGAGAGGATATGAGAGGAGAGTATAAGATAGGAGAGGATATGAGAGGAGAGGATATGAGAGGAGAGGATATGAGAGGAGAGTATATGAGAGGAGAGGATATGAGAGGAGAGTATATGAGAGGAGAGTATATGAGAGGAGAGGATATGAGAGGAGAGGATAAGAGAGGAGAGGATATGAGAGGAGAGTATAAGATAGGAGAGTATATGAGAGGAGAGGATATGAGAGGAGAGTATAAGATAGGAGAGGATAAGAGAGGAGAGGATATGAGAGGAGAGTATAAGATAGGAGAGGATATGAGAGGAGAGGATATGAGAGGAGAGGATATGAGAGGAGAGGATATGAGAGGAGAGGATATGAGAGGAGAGGATATGAGAGGAGAGGATATGAGAGGAGAGGATATGAGAGGAGAGGATATGAGAGGAGAGGATATGAGAGGAGAGGATATGAGAGGAGAGTATAAGATAGGAGAGGATAAGAGAGGAGAGGATATGAGAGGAGAGTATAAGATAGGAGAGGATATGAGAGGAGAGGATATGAGAGGAGAGGATATGAGAGGAGAGGATATGAGAGGAGAGGATATGAGAGGAGAGTATAAGATAGGAGAGGATATGAGAGGAGAGGATATGAGAGGAGAGTATAAGATAGGAGAGGATATGAGAGGAGAGGATATGAGAGGAGAGGATATGAGAGGAGAGGATATGAGAGGAGAGGATATGAGAGGAGAGTATAAGATAGGAGAGGATATGAGAGGAGAGGATATGAGAGGAGAGGATATGAGAGGAGAGTATAAGATAGGAGAGGATATGAGAGGAGAGGATATGAGAGGAGAGGATATGAGAGGAGAGGATATGAGAGGAGAGGATATGAGAGGAGAGTATAAGATAGGAGAGGATATGAGAGGAGAGGATATGAGAGGAGAGGATATGAGAGGAGAGGATATGAGAGGAGAGGATATGAGAGGAGAGTATAAGATAGGAGAGGATATGAGAGGAGAGGATATGAGAGGAGAGGATATGAGAGGAGAGTATAAGATAGGAGAGGATATGAGAGGAGAGGATATGAGAGGAGAGGATATGAGAGGAGAGGATATGAGAGGAGAGGATATGAGAGGAGAGTATAAGATAGGAGAGGATATGAGAGGAGAGGATATGAGAGGAGAGTATAAGATAGGAGAGGATATGAGAGGAGAGGATATGAGAGGAGAGGATATGAGAGGAGAGGATATGAGAGGAGAGTATAAGATAGGAGAGGATATGAGAGGAGAGGATATGAGAGGAGAGGATATGAGAGGAGAGGATATGAGAGGAGAGGATATGAGAGGAGAGTATAAGATAGGAGAGGATATGAGAGGAGAGGATATGAGAGGAGAGGATATGAGAGGAGAGGATATGAGAGGAGAGGATATGAGAGGAGAGGATATGAGAGGAGAGGATATGAGAGGAGAGGATATGAGAGGAGAGTATAAGATAGGAGAGGATATGAGAGGAGAGGATATGAGAGGAGAGGATATGAGAGGAGAGGATATGAGAGGAGAGGATATGAGAGGAGAGGATATGAGAGGAGAGGATATGAGAGGAGAGGATATGAGAGGAGAGGATATGAGAGGAGAGTATAAGATAGGAGAGGATAAGAGAGGAGAGGATATGAGAGGAGAGTATAAGATAGGAGAGGATATGAGAGGAGAGGATATGAGAGGAGAGGATATGAGAGGAGAGGATATGAGAGGAGAGGATATGAGAGGAGAGGATATGAGAGGAGAGGATATGAGAGGAGAGGATATGAGAGGAGAGGATATGAGAGGAGAGGATATGAGAGGAGAGTATAAGATAGGAGAGGATAAGAGAGGAGAGGATATGAGAGGAGAGTATAAGATAGGAGAGGATATGAGAGGAGAGGATATGAGAGGAGAGGATATGAGAGGAGAGGATATGAGAGGAGAGGATATGAGAGGAGAGGATATGAGAGGAGAGGATATGAGAGGAGAGGATATGAGAGGAGAGGATATGAGAGGAGAGGATATGAGAGGAGAGGATATGAGAGGAGAGTATAAGATAGGAGAGGATAAGAGAGGAGAGGATATGAGAGGAGAGTATAAGATAGGAGAGGATATGAGAGGAGAGGATATGAGAGGAGAGGATATGAGAGGAGAGGATATGAGAGGAGAGGATATGAGAGGAGAGTATAAGATAGGAGAGGATATGAGAGGAGAGGATATGAGAGGAGAGTATAAGATAGGAGAGGATATGAGAGGAGAGGATATGAGAGGAGAGGATATGAGAGGAGAGGATATGAGAGGAGAGGATATGAGAGGAGAGGATATGAGAGGAGAGGATATGAGAGGAGAGGATATGAGAGGAGAGGATATGAGAGGAGAGGATATGAGAGGAGAGGATATGAGAGGAGAGGATATGAGAGGAGAGGATATGAGAGGAGAGTATAAGATAGGAGAGGATAAGAGAGGAGAGGATATGAGAGGAGAGTATAAGATAGGAGAGGATATGAGAGGAGAGGATATGAGAGGAGAGGATATGAGAGGAGAGGATATGAGAGGAGAGTATATGAGAGGAGAGGATATGAGAGGAGAGTATATGAGAGGAGAGGATATGAGAGGAGAGGATATGAGAGGAGAGGATATGAGAGGAGAGTATATGAGAGGAGAGTATAAGATAGGAGAGGATATGAGAGGAGAGGATATGAGAGGAGAGGATATGAGAGGAGAGGATATGAGAGGAGAGGATATGAGAGGAGAGTATAAGATAGGAGAGGATATGAGAGGAGAGGATATGAGAGGAGAGTATAAGATAGGAGAGGATATGAGAGGAGAGGATATGAGAGGAGAGGATATGAGAGGAGAGGATATGAGAGGAGAGGATATGAGAGGAGAGGATATGAGAGGAGAGGATATGAGAGGAGAGGATATGAGAGGAGAGGATATGAGAGGAGAGGATATGAGAGGAGAGGATATGAGAGGAGAGGATATGAGAGGAGAGGATATGAGAGGAGAGTATAAGATAGGAGAGGATAAGAGAGGAGAGGATATGAGAGGAGAGTATAAGATAGGAGAGGATATGAGAGGAGAGGATATGAGAGGAGAGGATATGAGAGGAGAGGATATGAGAGGAGAGTATATGAGAGGAGAGGATATGAGAGGAGAGTATATGAGAGGAGAGGATATGAGAGGAGAGGATATGAGAGGAGAGGATATGAGAGGAGAGGATATGAGAGGAGAGGATATGAGAGGAGAGGATATGAGAGGAGAGGATATGAGAGGAGAGGATATGAGAGGAGAGGATATGAGAGGAGAGGATATGAGAGGAGAGGATATGAGAGGAGAGGATATGAGAGGAGAGGATATGAGAGGAGAGTATAAGATAGGAGAGGATAAGAGAGGAGAGGATATGAGAGGAGAGTATAAGATAGGAGAGGATATGAGAGGAGAGGATATGAGAGGAGAGGATATGAGAGGAGAGTATATGAGAGGAGAGGATATGAGAGGAGAGTATATGAGAGGAGAGTATATGAGAGGAGAGGATATGAGAGGAGAGGATAAGAGAGGAGAGGATATGAGAGGAGAGTATAAGATAGGAGAGTATATGAGAGGAGAGGATATGAGAGGAGAGTATAAGATAGGAGAGGATAAGAGAGGAGAGGATATGAGAGGAGAGTATAAGATAGGAGAGGATATGAGAGGAGAGGATATGAGAGGAGAGGATATGAGAGGAGAGGATATGAGAGGAGAGGATATGAGAGGAGAGGATATGAGAGGAGAGGATATGAGAGGAGAGGATATGAGAGGAGAGGATATGAGAGGAGAGGATATGAGAGGAGAGTATAAGATAGGAGAGGATAAGAGAGGAGAGGATATGAGAGGAGAGTATAAGATAGGAGAGGATATGAGAGGAGAGGATATGAGAGGAGAGGATATGAGAGGAGAGGATATGAGAGGAGAGGATATGAGAGGAGAGTATAAGATAGGAGAGGATATGAGAGGAGAGGATATGAGAGGAGAGTATAAGATAGGAGAGGATATGAGAGGAGAGGATATGAGAGGAGAGGATATGAGAGGAGAGGATATGAGAGGAGAGGATATGAGAGGAGAGGATATGAGAGGAGAGGATATGAGAGGAGAGGATATGAGAGGAGAGGATATGAGAGGAGAGGATATGAGAGGAGAGGATATGAGAGGAGAGTATAAGATAGGAGAGGATAAGAGAGGAGAGGATATGAGAGGAGAGTATAAGATAGGAGAGGATATGAGAGGAGAGGATATGAGAGGAGAGGATATGAGAGGAGAGGATATGAGAGGAGAGTATATGAGAGGAGAGGATATGAGAGGAGAGTATATGAGAGGAGAGGATATGAGAGGAGAGGATATGAGAGGAGAGGATATGAGAGGAGAGTATATGAGAGGAGAGTATAAGATAGGAGAGGATATGAGAGGAGAGGATATGAGAGGAGAGGATATGAGAGGAGAGGATATGAGAGGAGAGGATATGAGAGGAGAGTATAAGATAGGAGAGGATATGAGAGGAGAGGATATGAGAGGAGAGTATAAGATAGGAGAGGATATGAGAGGAGAGGATATGAGAGGAGAGGATATGAGAGGAGAGGATATGAGAGGAGAGGATATGAGAGGAGAGGATATGAGAGGAGAGGATATGAGAGGAGAGGATATGAGAGGAGAGGATATGAGAGGAGAGGATATGAGAGGAGAGGATATGAGAGGAGAGGATATGAGAGGAGAGTATAAGATAGGAGAGGATAAGAGAGGAGAGGATATGAGAGGAGAGTATAAGATAGGAGAGGATATGAGAGGAGAGGATATGAGAGGAGAGGATATGAGAGGAGAGGATATGAGAGGAGAGTATATGAGAGGAGAGGATATGAGAGGAGAGTATATGAGAGGAGAGGATATGAGAGGAGAGGATATGAGAGGAGAGGATATGAGAGGAGAGGATATGAGAGGAGAGTATAAGATAGGAGAGGATATGAGAGGAGAGGATATGAGAGGAGAGGATATGAGAGGAGAGGATATGAGAGGAGAGGATATGAGAGGAGAGGATATGAGAGGAGAGGATATGAGAGGAGAGGATATGAGAGGAGAGGATATGAGAGGAGAGTATAAGATAGGAGAGGATAAGAGAGGAGAGGATATGAGAGGAGAGTATAAGATAGGAGAGGATATGAGAGGAGAGGATATGAGAGGAGAGGATATGAGAGGAGAGTATATGAGAGGAGAGGATATGAGAGGAGAGTATATGAGAGGAGAGTATATGAGAGGAGAGGATATGAGAGGAGAGGATAAGAGAGGAGAGGATATGAGAGGAGAGTATAAGATAGGAGAGTATATGAGAGGAGAGGATATGAGAGGAGAGGCTAGGAGAGGAATAAACTGATAAAGCAAAACATTAAGATCAAAAAGCAAAGAAAGGTTGAAGGGAGGAATCCTAAAGGGACCGAACAGAATAGTGATATATATATATATATATATATATATATATATATGTATATATATATATATATATATGTATATATATATATATATGTATATATATATATATATGTATATATATATATGTATATATATATATGTATATATATATATGTATATATATATATATATATATATGTATATATATATATATATATGTATATATATATATATGTATATATATATATATATATATATGTATATATATATATATATGTATATATATATATATGTATATATATATATATATATGTATATATATATATATGTATATATATATATAGGCATAGGCCCGAGGCTGAGCTGTGACAGTTCTAGACCGAGGTACTAGAAGCCTTAGAAGGTCCTGACGGTCCAAGGAGAAGAGGACGTCCACAGGTAGCCGAGATAAGTTGCCTGATAAGATCACAAAGATAGCGTGGAGCTTGACCCAGAAACACTTTGCATGTAAGAAAGAGGATTTTGAACTGAATCCTATCAGTTAGGGAAAGCCAATGAAGGTGTTGAGCCATGGAAGTAGAGATTATGTGAGAAACGAGGAAGACGGGCAATCATATGAGCAGCTGCGTTGAGAAGAGTCTGGAGCGGAGTGAGGCGGAGTTTTGGTAAGCCGATGAGTAGTGAGTTACAGTAGTCAATGCGGGAACAGATTAAGGCATGAACCATGGACGAAAAAATTGTTAAATAGTTAAGTCTTACGGCTAATTATTTTATGTCATTATCCTAAACCAGCCGTCTGAACATATTATATTTAAAAGGGTAACCAGATTAGCGTGACAATTTGTCCCTTTATGGCTTTATGTTCCCTTGTTACCAATACGATTGTGACTATGTTTGTTTTCTTTGATTCATCTTGTAATGTTTTTGGGACCAATAAACATTATGGTTATGGTTATGGTCAACTACATGACATAACTTGGACTAAACGGTCCACTAAAGGCATAAGGCGAGCAATGCACTTGACAAATTAACTAGGACAATGAAAATCATTTTTTCGTAGCAAACGGCGTCAAATGCCTGGCGCCAGGAAGGGATGATGATGACGACGATGATGATGACGAAAACTACGATGACGGTGATGATGCTAATAATGATGATGACGACGATGATGGTGACGAAAGGCTTACCGTCGTTGTAATTCGACGCCACGATTTCTTTAGCGCGATTATCCGCCAGATACTGCTGCTGATAATGCTGATGGAGACTGTACTCTGAACTGGAATCGTGCTGCCACTCTCTTTTCTGCAACCAATGTCCGTTAAGATGCTGCGACTCAGCTACAGAATCAGGAGTCACGACTGCGCCCCCTAGTGAAAGGGAGGATGAGCTGCTGACGTCCTCCAGTTTCGCCTCGTGCGTCATATCCGGGTAGTCGGGAAAGTGACTTCCGGTCTGGCCAAGAAATGACGTCATCTGGGCTGGGGTGACTGGGGGACTCAGAGCGTGTCGCGCGTACCCCTGGTGGGGTTGTTGGGGCGTCACGTAGTTGTTGCTGATGTCGGTGATGTCGCACCCTCCTAGGTTCGACGCTCCCCTGGGTCCACCCTCGAGGAAGGGGGACTGGATGTATTCCCCTGCGAAGGGGAGATAGAGGCGACCCGTGGCCTGGCTGGGGTGGATGTAGGAGGGTCTGGACGACCAGCCCTCGGACGGATCGTCGTGGAGATGATAGGGTTGATATGGGGGTCGTGATGAGGCCGTGGGGGAGGGTGAGAAGAACTCGTAGCCCTGCATCGTTAGGGGGTGATTAGGCGACGTCAGATAGAAGCCTGAAATGGAAAACTAGTAACATTAGATTGCAGCAACAGTAATGTTGAACCGACAACTACAAGATTAGATTAATAATAACAATAATGGTAATGGTAATGGTAATGGTAATGGTAATGGTAATGGTAATGGTTAAGGTACTTTTAGTGGTAAACATAATGGTACTGCTAAAAGAAATGAAGGTGGTTATGGTTATGGTTAAGTAAATGGTGACGGTAATACCAATTGTTATGGTTAAGGTAACGGAAATGGTAATGATTGAGGAAATGCTAATTGTTGTGGTAAAGGAAATGGTAATGGTATTAATCGGTGGAAGCAAACCTCCTATTATGTGGTCGGAATTTGTTACAATAGATGTGAAGAGGGATTCATCAGCAAGATCACAAAGATCATTAATTGAGGGATGATCAGAAGAGAGCATCCCATTTCGTACGAACTTTCGCAAAACAGCATTTAGTTGGTTATATGGAACGGTTACATATCCACGGTTCAGGCATAAAGAATGTAACACGAAATGGGACAGCATTGAAGCGACGGATGACAATTGAAAGCTGCTTCACATATAGCTTCTCGAGTGTCTCCGGATATATCATTTTTTTATTACTGTCATCATTATTATTATTATCAGGAACAATGAATCATCTTCGATACGGAACGGTGTCGTTAGAAAAATCAACAACATTTTCGCTGAGTCCATCGTCGAAAAAGAATAGCCTACATGAAAGACATTTCGCCACTGCTTGTATTTAATATGCGTCGAGCTTCTGCGGCCGAAACTTCGGCCTCAAAACGAACGGAATAGTAACTTCTGCGGCCGAAAGTTCATCGCATATGTTTCAGGACAACATTAACCCAAACCCTGACCCTAAGCGACCCTCACGAAGCTTTATACAAATGTTTGGTGTTTTTAACAGAGCGCGCATGCGCAGACGTCTTCACTTGCTGAAATTTGTACGTGCGCGACCATAGAAGTAACAGTTTCGTTTGTATTACGGCCGAGCTATCGGCCGCAGAAGATTTATTCACATAATAATTATTATCGTTTGATTCTAGATATGAAATCCCGGCCATTTGCTGTACATGTGTACTTTAAATAAATACTTTTATAACTGGTTCCAAGTGTACTATATAAACTTTACCCTCGTCTGATCCATTATCATCAGTTCAATAATTTGTGTCAATATTACGATTATTACAACTATTGCCATTGTTATCAGTATAATGATTATGATTATTACTATCATCATCATAATCATTATCAAATCATCATCAGCATTGTTGTTGTCATTGTTGTTTTTACTGTTGTTGTCGTTATCATTTTTAGTAATCATTCGTTCATATCTGTCATAAAGCTGATTCAAAGGATTGAACCTACCGTTTTCTTAGTTGTTGACCCTACAATGATTCACTTACAATCTATCAGATCGCTACATTCTGCATCCGCTATGCACTTCTTCGGCCAACGTACAGAATGATGATGGAGCATGTGTACACACATTAGTCAACGTAGATATATATACTGTATGGATACACACTAAATACACACCAACCACAATGTTTACACGATATATATAAACGTAATACGTACATACATCATGTATATATGTACACTATATATATATATATATATGTATATATCGTAATGTACATTAACATTTATCAAATCAAGTATGACGTACATATACACTATTTACTCAATTTAAACGCACACGCTACATTGATCATATATATATATATTATATATATATGCTGTAGGCTATATATTATGTTTGCACTATAGTTCATGTGATAATCATTAATTCCCAGATGACAATCAATTTCACCAAAAACGAAGTCTGACCTGATCGCAACTATTGTCTCTTATCTGACCCTATCGAGCAAACAACGCAGTTGGCCAACAATTATTATCTTATCAGCGTTTCGCTTTTTCTAGTGCTGGTTTATACTGTATGTTCCCAGTGTTAGTAGACACGCCGATCTTGAACGCATAATATACCCTGTTCCCAGTAAAACAAATGACTGTTGTGTCCCAATTCATCCCCCGCATTTGGGGTTGGGTAGACACGGATCTAGGGGGGGGGGGCGATTGAGGCGATCGCCCTCCCTAAGAGTCAATGAGAAATATTTTTTCCTGTCTGAAAATTTACTTACACGCTTCAAGTTCAAGATGACTTTGCGTCTTGTTATGAAGCAATTTATCAGAGCATTACGTTTTTGGCGTTAGCATATTAAAAACCTATTAATTACGCAATCAGCCTCAGAGTAAGCTAACATATTTTAGTGTCTTTGGCTGTATGCTTATGTTGATAAGGTGCAATGTAAGTAATTAATTTAGTGAATTTTGCTGTTTCGAAATAGTTTTAAGTTAGTTAAGCGCTAGATCTCGAATTATTATTAGTAATTGCTTTGACTGTATCGGCTAATTCAACCTGAACTCATAAATGTAATGAAATATAGATTATAAAAGCGTATCTGTCGCTGGAACTTAATTGCAATTGAAAGCTTACCTTTGATTGTTGACCATATTTCTTTTGCTGGTCAAATAGCAATAAGACAATTTATATAGGCCCATGTCAGCCAAAGCTTGCTCTTTATTGTTTAAACAGTAACTTTATATCGCGCTAAAACAAATGAAATGGAAGAGGGTCGCAGTATAGGCCTTCATGTATATATCGCATCACGCCAATCTACCTATTTTCTATTTTTTACATTAGCTTGATCTTGGAAACAATTGTAGATTTAATGGTTAGTAATAAAGAACTATTATTTTTCTTAACATTGGTCGAACCGATCCATTATATTTAATAGGCATCATATCAAATACATTTGTTTTACAGCTGATTTTAGTTGCAAAAGGTCTGATACAAAAATTGCTGCAAATTATCTTGGTTTTAATAATCACCAAATCGCTAATGGGAGTTCACAGAAAATCTTAGAAGGTGGAACAACTAACAGATCATTGTAGTTAGTTCATGATATCGCCCCAGCCTCTCCCTATAGTTAAAGTCAAGATTCGCCGAACGCAACAGTGTATTCAGAGGGTCGTGGTGTCACACACAAGTACCTCATAGTACGCTCACGAGCCCTGTACGATTACACCCCAAGGGTATTAGCGTAATCGGGTGAAACTCGGACCCATGTCCACCTGACGAAGCGGGGTGTCCTAAAAGTCGCCACAAACCGATTGACCTCTTCCATAACGATCGTATATGATTGTTTATATAGCGCTTCTTCCAGTACTAACTATTCAGAAGCGTTCTCAGCTTGACAGCCCCGAGGAAATAAGAAAGTCTTCAGGCAACGAAGGGATGAGGGTGGGAGCCCGATTAAAGCTTGCTACGAATACTGGGGAGGGGGACAGGTCATTCCACATAGAAGGGCCCACGATTGCAAAGGCACGGTGTTGAGTTATAGCAGTCCTTGCCCGTGGAACAAGAAGTTCAAGTCGATCCGCAGACTTTGGAGGGTAGGAGGAGACAGTAGACAATGATTTCCGCATTAAGTCGCAGAGGTATGTCGGGGCTTTACCCTGTTGATTTCCAAAGACAAAGAGGATTACCTTGTATTAGGTGCGAGAGTAAATGGGAAGCCAGTGTATGACGTCGATCATGTAAGTAGAAATGTGGGAATATCGAGGGAGACGAGCAATGACCCTGGCTGCCGAGTTCATAACCGACAGGTAGTCAATGCGACAACAGATGAAGGCATGAACAATTGTTGTGAATACGGGAGAGGATATATCTGATTGCTCTTAGACGCCTCAGGCGGTAGTAACGTGATGGCATCAATTGCAAGAGGTGCTCGGAGAAGGACTGGGTGCAAGCGAGGGTGACACCTAAGTCACGATCACTGGATGCAAATGTGACATCAGGATACATGGACGTGAGAAGTGGGAGGTTGAGTTTGAGGAGCTGCTGTTTTGTTCCAAACTGGATCAGTTGGGTTTTAGAGGAGTTAAGTTTAAGTCAGTTGGCCGACATTCATGAGTGGAAAGCATGAGACAGTCTGACAACGAGTTAATCGATCCAACAAGAGTGAGCTGCTCAGCAGGAGGACATGTACACAGGTTTGGATATCGTCAACACTATACTCTCTCGTCAGAGCTCTCGCCTACTACCGAGCTCAACAAGAAAACTCCGTCAAAATGGCGATCGCATCAACTCTACAAAGTTTTGTCAAATCTATAATAATAATAATAGTAGTAGTAGTAGTAGTAGTAGTAGTAATAATAATAATAATAATAATAATAATAATAATAATAATAATAATAATAATAATAATAATCGTTTAATTTCAAACTGACAGACAACAGTGTGATTACAAGTACATTATGAACGAATGACGACAAGTTATTACAGAAGTCGAATTTAGCCGTCGGCAGCAATGCACAGCGCCCAATATGTTCTCATTTTAGCCAACACCGCCTAGGGAAAGATGGACTAGTCAACCTTTTGTGGCTACGAGTCTCGAACTCAGGTCTTCAGTTCTGCGCTCCAGTGTGTTCACAATTATTCTACGCCAGTACGTCCAATTCTGCAGCGCTTAACTTCGTCATTCGACCAATCCGCTGACATATTTATGCGGAATGCAATCAATGAACCATTAACTAATTAAACGGACTCGCATTTCAACAATATGCGCTGATTTGGCTTTCCGGGTCCGCGCAAGCGATAATCCGCCGGGCGATAAAGGCGGACTGGCCCTCGGCGTTAAATGGGAGAGCATTAGATCAATTTGAGAGGAAGTCTGGTCGTTTTTCTTCTATTGGCCCCATCAATTATCCGGATAACTTCTGGATAAAATCGAATTAAGGGAAACTACGAAACCTTGCGAGCAGGCGTTTGCTTAGTAAGGCGGTTCGCATCAAAGTCACGAATATATATATATATACATATATATATATAATCACTAAATCGCTGTATATATAGCGATTTAATAACTATATATATACATATGTTTGCATGTGTGCATAATGTAATATTGTGTATGTATCTATGAATATATAAATGCAATCAATCAATCGAACATAATATAGCGCCCCTTCAAGATATCTACTCAGAGACCGGGCGCTACCGGTCCGACTACGGCTAAATAGCGCAGTTTTCAGTGATGAATGGATTGCAGATGAGGAGGTTTTGGGCAGAAAGCGAAACCCTTGGGGTAACCCATTCGATATATGTATATAAATAATATATTAATTCATATGGATATTGTCAGTCTATGTTTGTTTTTGAAGTTTATTTAAACACTTAAGGCGAGAACACGCAAAATGAGACTGCATGTGAAAGGCTGTCAGAGTACGAAAGAAGACTGTTGATATAGGGTATTAGAGAGTTTGGGTTTGCTTGTGATCAGTTAAGTACTCTAACTGTCGAAGAATACAGACGTGTTGTTTCATTTTTTACTGGCTATATGGTCGATGTATATAATTATGCTGTAAATATAAGAGGAGTCGAAAAGAAGAAAAATTGTTGTATTTTGAGTTTTGGTAACCATAACCAAGAGAAGGGAAAGGTTTAAGGTTACATTTTGGTGGGGGCGGCGGGCAGTGGCCGTACCTAGCTATAATTGCGCCCAGTGCCTAACTCCCACCAAAACACTTCGTTATTTGCACTTTTTAACTGCAACTGTAATTTTTGGTTTATTAATGAATGAAAATGGTGCCATATTTCAAGAAACAATGAATTTATGGAATAATAAAGTCAATTCATCCTGAAATTTGCTCCCCTTCCATATTTGCGCCCATTGCCACGGCCCCGCTGGCCCCGCCCTCGGTACGGCCCTGGCGGCGAGATGCGAAAATAGAGGATAAAGGATACGAGGTTTAAAGGATCAAGGATCAAAAGGATTTGAGGATCAAAGGATTAAGGATCAAAAGGATCGAAGGGAAAATATTAAAAGGATCAAGGGTTTAACAGAATGGAAATGATTTAAAATATCGATTACAAAAGGATTACTGAGAAGTGGATTATGCGGATCATACGAATCGAGTGGATTGGTCAGGTTTCTATGTGCTGAAGGGCAGGAAAGTGAAGATTGTTTTCTGGAGGATTGTTGAAAAGGTGTATTTTGTTTGTTTTTATCACAAAATACGGCCGCGTCCAATTGGGTAATTGCGAGATCGTTGATGTTAAATAAAGGGGCCACGTCCAATTAACGAGTTGCGAAGTCGTTGGTATTGAACAGACAAAATTAAGTTTAATTGGTTAATTGCGAAATCATTGATAGTAAACATACAATATGGAAAAATTACGTAGTGAAAACGGGAGTATATTAAGAAAATGTCGTCAGAAAGAATATAAAAACAGTTGATAAAGGAAGGTTTGGAGGAGACTATAGATATATATATAGTAATGTCAAAGCTATGTATAGCAATGAATTAATGCAAACTTTAGGGTAAGAGAAATAGACAAAGAATGGATAACCACTGAAATAGAGGGAGCCGTAGGAGGGATAATTGTGCAAGCTGAGAAAAAAGTTTTGAGAAGCAGACGACAAAGTCGACTATGGAAATGATGATGCAAATGGTAATGATGATGAATCAAAAAGAAAGAGAAATTAGGAACGAAGAACAAGAATTACAGCAACATAATGAGGAAAGAGCAGAAGAAAGTTACGAAGGTGAAAAGAGTATCACAGCAAAAGAGGGAGAAAGAAATTGAAAGACCTAAGAGAGAAGCACAAGCAGATGAACGTATAAGACAAAACCGAAGTGCTGATGTTGAATTGTTTGGAAAATAACAGAAAGAGGATAAATCTTTTGAAAGATGGTGGAAATTAGCTGAAGAAAACGAAAAGAATTTATATGAATTGTTACATCGAAAAGAGAAAATTTTAGGCATTGAAATTGAACAACTTGTTTTACCTAAAAGTCGAAGATTATAGATTGTGAAATTGGCTCACGATTCTGTGATGGGTGGTCATTTGGAAGAGGACAAAATCTAGAGAAAGGATCAAGTTATCCTTTACATGCGCAGAGAAATGGAAGAGTTTTGCAAATCTTGTGAAAATTATCAACTGAAAGCAAGGGGTGTGCTTATGGATGGAGTTCCATTCAAGACAATTGGCAAAAAATGACAATGGATGTAGTGGGGTCAATTGAATCTATGTCAACCGCAGGATATAGATATTGCTTGTGTGTAATGGACTCATGCACAAGATGGCCAACGGTATTCCTATTAAAATCGTTAGCAGCAAAAGCAGTTTATGATGCATCGAAGGTATTGTTTACAGATGTGGAAGTTCCTGCAGTGATGATAAGTGAACAGGGAACTAATTTTACGGCCGAATTGACCCCAGGGAATTTATGAAAGCAGTGTAGTGTGCTCCCAGATTTGATGCACCAGGACATCCAGAAGCAGCAGTACTAGTGGAAAGATGTAACCAAACTTTTAAAAAGATGGCTTACCATGTTATTCTGGAAAATCCAAAGCAATGGCATAAAATCGTTAGATTTACGGTTTGGGCATTGCGAGAGGTGCCTAATGTAACCACCGGGGTATCTCCTTATATGCTCGTATACGGAAAAGTTCCTAGAAGACCACTAACGATATTAAAGGAAGTGTTGACAAAAGAAATTCAGTCACCGCCAAATTTGAAAGTGAAAACAGAAAGATATTTACAGGAGTTAAATCAAAATCTGAAAAATGCAATAATGTATGCAGAAGAACATAGGTCTACTCGAGAAAAGCAATTACAATATACTAACCAATACAATAAGAAGGCAAAAGACATTTTCAGTAGGGGAGAAGTAATTCTACTTTACCCCACATCTACCAATAAGTTATTATCAAGATGGCATGGTCCTTGTTCGATAATACAAAAGAGATCAAAGTATTTTTATTTAGTTGATATGGGAGATGAACATCGCAAAATAATACATGCAAATAAGATACGAAAGTTTATTGCGAGATCATTGAGCTGCGGATTAGCATAATGTGGACGAAGATCAGGAATTTGAAAATATTGTGAAGTTATTAACAACCATGAAAAAAGCAGAGGACGCTGGAGTTATTCATTTCAATCAGGATCAAATATCGCATTTGGATAATTTGCAGGAGACGGAATTACTCGAATTATTAAACCGATTTGCAGATCGATATTCAGATCAACCAGAGTTATGCACATTAGTGGAACTCGAAATATATATATATATATGTATATGTATATGTATATATAACCCTAACCCATATACACATATATGTATATATATATATATATATAATATAGGGTGAAACAAAAGTTCGTTCACCGTTCTCAAAATGCGTTTTCTCAGTAAGAGCTTCATTTCTTCTAATATTTTGTATATATATATATATATATATATTTGTGTTTGTGTGTGCGTGTGCGTGAGTGTCTGTGTGTAGGGCAAGACTTGAGAGCTCTAAATTAATTATGCTCTGTCTTTCTTCTATCTATCTAGCTGTCTGTCTGTCTATTTTTGTGTCTGTTTGTCTCTCTCCGTCTGTCTGCCTATTTGTCCTTCCTTTTGTATGTCTCTGTATGTGTCTCACTCTCGCTCTCTCTCATCCACGATCGACTACGTGACAAATGCGCACACGAGTGACACCTAAAAAACTAACCGAGCATTGTGTCATTCATGCTTTGATGAATATCCAGTAGCACTGCCTATCGCTTCAATGATAGATGGAGCGACGGAAGACTAGGTCACGTGATGCAACCAGGTACTGCACTCGTCTGCTCCGGGCTTATCTGCGCCGTTTTTCACAGTTGACCGTCAACTTTTGACAAGCATTAACCAGAACGGCCTCGTGCTATAATGGGTCTCAGACTGAGTTGGCAGGCTGCACTCAATGGTTTCAGGTTCTGGCGCCGCATAAATTTAACAGACACACTGCATTCCTTCAAACGTGTTACCGGACTATTATGTAATGCGACTGTTCTGTCAGCGGTCAACTTGGTTATGTTTTATGATGCTGTACCCACCACTAGGTGGTGGTAGTTTTCGGTTTAATAACACTGTGATAACATTGATCACTGGTGTCGTCCTCCTCCTTTGTTCAGGATTGGGACTGGCGCTTTCATAGTTCAGGCAGTGACGGGATTGGAAATGAGCGCAGCGGTAAACCTGCCATGTCTCGTGCTTGGTATTTATAGCTTCGGTTTAGAGGTGTCGAAGAGATCGGTTTCTACAGGCGCTAAAACTGCCCATTCTACTTATGTCTACACTGATTTATCCATCTAATTTTTGCCGTCACACTAATCCTTTTCTTTATCCAGGCGTGAGACTGGCATTGTCGGAGTTCAAAGGATGACGGAGTTAGAAATGAGGTTAACAGTTACTGTCAAAGCATAGAGTGATAATTAGCTTGGTTTCCGTGTCTCGAGCTGGTTGTTGTAGTTTAACGACACAGTGTGGTAACAAAGACCATTAGCGTCGCCCCACTCCTTTATCCAAGCTTGGGACTGGCACTGCCTGAGTCGTTGCAGCAGCAAAGTTAATAGAGCTATTAAATGTGTAACAGAAAACAATCGGTAAACAACAATTCAGAGTGTCTAAATAGAGCTATTTACAATCAACGACTGCAGTGTTTCTTCATAATAATTTTATAGCATATTTTGTTATAATTGTAAAGGTGCCTTAAACATCCCGAAGCGCAAATAAATGTGTAGGCCTACCAGCGCTTTATGCGTTCTTTAGTGCAACTACTTTTTATAGCGCCTGTTTGGGACACTCGTCAACTATGTAACATCAGCATTGTTGGGTGATGAGTGGAAGACACGGTTTCCGGTAGATAAGCCTAAGTGTCTAGGATATGACATGACGAAGAGCTGTGTGACTTGTAGTGTCTAAGGCGAAATGGTTTAGATAGCCGTGATCACTATAGTCTAAGAGTTCGGGATAAGCGGCCAGTACTGTTTAGGACTACAAGACGTAGATATTAGCGACCACCATATAGTCTAGGACGACAGACAAGACTTCGAGATTATCTACCGATAATTATTGTCTATACAGGCCGACATGACTTAGGGACTTGTTAAAAGTAGATCTGGGCCCAGTAACTTAAGACAACGTTTGGTGTCCCTCATTGGCGATAGTTTCAGAGTCACAAGATGCTGGATGGTACGACATCAGGTAGAGAAAAAGAGGCTAGTGGCTAGGAAGGTAGGCAAGGCGAGAACAACTGCCGGTGAGATTACGAACCCTGTTTTGAGTACGGCCATCCTTAGGACGCTGCCCACCCGGCAACCGTGGAACAGGCAGATTCGGACCTTGGGACTGATCCGAGAAATGTTACATATCTTAGAGAAGTGACACAACCTCAATCTTTCTTGGTGAGAGCGATCATTCTGGTAGATATATAGAGCAACCATTTGGCATTGAGATTTGATAAGGAAGTGACTCTGGCGAATCCAGACGTGTTCACGAGCTGGAGTCGACACCTAGGTAGGCGTTCTGGCGGCATTCCACCACAATTTAATTTTTAATGTTTTTTGCTAAACACTTCCTGATCGTTCTTATTCTCTCTTCAAATGATACACTGCTGTACCTCTTTTTGGCGCAGTAGGTGCATTTAATAATGAAAATCGAACGCTTTTTGCCGGTGTGGTGATGGCAGTTTCGGCTTAGCAACAACTCTCCAGACAAAATTCGTAAAGATAATGATAAACATCGTTCGAAAATATTAGCATTTTCTTTTCTACTCCTTAAAATTTCCGTAATTAAAAGTATAAGCTTAAAATATCTACAGCGTCCACAAAAGTCGCGGGAACGAGCTTTTTCACAGGCGTAATAGGCCTACTGCTCCCCAGTAACTGTTATCTCTAAGTTGCGTTGTGATAACAGCAGATACAATAATTATTATTGCGCAAAGTAATAAACGACGTATAATTCGTAAGACGATGATATCCTACCTGATGGATTACGCATTTCGTAGAACCTCCTTGACTTGTACATGTTTCACGAACCGTGTATAGCCTACTTCCAAAACTTTAATTGAATTTACCCGAATATCTCACCACCAAGATTACATCCGACTATTTGACTCGCTACTCACCCTCACATATAGAGTGTTTTCGCGTCACGATAAACAAACGTATGCAATTGGACAGTATAATTATGTTGGATCCACTTGACAACTCTACCCTTTAACTACAATTGCTCAGAGTTTCGCTATAGAGTCCTATTGCGAAACAGCCAAGCCAGCCAAGCGCCTCATATATCAGCGTGTTTGACTAAACTTAGCATATCAAGATAAGAACCGAACACTACATCGTTGCAAACTGGGTCGAAGAGATATGCTATCTAATCTGGATTCAAAGTCCTCGTTTGCATATAATACAGTTAAACTACGAATTGCCGGGAAGACCCGCTAAGATATCTCCGACGGTTATTAATCAGGGCAGACAATGTCTCTTGTAGTCCGATTACGACCAATTGGGTATTGGAACCATTAATGATGTCTTTGATGTTACCGTAAGCAGCTAAACGTCATTATGCGATTTGGAAACAATAGTTTTAATTAAGGGAAGAATCGTGCGTCATTTTTAAGGTGTAAAGTGCGAAATTAATTGTATGTATTTATGCACGGAGTGAGAATTGGGAGATTCGCCGAAAATGGAGCGATTGGAGTTTAAGACGGTAATGTGACTAGGCAGGTAGCTGCAGCCTTGGATCGAGCTAAAGTCACTTACAGAAATGCACTTCGGCTCCTACTACTCAGTTTCTTTGGTAAGCGTAAACTCTACAGCGCCCAAAAATGCGAAATTACGGGAACCAGCCTATTCACAAGCGATTAAACAAACCAAAATCGATAGACAGAGGGTCAAGATCCAGATAGTCAGGTTTACAGACAGTCAGACGGTTAAGGTGGATGGTGCTTAGAATTGGAACGGGAATAGGATTTGTGAAAAATCAATGTTTTCAGTTTGAGTGAAAGAGTTTGGGGAGAGAGCAAGAGGTGAGGTTTTGGTTAGTTCGTAGCAGGGATCAAATATTTGTCTTAATACTGGAGGGAGTTTGTTCCAAAGAGGCGAGCAGTGGCTATCGAGCGATTAGAAAATTATGTCAGGGTTGATGTGACGGAAAGGTGGATCATTGTTCAAGGCAATGTGTAGTTCAGGTCAAACAGACAAAACAAGAACTTTCCCCTTTCAGGCTGCATGAATGGAAGCAACGATTGATGAAAACAATGCTATGCGTTAATGGAAGCTGGATTGATTTAATTGGATTGGAAGCTGGATTGATCGTTTAATATCATGAAAATAGTTGAAATTTGTAAATAACGATTTAAACAATAAAAAAATCCTTGAAGCAGTCCTATAAAATAACAATGAGGGGATAATTAACTATGTCCTGGGAATTTTGTTCACGAGCATGCGCCCTTAACTCGCCACGATCTCCTTGCTTCCCTCTTCCACTCTCCATACTCCGTCTATATGTCCTATCGCCTGTACGTCTCTCTCTCTCTCTCTCTCTCTCTCTCTTTCTCTCTCTCTCTATCCCTCTCTGTACCTCCGTAGGTCGTTCTGCTTGTCTCTCTGTCTCTTTCTATGTCCTGTCTCTCTCGTTCTCTGTCTCTTTCTCTCTAGCCCACACAATAAGACTTAGTCTTTTATCAACATATCACATCCACCCCCAGAATAAACTCTAGTCCATTTCGAATGGGTTACGGATGCGCACCCAGGCCTGAAGAGTTCCCACTGTTTACAAACCCAGTCTCATCACATGAGCATTTCGAACGGTAGCCCCATTCAACCCTCATTGACCTCTGACCCTTGGTCAGAGAGTTAAAACAATGGCTAGCCTGGAAGTACACCGTGTGCCAAATAAAGGCATCCTCCATCCAGTGATTTCTGTTTACACTAAGGCCCTTCATTGATGAACCATCTCCAAGAACACGGGGTCACCATAACGCCTCCCTGGCTGAACCGACCCAATGTCCACAAGAATTCCACATCATGGTAAACACTCGGATGCCTTCAATGTTTCGCGCTAAACCACCCTTACCCCTTCACGAGGCCCATCTTGATACATACGTGCCTGCACATACATAAAACATACGTGCATGCATACATGTATATATATATATGCAACACATACATATATATATATATATTTCATTTTTCATTTTCTCTCCTCCGTACGTCAGGCCTGCGACGACGATGAGGCCTCAACGAAACGTCTCCATACAGTTCTGTCTCTGGCCATTTCTACCGTCATCTCATATCCACGTATTCCGTCCTCAGATCTTCTCTAATATTGTCTATCCATGTTTTTGTTGTGTCCCTCTGCTTCTTGCTCCATCTACGTTGCCATGTACTATATATATATATATATATAGTACATGGCCTGTACATGACATGTAATATATATATATATATATATATATATATATATATATATGTAGTTGCTTAGTAGTTATAACTAGTTATTAGTTATTAAGAAGTAGTTAAAACTACATGATGACACAAAATTCATTCACCATTTTCAAACCCATCTGATGTCGCCATACGACCCATCTAAATCTGACTGCAGTGCAGATCAAAGAAAGAAAGAAACAAATACAAGGAGGTCGAACAGAACATTTATCTACAGAAGCGGAGCGTTTAGTATTGTAAACATATCTAAAATGTAACCAAGACATAGAGATGTTTGCAACATGTATAGATGTGCCTGACGTTAATCATCTCATATATGAAGACGTCGTTAAATAAACCTTACAGCTCGGATCAGAGTGATGTGATCAGGCATGCGTGACAGACTGGCCAAAGCATAACGAGCGATAGCGCTACAAAACTTAAAGCTTTCCGACATTACTGTAGGAAGCAATAACGATTACAATACAATATTGATTAACAGTATACTTGCAATTGGCGTATGCACAACAATACAATTGTATTTGACATGATCATCATCCACTGCTTGTACTCCGGCAGTGCCAGTCCCACTTGGGAATAAGGAGGAGGGCGCTGCCAATGATCCTTATCGTCACAGTGTCATTAAACTGCAACTACTACTGCTATTCTGAAAGCTATGGTATACCTCTTGCAGACATACATTTCTCACAGCATGTGTCTTTTCATTGATACGTAGACATGTAATGTAAATCCTCGAAAATTTCTCAGCGCCCACAAAAGCCACGTCAGGGAGACCAGCTTATTCACCGGCGCTATGCCAAATCAAGTCCGCAACAGTCAATCCTCTCGTTTCCTTTCGGGCATATATATGTTTAGGCCTAAGCAGGGCCGAGGCTTCACGGTACATTTACACGAGTATTGACATTTATTTATTTCGACTGTTTGATTACAATTTACATTTAACCAGACTTAGCTTATCAGTCGGTTTAGTAGCAGAGTCCGGGGTTTCGAATATTTTGTCCGACGCGTTACTCTAACCCCCTCGGCTAAGATGAGTACACCGGACATATTCTGTCGGAATGAGACAGAATGGGGTGAGAGGACCGCCGTCGTATTATGAGACCAAGGAAATGAAGTCGCTAAGTCTCCACACCTCAAGCCTTGCTCACAGCGTACGGCTCGCTTTCTTATCAGTATATCTAGAAGTTTTCGAGTTGATGCAATCACGATACTTACTTCTTCAGATGCGGAAAGAGCCACTCGATAAACTATGCCTCGGTAGTACAGCCACATCACACGGAAACCAATAACTCAACCGTACGTATGAATCGACGTAACAGAAACCCTCATTATTGCATGCTTACTACCAATGATACCCATTCCCCTATTGGCTGCGACCACCGGCCTATGGGGCTCTGAGGGTCCGCAGGGTTAGGGCTGAGGGGTTAGGCCTCCTTAAGCGACCAGCTGGCCTGAGTAGGCAGTCTTCGACTCGCTTGCAACAGCTGATAAACCTCAATCAAGCGCTTATCAAAATGTTTCCCGACCCGCGCGCGACCTCGACTGGGGTGCCGTACGGAGTTTTGCGACGTTGGGTCACGAACGGAGGTCACGGTGCCGACACTTCTGCGAGACTCGGAGGCGCCGATAATTCGGATCGGCGACCGAAGAAAAAGACAATGGAGGAACGACGGAAGGAGGGACGGACAGACGGAGAGAGGGACGGACAGACAGAGGGAGGGAGGGAGGGACGGACGGACGGACGGACGGACGGACGGACGGAGTGGCGATAGGAAGAATGATTTGAGGGTGTTAAGGAAGGAACGCTCAAGGAAAAGATCGAGGGGAGTAAGGAAAGAAGGATGGAAGAATGGATCGATGTGCAGTAGGAAGTATGACTGAAGGAAGGGAAACCATCGAGGGAAGAAAGGAATAATGGTCCGTGGAAAGGAAGAAAGAATGGTTGAAGTGAAGGAAGGAAAGAAGGATGGATGGAAGGAAGGAAGGATGAGGGTAATGGAAATGGATCGATGGCAGTAAACAAGAATGGCTGTAACGACAGAAAAAGAATAGAGCAGGACGGAAGGATAAATGAGGAAGGAAGGAAGGAGTTTGAAAGAAAGAGGAATGTATGTTTGGGTGGATTTGAGGGTGGTTGAACTGATTGACTCAATCCAACCAATCTGTGAAAGATGATTGGAGTGATTTGATGGGAGGATGCATAGGTTAATGAATGGAAAGATGGATGAATGAAGGGACAAGAGGGCATTAGCAGCTTCAAGTAATAAGACGACGACAAAGAGTAGACAGAAGAACAAGAAGAAGAATACAAGAAGAATACAAGAAGAATGCAAGAAGATTATAAGAAGAATACAAGAAGAATACAAGAAGAATACAAGAAGAATACAAGAAGAATACAAGAAGAATACAAGAAGAATACAAGAAGAATGCAAGAAGATTATAAGAAGAATACAAGAAGAATACAAGAAGAATACAAGAAGAATGCAAGAAGATTATAAGAAGAATACAAGAAGAATACAAGAAGAATACAAGAAGAATACAAGAAGAATGCAAGAAGAATACAAGAAGAATACAAGAAGAATACAAGAAGAATGCAAGAAGATTATAAGAAGAATACAAGAAGAATACAAGAAGAATACAAGAAGAATGCAAGAAGATTATAAGAAGAATACAAGAAGAATACAAGAAGAATACAAGAAGAATACAAGAAGAATGCAAGAAGATTATAAGAAGAATACAAGAAGAATACAAGAAGAATACAAGAAGAATACAAGAAGAATACAAGAAGAATACAAGAAGAATACAAGAAGAATACAAGAAGAATACAAGAAGAATACAAGAAGAATACAAGAAGAATACAAGAAGAATACAAGAAGAATACAAGAAGAATACAAGAAGAATACAAGAAGAATACAAGAAGAATACAAGAAGAATACAAGAAGAATACAAGAAGAATACAAGAAGAATACAAGAAGAATACAAGAAGAATGCAAGAAGATTATAAGAAGAATACAAGAAGATTATAAGAAGAATACAAGAAGAATACAAGAAGATTATAAGAAGAATAGAAGAAGAATACAAGAAGAATACAAGAAGAATACAAGAAGAATACAAGAAGAATACAAGAAGAATACAAGAAGAATACAAGGAGAATACAAGAAGAATGCAAGAAGAATACAAGAAGAATACAAGAAGAACAATAGGAAATAATTATGAGAAGATGGTAGCGACTTCGTTTTTCTTATCCTCGGCTGTTGCATGTATTCATCCATCCATCCCTCTTTCCTTCTATTCGTTTCTATTCTCAATCCATTCTCGCGATTCCTTCCACCCCTGAAGGCTTCCATTCTTCCTTGTCCCATTTTTCCATGTTTTCTTCCCACTACTACCTCTCTTCTTTCCCACAATTTCCAACATCCTTTAAGTTCTTCTTATTTCTCACTCTTCCTCTTTCCCCCAATCTTCAATATTTCTTCCAAACTTCCCTTCTTGTCTCTACTTCAACATTTTTCTCCCAATACTTCCCTAATCCTCTCGACTCTTCCAAATTCCTTCCCATTCTTCACCTTACCTCCTCCCTCTTCCCGATGTGTTACCATTCCTACCTTTACTCTCCTACTCGACTCTTCCTATTTCTCCCCACTCTTCCCTTTCCCTCCCCACTCTTCCCTTTCCCTCCCCACTCTTCCCTTTCCCTCCCCACTCTTCCCTTTCCCTCCCCACTCTTCCCTTTCCCTCCCCACTCTTCCCTTTCCCTCCCCACTCTTCCCTTTCCCTCCCCACTCTTCCCATTTCCTTCCTACTACCACTGCAACATCCCTCCACATCTCTAGCGTGTATACTGTCGTCCGGAACGCCATTAATCCCTCAGTCAATCAATTCAACATTCATCAAAAATAAAATATTACCTACATTACACATTTCAAATAATTGTATAAAATATATGTTAATTATATTTGCAAGAATACCTATACAGTGTAATATCAATTTTGTGCGAATGTGTGTACCTGTTTGCCTGTTTGCGCGTATGTTTGCGTGTGTGCGTGACTGTGCGTTCGTTAATGTGCGTGTCTGGCGCGCCCGTGTAGGTGCGTGCGTGTGTTGATGGGGTCAGAGTTGACGCTGAGAACTTGCAGGGTCAAATTGGTCGGATGTCGAAGAAACTTGGAGAATGTTAGGCTACAGCCTACAGGTCAGCGAAAGAAAGAAATTAGGTCTGCATAAAAGAAGTCAGACCTACATAAGTAATCTTCACACATCACTACCATTTTGTTGCTGACATCGTCGTCGTCGTCTTCATCACCATCAACGACAAACTCATCACCATCATCATCACCACCACCATCACCAACACCATCATCATCATCACCACCACGACCATCATCATCATCACCATCATTCGATTGCTGCTTAGTACAGTACGTCTTTCAGTTTCGACAACAGAGCATTGTTCCTTGACCACTGTGTTTACCAAAGAATAACTACAATCATCTTTCGCGGTCTAGTTCTTATAGAGCAATTAGGTCTCTCGTCTCTCCACACAGACAATTACGATGGCAGATCCATTGCAGCGTCTGTCTGTCCAGTGTAGGCGACCCTTCCATCCAATCCCAGAATTCCCTCTACCGTTCGCCCTCGAGTGTTGGAGGAGGCGTCATTGGGACGGGGTAGAACAGCAGGGGGCGCTAAGAGCTCTCTGACCCCCGGTGACCTCATACGCGGACAGGTGACATATAGTTACCAAATGACACCACGATGGTTCATGATCCTACGCGACGCATACTCTCTCTCTCTATATATATATATATATATACATAATATATATGTATATATGTGTGTGTGTGTGTGTGTTTGTGTGTGTATGTCTGTGAGTAGGTGTGTGTGTAGGTGTGTATAGTACGACGGGTTCACTATGTTCATTTAATATAGATATATAAATTATAAAATTATAAATAGTATATTATATATATATACGACTCATATATGTGTATATATATATATATATAATGATGGGCAATTTTAACTATACTGTAGTTATTAACTAGTAGCTATAACTACTAGAAGTAGTTTCCTAATAGCTATAAATTATAACTAGTCTTTAAGAAGTAGCTAAAGAAATAGTTATAACTACTTGTATCAACATTAACATTAACTAAATTTTTTAATTCCGTCATACAGGAATTTCTTTTACTTATTTTGCAACAAACATGGACGTTGCCCATATAATCTCATGAGTAAATTCGCCACATAATTGTTTCATTAAAATTTGTGCATACTATTGTCAGGAAGTGGGTTCCTCTCAGAACTACAGAGAAAGCCTAATTAAGGCATTATGCCCGTTTAATGGCATGGATACCTGGAGATTGTAATGCGAAAAGAACTAGTGTAAAGCGGTCGTAGAGGGGTTGAGGCTTATGATCCAATGTTAAAGAATGAGGAAAGCAGCCAGTACACGGCTGGATGACCACCAGTGGGCGGCTGGGTTACTACTAGGTCTGAGAGAGGTGATTGTCGAGTCAAGAATGACAGGGGTGAGAAAAGAGAGACAGACAGACAGACAGACACACATAGACAATGGTAAGAGACTGGGCATTCTGTGACTGGCTGGATACCCAGTACGTGGTCGTTTTAAATCTGAGCAGCTATTGCCAACGTACGAGGAATTGAAGAAGCACAGTCGATGCAGACAGCAAAAGGTGAGATATACAGTAATATTTTTTAAGAGCATAGGGAGCCATTATTATCAAAAATCCACTTTGGTTGATATAACTCATATGAGGCAACTGATAGCTTCAAAGTCGTTTAAGTGGCCGGGATGGTTTCTGGCGCTCTAAGTACAAGCAGTTAGAATTCTGTCTGGCATTAATATGCTTGTATTATTTTATCACTATATATATATATATATATATATATATATATATATATATATATATATATATATATATATTTAGTCGCACTGAATTGCTAAAAAGGTGTGTGGAAATTAATGTGGGCCAAACAAATGTGTGGCGGTTGGAAAGATCATTTTGTAGTATTCAATAATAAAGGTAACTTTCAATTTTTTACACATGAACAAACCTTTTCAAATAGTCTGAAGGCCCAGATAGAGAAAGTAGTGCCTCTTCTAACTAAAAATAACATAAATTAAAACTTGCAAAGTGCAACTTAAAGAAAAACCTCATCAGTTGGCACTCCCAACCACAGAAGAGGAACCCTCATTCAAACAGAATAGACACAAATCGCTGCTTGAACAAATAAAAAGACAGACAGGCCAGCTCAGCTATAAGCTAATGAGGATAACAGGTCATTACTCCCCCGGACAATAACCCTCCACCGATAATAAGCCCTCATGCAAATTACCCCCCCCCCCCCCACCCTCCTGAAAATAACTACCCCCCTCCCCGTAGAGTAATGGACTAATGGTAAGACAAGAGACCTCCTTCACAAAACATCAGAAAGTAATTATTAGATAACTAGCAGATAATTAACAAACATGGAACAGTCATTATTAGGCAATTTGTCCGTTTATTTTATGCATGAGTAGGCTTTATAAACTTTACCAAACATCGAAACATAATTATTATTCAGAGAAAACAAGCATTATAAGTTCACTGCAACCAATTTCTGGTTTGTCATCCATAAAAACCTCCAAGAAGCAAATATTATGCTGACTCAAATGCACGCCGCAATCTTCTAATCTCATTAGAAGGAGCGCAATGTTATTGACTACCTACGTGGAATAGCTCACAACTTGTCCTTTTAAGTGCATTGAACTATTTAACAATAAACAGCATTTTCTTTGAGAGATTTAATTTAATACTCACATTGAATGGTTCTTTAATATAAGACTTATGTCTAATAAAATCATTATAAATGTATAGTTATTATATTATTTGTAAAATAATATAATTATTTGTATCAGTGGTTTAAGGTGTATGGGTATTTTCATGTCGTACCATTACTATCCGGGGGGTTATTGTCCGGGGTAGTTATTTGCATGGGGATGATGGGGGTTATTGTTCGGGGGGGGTTAATGTCCGAGGATTAATGTCTGGGGAGTAATTGTCCTAGAACTGTCAATAAGGAATGTTGTTCCAGACATATGACTGAGGAAATCAAAGCTTCTATGTTGAGCTTTAGAGGAACAAGACCTACGAACAGATGAGGCAGACATTCATAGGGAACCAATAAATGATCCGGGCCTTCCCACCACCAACCAAACAGTTCTGCACAAAATAAAATATCTTAAATTCAATACGTCTTGGGATAGGCACGGAATCACCGTATTGCACAAAAGGGGCAACGGGTCAGGTCAAACCGCCGCTCTCATAGCGTGATTCAAGCTCGGTTAGCTACCCATGGTCCCATCACTCAATGCAACACCATACTCAAGAGTCTGTAGCAGTTTTCTAGTGACTGTCGGCCCACGATACGGGTTCCCGTCTGCTCCCAGGGGGCCTATGGTTGTAGGCAGCAGCCATCGCGGAGGGCAGGGTGCAGTTTCGAGCCCTGTGGTGCTTGAGAGAGGACCGCCACTTGAACCCTAGGCCACAGTCTGGGCAGTGGTAGCTGTGGATGGAGAGGTGGGTTCCTCGAATGTGCTCCATGAGCGTCCGGCGGCACTTGAGCTCCGCACCACAGACGTGGCAGCGCAGAGACTGGTTGTCCGTCGGCGGATAGATGGCGTTGAGGATCTTCTCAACTGACGTCACGCTCTCGGCGGTCTCCTGCTGCAATATGTCATCAATGTGATGTAGCGTTAGAGTGATAGGAGTATGCGGCGAAACAGCAGAAGGATCAGAAGCAGGAGGAGCTGAGGCCACTTAAGAGCCTTGGGAATGAAGTGATAGCATCCGTTCATACATCAAGCCATCCATCCACCATTCCATAATCCATTCACTCACTCACTCACCCATCAATCCATCCACAAACCCACCACTCCATTAATCCATCCATACACCAATCAACTAATCAACATCAATCCACCCATCGATCCGTTAATCGACTAAAACTCAACAAAGGAGTTTTGCTTTCCTCAGTCCTGTGTCTGGAACAACATTCCTGATTGGCCTAGAGCTGAGACGGTCAGCCTGTCCCCATATCTGTTCCACAAGCACCTCAAGTCTATTCTGTTTGAAGAAGGGTTCTCTCATGTTGGGTTGAGAGTGCTACTGGTGAAGCTTTCCTTGAAGTTGGGCTTTACAAGCAGTCAATATTAATACATCAGTTACTTCAACCCATCCGTCCACCCATCAATCCATCCATCCACCCATCAATCCATCCATCCACCCACCCATTAATCCATCCATCCATCCACCCATCAATCCATCCATCCACCCATTAATCCATCCATCCATCCACCCATCAATCCATCCATCCACCCACCCATTAATCCATCCATCCATCCACCCATCAATCCATCCATCCACCCATTAATCCATCCATCCATCCACCCACCCATTAATCCATCCATCCATCCATCCATCCATCCACCCATTAATCCATCCATCCACCCATTAATCCATCCATCCACCCATTAATCCATCCATCCATCCACCCACCCATTAATCCATCCATCCATCCATCCATCCACCCATTAATCCATCCACCCATCCATCCACCCATTAATCCATCCATCCATCCATCCATCCACCCATTAATCCATCCATCCACCCATTAATCCATCCATCCACCCATTAATCCATCCATCCATCCACCCACCCATTAATCCATCCATCCATCCATCCATCCACCCATTAATCCATCCATCCATCCACCCACCCATTAATCCATCCATCCATCCATCCATCCATCCACCCATTAATCCATCCATCCACCCATTAATCCATCCATCCATCCACCCACCCATTAATCCATCCATCCATCCACCCATTAATCCATCCATCCATCCACCCATTAATCCATCCATCCATCCACCCACCCATTAATCCATCCATCCATCCATCCATCCACCCATTAATCCATCCATCCACCCATTAATCCATCCATCCACCCATTAATCCATCCATCCATCCACCCACCCATTAATCCATCCATCCATCCATCCATCCACCCATTAATCCATCCACCCATCCATCCACCCATTAATCCATCCATCCATCCACCCATCAATCCATCCATCCACTAATCCATCCATCCACCCATCAATCCATCCATCCACCCATTAATCCATCCATCCATCAATCCATCCATCCACCCATCCATCCACCCATTACTCTATCCACCTATCCACAATTTCCTCGAGCCATATATCCATCAATCCACCAACACATAAATTCATAAATCAACTGACCCACCCATCAATCCACCCACCCACCCTTACATTCATCCACTCTTTGATGCACCCACCCAGTCACACACATCCTCCCACCCAGCAGACCATTTAAACCGTTTGACCTGACACAAATACTCCACCAACGAGGTCATAGTGAAAGTACAAAACGAGCCAATACCTGGTAGACATGACCTTTCTGCCTCTGATCAGATGATGAACTGTACCGTGATCCCATTGACCTCTGCAGCGTCTGGCTTCTCCTTCGACCCTTGCAGTTGAGAGGCAGCCAGTGGGAGGCAGTGGACGACATAGGTTTCCTGCATAGGGAGCTTACGCTCGTTGTATCAATAACGGGAATGGACGATTCGGAATCTCGCCCTGATCTCGCGAAACCCCCAAATCCGTCATAGCCGTCCAATTCCGATTTCACTCTGGCTTCGAACTCACCATTCTTACACATCTCGTCCCTCTTATGATCGTCAGTGTTTCTCACAACGTAATCAGACGAACATTCCGCCACAGAGAAATCCACCTCACTTTTAATAACGATGTCGCGTCCAAAACCTCGAAGCCTCGAGTCATAGCAGGAACCTTTCTCCATCTCTTCATCGCTGTCCTCCACGTTCTCGATCTGTTCAGCGGGCTCATAGATGTCCGTGACATTGCCAGCCCACCTGCCACAAGCACCTTTCCGGATGTAACGACCAGAGTGTGAATGCCTTGCGATTTTGTCGGTGGGTTCTGTCGGTTGTGGCTCAAAGGAGTTTTCTGTGGAAGCGGGCGCGACGGTCTCCCGGAAGCTGACGAGGAAGACCTCGTCCTCGCTCAGCGTGATCCCGATCATGGCTTCGATCGAGAACTCAGAGTCGATCGGGAGACCATTTCGGCAGAGAAGGAGGATGGCCTCAGAGAGCAGTCTCTTCAGCTGGACCTGCTGAGATTTGTCGATCATCTTCTGTCTTTAAAACAACACAATTTAGTAGTTTCATCAATAGAACAGCTCTGTTCTATTAAATTCCCGTTACAATTATGACAACTGTTCCTTTAAAAAATATATCATCATTTATCTTATGCAATTCAGAGCAGTTACTATTTGCCATCGATGAAATCTGAATCTAATAAGTTGATAATAATAATTTTCGTTTCATTTCAAAATGACAAACCACAGTATGATTATAAGTCGAGTAGGAGCGAATGATAAGTTATTACAGGAGTCGAATTTAACCATTAGCTGCCATGCAAGGCGCATTACATCATGCATCTAATTTAAAAACGCCATTGCCTAACGAAAGAAGGGTTAATCAACCTTATAAGGGATACGGGTATCTAACTCGGCCTGACTCGGTTCCTCAGCTCTGCGCCCCTAGTGTGTTACTCTACGCACAGACTGGCGCTATATAAAATCTAGTTCTTGTAGCAACAATACACGGTGCTACAACCGCTGTCAGATTGCCTAGTTACACAATCTAAAACCTGGTTTTTCCCGAAAGCAACGACAAGCATCTTAGAATTTCATCAGTCATATAAACACCACGATTAGCGATTTGCTTGTGGTCGTACCTTTGATCTCCAATTATTTAGCAAATTTGATTTATTTCGCCAAGGAATTAACCATATGAGACAAATCGGTGACCATAATAAATTGTAAGTAACCCGCTAAAAGACCATGTATTCAGCGGTGGTTTGGAGCCGGTTCGGTCAGGTTCGTGCGAACCGTTAGTTCAAAATAATATAATTTATATGCCTAAAATCAACTACTAATTTCCAAAAAATCAAAATTTTGTTAATTGAAAATTTTGTTAATTGCTCCAGTCAAACACTTAAAAATGCTTGGCGGATGGACCCGAAACTCCGCTGAAGGAGCTTCGTGGGCCCAGACGCCAGACCCCCTAATCGTAATTTGACTGACTGTGGCGGTGACCGATATGGCATAAGGGGACATACTAACTGCGAACCCTTTGTTACAAATTTGGCAATACACCGCTGCATGTATTACCCTAACTCAAACATCAGAATCATTATTTTACACCTAGCTTTCTTTCTCAAAATAAATGTCTTTCTGTGGAATAAAATAACTAGGCCACAAGTTTTCCGCTCAAAACTGAAGCGTAATCTTTAAAAGAACTCTAACTCAGTCAATACTCTGCCTTCCAACTCTCTAAACGACACCCGCCCTCAGAGCTAAGTTGGCCCTATCACCTATCTGATGACCTGTTTTTGACCTCATATAGACAGTAGAACACCCGGCCGTTGAAAAAAAATTAAAATGTCAACCTTAATTCTGATTCGGCGCGTCGCTTATGAATAAGCTGGTGCACTGTGCCTGGCTTTAAGTGGCGCTTGAGAAATTTAGATTTTGAATCATTTCGATTACGATTAAAAAATCAGATTCACCTTAAGTTCGCTAGTCCAGACGTTGACACCCGCAGAGAGCGCTGCTGACTTTAAGCCGCGCGCTATGTAACTGTTCAATTACATTACTTTTTAAACAGCGACAAAATCGCACGATAACTATTCAAAACATACTCTACGTATCTATATATGCGTCATTGTGACGAACTGACGAAATATCTTCTATGGCCTATTATTTTTCAATCTCAGAGTCTGTTGTCAAGATCGATCAATCAAACCTCAAGACTAAGGTCTAAACTTTCGCCTCATGAGTTCAGACTAAAATCTTTATTTGATCTCAAGACCAAGAATATTACAATGTGTCTTTTTTATAAACGGACCTAGATCTGTCTCGGACAGCGAGCATGATTATTACACTGGCTTCCAATCTCACAACGAACTGCAGCCATAGAATATAGGCCACGCCATGGTCTCGCAATGTATTCTTGACTACCTCTGTTCATCTGCGGGAGCGTCTGCGAGTAGATTACTACTAAGGTTCTATAAAGACGTAGAAAGCGAATGAATGGGTGGATGGATGAATGAGTGAATGCTATGCATAAGCTGTTACAGTAACAGCTAACAAATTCACAATTACTGTCCTCAAACGTATTAACCATAGAGTGTGACATCCGTCTCTTTCTATCTTTAGGACGTAACACGCTCATTTCCGTGAGTTGTTGTTTCACTTGTTTGAGAAGTCCCTTGGCTGTTGAAGCAAGATCCCGTGACATCTTGGGCAGAATTTTATTTTATAAAGTGTTCCGCAAAATAAATTTTCTTAGGTCTCAGTTGATTCTTAAATCGTGAAATGTATAATTGAATCCGAATTTAACGCCTCAGTTGTCGTTTAGACGTTTACACTGAGTTGACGCTCGATAGCTTGTAAATTTATTTAGCGCCTTCAAGGCAGTGTTTAATAGGCGTGGTAGGTTTGCATGTTATTTTAAAGTTCTTTGTGCAGATAATGTCCGAATCGTATCATTTTGTTAGAAATCAATCTCTTCTGGGTTCAGTGGTAATCGCGATGTATCATAATGATATCTTGTGTACTATTAATATGGAGAGGAAGAAATCAAGCAATTGTCTTATTTTATTGGTTGCTAGCAGTATGATTGAGTAAATCTATATTGAGTCAGTGACCAATAAGGGTATGGTAGATATTTTCGACAAATGAGGTGTTGGAATTTTGATCTGCAAGTGTTCTGCTAATGATATAATTACTCATCATAAAGGACTACTTAAAACAGATGAGCTTAATGTCACCTGATTCAACCGAGTTTGCCACTAAATTATTCGTTTTATAAGATCAATTCAATCTCGTTTATTGTAGCCGCTAACGGTATTCAAAATCAAGTTCAGTGGGGCAGACATTTCGTAACATGTTTCTGCTCTACAATCACTCTTGGCAAGCAGCCAGGAAGGCTAATAATTCTTAAGGCTAGACTGCATGGCGCAATTCATGAGCAAGTATTTTTGCTGTCCGCGAACTTTACCCAAGCTGGATCATTTGTAATCATTGGGCTGCCCTCTTTCATTACATTGGGAATTCTGCAGCACAATTTGTAAGGATTGTAATATATTCATTCATTCATTCAGTACAAAGATTTATATAGCTCCCCTACATTCGGTCACAACTGGGATAGGCTTCTCGCTGGCATCATCACTGAAGAGATTGTGACAAATCACACAAGAATCTTAAAATAAATACGAAAGCCTTGCTAGACAATAAATGTTAGAGCTTAAGTTGAAAATACAACAATTAGCCTAAGAAATAAACAGCCTTGTATACTTTATTTATGCACACAGGTAAACGGAAACAATGATTGTAAAATAAAATATTTGCGGTACACAGCGCCGAAATGGCAATAATTTAATACTTTCAAATTTCTCTTACAAAATGACCCCCCTTCAGATCTGAGGGGCTGAGGGACCATTTTCTACTTCGGATATGTATACATTCTTTGCGATTAGTGCTGCAGAATTTCTTGACCTCTTTGCATAAGATATATAAAGTCTTTGCTTGTGTTTCAAAGGTTACTGAACGGACATAAGGCACAGATGACGATGGCTGAGGGTTCCTTTCCTAAGGACCTGTACTTCAGTGGCCCTGACTACGATGCCGAGGGTCAGGGCGGCCCTTCCGCGGAGAAGATACCCCGCCTGCTCTTGATGGGAATGAGAAGGTCTGCATAAGGTTCCTTGTTTCCGTCTGATTTTATTTTGCGACCTGTGCTATTTCTGATGTGATTCAGTTCTAGCAATTTTTATTGTCCACTGTCGCTCATGTTAACTAGCGTTTCTGCATTTTTATCAGATTGTTTTCTTTAACGCTAAACTAATATCTTTATCATCAACAACATCATTTGGAAGATTATTTGGATGGTGTTATGCAAAACTCGACCAACCCCAAAATTCAGTATTGTCCAGATAACGATTTTTGTCCAAAGTACTCTTTCAATTGTAATGGAAAAAATCTGATTTTAATCGTCTAAATGAAAAAATATCTTTTACATATTTGGGTAATGTTTGTATTTGGTAATTTTGAAAAGACTTTTCAATTAGAGAAACAAATGTTGGTTGGTCCATTTGAATCCTGGGAATATGCAGTTGGTCCATCTAACTTGTAATATTGTATTGAGGGTTGATCCATTTGAATCCTTGAAAATTGCTAGCAACTGGTCCATGTGACATTAATGTGGAATGGATCCCACGATTAACCTGCTATTTTCTTAGTTAATCAGAAGCGATATAAATGAAGGGCAGATAAGCTATACAGACTGAAGTTATTTCATAATGTTTTATCAAATCCACATCCCGCTTTCTCCAGCGTTGTAGGACGAGATAAAGCAGGGACGTCAATTCTCCTCCGAGACAGAGTCATGCAGGCAAACTTCCGGTCCCAAGTGTCAGGAAGGCAAGAATGGCCGCAAGATATTCCCCAAGACTGAAAACATATTACCCCTACCTGAAATTGGAGGCATTTGCCTCCACACACCCCCCTCCATCGGGACTCCTCTGAAACAGCACACAATTTTTATTGTAGTAAGAGTCTGCATGGTTCATTATTAGTTATAAGGATCAATCGCGATTAAAATTCAAAACCTTTTTGATTCTTTGCATTTCTTCGGTCTTAAACTACGCTATCTCTGGCTAATTCGGCTCCTCATTAATACGCTTCTTTCTAAGCAATCACGGAGTAGTGCAGCAGAGATCCTCGGCTGGTTTTGATCTGATGCTTTTGATCTTTGTAGCATAGGGTATGCATTGCATTTGGTCCAAGTATCCTTCTTAGGCTGCTGTAAGCGTGTATTGAAATGCCTATAGGAAGTGGCTTGGTCCAGTTGTGCATAACAGAGTTGCAGGTTGGTCCAAACGTTTTTAGTTATTTATTAAACACTGATGGGCTAGAAGGTTGATAATAGCATGTATGTATTCAGAAATTTATTCTGAATTTTTTTTTAAATAAGTGAAATTTTGAGGGTTGGTCCAGTTGTGCATAACAACATCCGTTTATTTGCTATTGAAGGCCAGAACATTTGCTGAAGAATAGTGTCATCCCAGTAATGTGAATTACATTTGGCAATGTGAAGTCCTAGCATAATCAATCAATCAATCAATAATTTTATTGTTTCCACCCATGATATAGTTATAAATTCATTTTAATCAGAGTCATGGTGGTTGGTAGCAATAGGAGGACCCAAGGGCAAAGGAACCACTGTAATGATCATGTACAGCAGTTCCCAGATGAAAGCAACTATCTAATGTATGTGTGTTTCCTGATTTTGATCGCTTCATTCAAGTTCATTGTCATCCTCCATCGTGTTATATAATATTACATTTCTTACATTACAATTAAGGCTGTGGTCATGATTGAAGTTATGACTGCAGTTTCGATGAGAAATTTACTACAATTATAAATCCAATGATTTGAGTTTAATGAGTTTAAATATGACATTTTATTTGGTGTAGGAGTGGAAAATCGTCGATCCAGAAGGTTGTCTTCCACAAGATGGCTCCAAATGACACTCTCTTCCTCGAAAGCACAAATCAGATCGACAAAGAAGGTCGGAGACTTTTAAACTGTAGTCTTGAGTTGAGCATATCACAGGGATTAGGGTTGTTAATACCGATTTTGGGGTAAACTGGGTACCAAATTTAAAAAACCTGTTTTAAGCCGGTTACCAGTTTTCATTCGTGTTCTCAGGAAAATATTCTAAATTGTTATAAATGTTTTTTAACACTACTGTGGACGCTATATTTTGTATGACATGTCGCAAATCACAATGCAGCGTCAACAAAGTTGTACCACACATCAGACTTATTAATGCGACTAGCCATGTTGTAAAGCACCAGCTAAATTTATTTAAATGTTGCTTAAATGTTAATTTAAGGTTGTAGGCCTACTTATTTTGTACAGTAGCTTTTCGGGAACACATTTAAAGTTGACTGGCTTGACAACCCTTTGTTTATACATAATGGTCCAGCCATCTCTCCCGCTCATTAATTATTTGGTGCCATTGCCTTCATCATTACTTAGCCAATCACAATCGGGCACCGTAGCCATTTAGACCACGCACACCTAATAATTGACGTGGCCTCCTGCTATGTTGAGTAGCTCACCCAACAGACAATCCCTAATTAATCCACACCTACACCATGCCTACACCATCCTTCAGACCCGATCTGTCATTCATTATTTGCCGTTAACTAAAAGTGACCTGCAGGCCATATTGCATCATGCGTGAAAACCACGAAGAACCACAAATAAAAGAAACAATTCATATATTCAATTTTATTTTTCAATACAATACTAATCAGGTAAAATAAATAAATTCGAATACCGGTTTGCAAACGTCAGAAACCAGTTACCGTTTTAAAAACCGATTATCCGGTTACCGTTTAACATCATTAGTTTCATTATTTGGGAAGATAACGATGAACCCGAGTTCACTGACTTTTTAACGAGAAACTCGAAATGCTTTAAACCAAATGATATTTATCCAGCATTTAAGGTTTCATTATTTCTGAATAGGACGATGAACCCGGGTACACTGTCTTTTTCCGAGAAACTTGACATGCTCCAAACCAAATAATATTTATCCAGCATCTGTGAGGACCTACTGGCATCAATATTCTGCATAGATATCTTCACTGCTTCCAGTTGGATAACAGAAATTGACATTTCATTATTTGGGAATATGACGATGAACCCGGGTTCACTGTCTTTTTCCGAGAAACTTGACATGCTCCAAACCAAATAATATTTATCCAGCATCTGTGAGGACCTACTGGCATCAATATTTTGTATAGATATCTTGACTGCTTCCAATAGGATAAGAGAATTCAAGGTTTCATTATTTGGGAATATGACGATGAACCCGGGTTCACTGTCTTTTTCCGAGTAACTTGACATGCTCGAAACCAAATAATATTTATCCAGCATCTGTGAGGACCTACTGGCATCAATATTCTGCATAGATATCTTCACTACTTCCAATAGGATAACAGAAATTAAGGTTTCATTATTTCTGAATATGACGATGAACCCGGGTTCACTGTCTTTTTTTGAGAAACTTGACATGCTCCAAACCAAATAATATTTATCCAGCATCTGTGAGGACCTACTGGCATCAATATTTTGTATAGATATCTTGACTGCTTCCAATAGGATAAGAGAATTCAAGGTTTCATTATTTGGGAATATGACGATGAACCCGGGTTCACTGTCTTTTTCCGAGTAACTTGACATGCTCGAAACCAAATAATATTTATCCAGCATCTGTGAGGACCTACTGGCATCAATATTCTGCATAGATATCTTCACTACTTCCAATAGGATAACAGAAATTAAGGTTTCATTATTTCTGAATATGACGATGAACCCGGGTTCACTGTCTTTTTTTGAGAAACTTGACATGCTCCAAACCAAATAATATTTATCCAGCATCTGTGAGGACCTACTGGCATCAATATTCTGCATAGATATCTTCACTACTTCCAATAGGATAACAAAAATCAAGGATTCATTATTTAGAAAGATAACGCTGAACCTGTGTTCACTGTCTTTTTATCAAGAGACTCGACATGTTCTGAACCAAATAATATTTGTCCTGCATCTGTGAGGTCCTGTTGGTGTCAAAATTCTTCATGGATATCTTCACCTCTTCCAATAGAATAAAAAAAATTAAGGTTTTATGATGTCAGGGTTTGATGAGTGTTATCGTGAAACTTAAGACTTAAGATCTGTATTGAAAAAGAAGTTCTGAAGCTTATTTTAGATCATTAGGTTTTTGTTTTCATTCTTTCATTGTGAAAGTTTATAAAGTGCACCTTCAAGGCTGGTAGTCATAAACGTTCCCATCCCCAGTACGGCTGAATAAAACAGTTTTAAGGCGAGCATAATAAGAGTCATAGTGGATTTTAAGCGACACCCGGAACACTTGCGAAAGCCTGTTCCACTGAGAAGACATGATATTGTTAGATATATTTTGTTCCGTAGTTGTGCAAGGAAATGGTACAATGAGTAGGCCTTGCTTAGTAGGCCTGGAGCTGAGAGAGCAGTGAACCAGTGCACTGAGAGTAGAGTAACAGAGACCACAAAGATAGGCAAAAGCGAGACCCATCAAGGACCGCCAGACCAAAGCAATGATGTTGATCAATTGTTTTTCATTACTTTGTGCTGTGTTTCATTTGATGTCCTTTGTTTTGCATTTCAGACATCTCGAATGGTTCGTTCGTCCAATTCCAGATCTGGGACTTTCCCGGCCAGATCGATATATGTGACTTCCCGTATGACACTGAAGTCATCTTCAGCTCCTATGGAGCCCTCATCTTCGTGGTCGACGCACAGGTACATAATTGTTATTGTTATAGTTTGCTCACATAACATGCTAGCGACACATAAGTAGACTCAACCAAGACTGGTTCGTAGTACTCGGCATAGACTTGGACAAGCAATGGGTCGGAGTTTTAATCTTTCCGATTTTCTTTTTTGAAAACAATAATTGATTATTTTATTTACAAAACGACAATCAATCTAACTAAAATGCAAATACTATTATTTTTATTTACAAAAAAACAATCAACTAGAATACAAATACTGCTACTTGAAGTACTTATTAGTTACTACTTCCTAGTGTAGACTGAGGTATAGCCCAACAAATCCATAATAATTGTTCAAACTGCCAAACTAAAAATCAAGAAAATCAGAATTTTTTTAAATATTCTAAACTTGAACTCTGCAAAATTGAACTCGTATAACTTGGTAAGAAATTGGATCATCCTAAGAGGCGCTATATGAACCTGAAGATAAGATACTTGAGTGCGTTTTTGTGCTGCTCAGTATGTCTGGGTGCGTTTTTTTTTCCACAGGACGACTTCTTCGATGCACTCAAGATGCTCCACAAGACGTTTACGACTGCCTATCGAATCAATCCGGACCTCAAGTTCGAGGTTTTCATTCACAAGGTCGATGGAATCCGGGATGAACAGAAGATCGAACTACAACGGGAAATACACCAGAGGACAACAGAAGAACTGGCGGAAGCAGGAGTTGGTGACCTTCATCTAAGGTTAGTTGTGTTCTTAATGATGAGAGCTTATTGTTGATGTGTTCAGTGTATAGATGAAGCCTTGAGTAATGGATAATATACTGAGAAGCAGAGCTGAAGTCCGTAGTTTGATATCCGTATTCCTCCATAAGATTGACTTATCCTTTTTTTGATAGACAATGGCATTGGTTAAATCAGATGTATAATTAGATGGACGTCTTGCACGACTGCCGATAGTTAAATTCAACTCTTCTAATGACATGTCATAGTTAAATGTGCTCATGCTTTTCTTGTAATCATTCAACAGTTTGAAATTGAAAATAAATTAATTCTTTTATAGTCGTGTGACATTTTTTAAAAGATTAATTCCTCTGGCTCATTAAACCTAAAGTTTGTTCGGGGTAGAAAATGAGCTCTTTTGCAGTGTGATGTCGTAATTAGGTGATTCTCAAACCAGGGCTGAGATATCTGGCTTTGTAGCAAAGTTTCTGGATTATTATTTTTTTTACCCCATCAGGATTTTTGGAAAATTTCTGGAGAAACGGATTGCAGACTAAATCTGGCACGTACATCTGGTTGGTTCTGACATACAGAATGCATCTTCAAAATCAATCAATCAATTAATGAAACTTAATATAGCGCCCCTTCAAGATATCTACTCAGACGCTAAAAGTGCAGTTTTCAGTAATGAGTAGAATACAGATGAGGAAGTTTTTGGACAGAAGGTGAATCTCTTGCAGTGGCCCATTTTTTGTGGTTGGACCCACCACTACAAAGACTCAGTTCTGCATCGTAGAAATGCGGATAGTAAAGCAATCAAGTTTCCAGTTGTAATAGTTATCTGACATTTATATAGCCTCGCTTAAAGGTTAAACTCGTCCTGACTCAACAAGTGAGATCGCTGTTGCAATGTCGCATATGACATGCTTTATATTTTCTAAGAACCTTGCATTAGAAGTAGCGTGCTACTGACAGCGCTCTATAGGTGGTCTTAATTACAATTAGCCACAAAAGGGTCCTGCTATGAAGTTTCAGATGTGAATCTTGTTGCTTAGCTTTGCATTTCAATTTGTACACACTCTGTTGCATGTTTTAGTTTCTATCTGACGAGTATTTACGATCATTCGATATATGAAGCATTCAGTAAAGTCGTCCAAAAGTTGATCCCTGTTCTGCCGACCCTCGAGAATCTTCTCAACGTCTTCATCACGGTATAGTAGAACAGCGTCTCAAGTTAAATCAGTTTTCTTATAATTAATAAAAAGACTTGATTTAGCATGCTTGTAGGGTCTACTTGTTATAATAAGAATTATGTATTAATTATTTATAAGAGAATTAAAAATGGGTAATGAGAAATTTAAATTGGAAAATGAGAGATTTAAAATGGTAAATGAGGAATTTAAAGAGAGACTAAAAATTTTAAATGTGAGATATAAAATGGTAGATGGGGCATTTCCAATGGTAAGTGAGAGATTTTAATTGGTGAATGAGATATTTCAATGAGATATTTAATATGGCAAATGTCAAAGAGATATTTCAAATGGCATTTGAAAGATTTAAAATGTTAAATGAGAGGTTTCAGAGAGTGATTTAAAATGGTAAATGAGAGATTTAAAATGGTAAATGAGAGATTTCAGTTGGTGAACAAGAGATTAAGTATTTCTTACTTTACATCGCCTTACACATTTGCATTTTGCTTTCAGAACTCGGGCATTGAGAAGGTGTTTCTGTTTGATATCGTTAGCAAGATCTACATTGCCACCGATGGCAATCCAGTCGAAATGGAGTCGTACGAATTGTGCTGCGACATGATCGATGTCGTCCTTGACGTGTCTTCGATATATGGGTAAGGACAGTCATATGATATGTGGGTGAGCCGGTGAGTGTGGGGACATGATATATTAGTGAAGATGGTCATATGATATTTGGGTAAGGACATTCGTATGATATGTGGGTGAGCCGGTGAGTGTGGGGACATGATATTTTGGTGAAGATGGGCATATGGTATTTGGGTAAGGACAGGCAATATGATATATGGATTAGGATGTAAAATGGATATATGATATGTTTTACGATGGGCATGTGATCTATAGGTAAGGACTAAGGATAGGTATATGATATGGAGAGGAGCTTGGTGTTGAGAAGTCACTTACATATGCCGGGCACCTTACTCATGGTATCGTCAATTGTTTTATGCATGAGATATGTATCGCCCTTTATAAACTAACAAGTTATCTGAAGAATTGAAATCATTGTTGAATGGCTACAGCTTGTAAAGGTCCAATAGGGCAACAGTGTAGTGGTTTTTAAGCATTTGATTGTAATTGGCATTGTGATCGTTACTACTATTGCAGCTCAAATGAGAATCTCCTTTATCTGTTATAATGGCCTGATGAAGGTGCTATGCATTTAAGAGAGCAATATTTTTACTGTCACTATTTCTACATAAAGCCAACTATGAAATAAGGAGACTTTATAAGCTCTGTGAGCAATCGTCTCTCAAACATTCCTTCCGCTGATCTTGACGTTGCTTCTGTGTCTGTAGGGAAAACGCAATCGAGGAAAATGGTGGCTTTGACTCGGAATCATCTTCGACGATACGGTTGAACAATCAGACGATTCTTTACCTACGAGAAGTCAACCAACACCTGGCAATGGTCTGCATCATCAACGAAGAGAGCTTCGAGAACCGCGGTAAGGCTGCATAGAAGACGTGTGATTGTAGGACACAGTTGCTAATTGATCACTTGCATTTTGATACAGACAGATTGTGGGTTCAAGCCTCGTCCCCAGAGGAGGATACCATGCAGGGACAGATTTAACAATTTGCCGCCACTAGGCCAAGATTTCTATGCCGTCCCTCCGATAATTGAAATTACATGTTGAAATCCACATACTTTAACAAATGTTATTGTAGGAAGAGAAGCCAGCACTAGCAATATGTTTCTGAAAATAAATAAGAAGTATTAACTTAGTGAGTGTAATGTAATGTAATCAAACATTTATATAGCATCGCTCAAATGAGCAGCGCTCTCAATGTGCGTCTGTGTGTGGGCAAGGAAACAGAAAAGGTCTAAAAGCTTTAAATGCAACTTTTACCACCCTTTGAAATGTGTCACCCCTAGGCCAGGGCTTGTTGGCCTAGTGGTAAATACGGCACTGGTACCATGTAGGGACCCAGAGCTAGTACTTCACTCACAGTTGTTCATTGTCGTCGATTGATATTGGTCATTAAATACTGGCACATGATGAATGCATAATAATAGTAAAAATAGTGGAATTGATTTAGTAAGCATGCAATGTCTTGTTGAGAAAGTAGTTAGAACAAGTCAGTGTTGTATGCAAGACTTGAAACTCAAGACCGTGACGAGACCGAGACAGTGAGGTGCCAAGACTGAGACCGGGACAATGAGGTACTTGTTACATTTAAAAAGCTTTAAATCCATGCAAACTATCAGGTTCTCTCTCAGACATTTTTCCACTTTAAGATAATTGGATTGATTTGAGCATCATGTGACTCGCACGTTACCCAGAATTATCGTTTCTCGTAGATTCTGGTTTCAGTTTCTAGAGCAAGATTTTAAGACAGTTAATGCGAAACTTATCTAGACCGTTTGTTCGAGACAGAACAAGACTTTTACTTCAAGACAGTTTCTAAAAATTCGAGACTCTACCTCGAGACCGAGACAACAAGTTTCCGAGATCGAGACACTAAAAATCTGTCTCAAGACAGTGTCTCGAGACACTGTCTCGAGACCATACAACTCTGGAACAAGTTAGTTGTATGTGAGGCACCCTTGTAGCGGTATGGCTGCGTTATGGCGCCGTATAAATCGTCGTTATTATTATTATTAAGTTACACCATTAAATACAAATCGAGTTTATGTAGTCTAACTTCTAGCTACAACTACTTTTTAAGTAAAAGTAGTTAACTACTGTGTGACTGAGTTTATGTAGTCTAACTTCTAGCTACAACTACTTTTTAAGTAAAAGTAGTTAACTACTGTGTGACTATGTCGAAAGTAGTTGAATTACATGTACTATATAACTACCGAGTTATGACCACCACTGCCTATCACTGAGCAGCATTTGAAAAGCGGTTTGTAGTTTCAACATATTGAGCACTTACTGAGCAACAACTGTTCACTTCTTCTAGGTATCATCGACTACAATTTCATTTGCCTTCGGGCTGCAGTCCGCGAGATCCTCGAAGTCTGCAACAGTCGTCAGTCGGAAGATGGATTGGATGACCACATGGCCAACGGAAAAGCCGTTCCAGCCAAGGAAGTCGCCATTGCTCAACAATAACACTTGCACAATAGCACTTGCAAATGTCCTATGTCCAATTTGTATCAACTTTGACCTTCGACCCCTTTTGTTCAGCACTATGCCGTGGCCCTCGTTTTTTGTTGAATTCTGTTCTTATCGGAGGGATGAGTATATTCCTACACCTGATTCTGCTCTTTTGAAATGAGGAGAGTTAGTTGTTGTCTAACTCAAACTTCGGTGGCAGTGCATAGAAGCCTTGCCGTTTTTATCCCACGCCTCTGAATGGTTCTGTGAGAGGCACCATATAAATCTTTCGATACCATGCTGTCGCCCATGCTTTAGAACAATCTACATTGGCCACATGCAATATGAGTTTCTTTGTCTAAATTTGCCTATTTTCCATAAATGCTTGACAACCATTCTATTCTATCACGATTTTATTGGATCGGATCTGGAACGCCGCCAATTTTTCTCTTGAAATGGTGCTATATAAATCTGTAGTTAAAATTCTGTTTGTTGAGTCCACGTTTTCATCCATGTTATCTTGAGAGAAAATTATGAGCTGCAGCTGGTAGTGTTGCAATTTGGGTTTGTTCATTGGAGGACCTAGCATTGTAATGCAGCTGCTGTGTTGCCCATTTTGATCATGCTGTCGTGTTCCAGAGCGTATTCATCATTCTTTTTCTACTGTCATTTCTGTTGCTGCTCTCGCTTCTCAGATATTTTTACGGTATTATCACATGCACATTTTTGTTCGTGTTTTCAAGTCAATTTGCAAGATTTGTACGAAACCTGTTCTGCTGAAGAGAGTACCTGGGTTGCCATATTTTCTGAATGCGGATTTGACTGTGATGCCAGTAGCTCGTGTAAGCTTGGTGAAGATCCGCTTGAAGAAATTCATAAGTCGTGCCACTGAAATGGCTTAGAAAATCACTTTGGTTGCATTGGTTAGTCTCCACTTTAGATAACATCTTGAAACAAATTGATGTAGTAGTGTCATTACATTACATAATAATCTGTTCCTTTAACCCGACCTTTGACCTGGCATAGCCTGCCTTGGGATCTGCCCCTTTCCACTGTATGTGCCTTCTGATTGTTGGAGCTGTGATTTCAAGCAGTAATTTGTAACGTGGTCGAAAGGTAAGAGACGCGTTTTGTGTGCAATACGAGGGTCAATCAAAGGTCAATTGTAGAATAGTAGAGTAGACTTGCTTCTCCCACAGTTTCCCAAGTTGCAATTTAAAAATTACATGTAGCTGGAATTTCTTTTGAGAATTTAGCCATGCATTTGATAATGTTTACCTTAATGTTATATGGCAACCTTAACAATGTGTACCAATTGCTGTATCATATTAGACGTTTTAAAGATGTACCTTTTCACGGGTTTTGGCATGAGAGTTGGGTAACATTTTTCTTAATTAGTTAAGAATAACTGTCATTACAATTATCGTTATCATATATTAATAAAATAAGTTTCGGTTGATCACAGACATATGCATACTGTATGTGCCAAGTATGTTTCCTACAACTGCGGTCTCCAAAGAGTGGTACGTGAAAAATTTAAAAAGATGTTATTTTCTATGATATTATCTCAAAACAAAGCTCCTATTTTCTTCAAATGTTCCAAAATGCATCATCAGAACTTTCCTCAGATCCTGCACAAGAATTTACAATATTCCCCATATAATTAATTGCAAGGGAACTTTGCGCTCATCTGTTGTTTTGATCCTACTTTTGCTGATGGCATACCTACGTGCAATTTTTATGTGCTGGTGTGATAAAAAAACTGAAAACTGCTGCACCACAGAATACGTCATGTGGTGTGGCATGGCCGTCAATTAATTAGAGCGTTCGGTCTGTAATGCAGAGAGTACAGGTTTGAGCCTTGTCTGAGGCAGTTAGGGACCGTCCACATTTTACGTATGCAGCGAGGGGGATAGGGGGGTTTCGAATTTATTTCGGCGATTTTGTGTACGGGTGTGTATGGTGGGGGAGGGGGTCAAGAAAATATGTACATAAGCAAATATAATTGTATAATTATGACGTCCAAAATACTGAATATTAAAATGAGAACTGCAAACCCAATCATAGACTATATTCCTGCTTAATCAATTTTACATAGCAGTAAAACTTTTAAAATGCAAGTGTTTTATTTCTTCTTCAAAAATATTTTCAAAGGAGGGATTCGCGAAATGTACGCAGTGCAACAGGAGGGAGAGGGGGTCCGAAAAACCGATTTTTTGCGTACGTAATATATGGATAGGCCCTTTCTGCGTAGAGCAAGTCCACAACACAGTTGCTCTGCACAATAAATGTTCTGTCGTACGGTTGTATGCACATCTGGTCTTTAGAAGGAAAGTAACATTAAAAACCGCTGTATTGTATGATGGACGTGTAACATACCATATGTAGTGACAATACTTGTACAATATACATGTGTACATACAGTTCCCTAGAGGCGCTTTGACTGCTGTGATATACAGATGCTTGGATACAAGATATAGTATGAACATAAGTACCTGTACAAAATTGTATAAAATACATGTGTATTTTAATGTACAGTATAGGTTAGCAGTCAAGTCTATATTCAAATTGACTTGCAAGTGGCATACGAAATGAACTGTTGAAGACTTCGATTTTGAGGCATAGTAATTAAATCGCAGATTGTAGTAATCATAAGCTCCAAATTTCTAAGGTCTTAACTGGAAAGCTAAGTATTTCAAGGTGGGTATATGAACTGAATGCAGTGTTTAAAATTCAGCAATTATAATTTTGTATGTGCAGACGTTTTTGTGTTAATAATATAATATCTGTTAAGTGGATATAGTCAGTTCATTCAGGGTTTGGTCAAGTTTGACTGAGAAATGCATTTTTAGTTAATTGTATCTTGTTGTTAAGGTTTAAAGAACAGTCTCAATGCTTGCTTTGTTTGAGGAACGTATTTGACAACTTTAGTGATGCTGTACAATATCTAATTTTAGTGTAATTATGATGTAATAAAAAATTTCAAAATTCTTTTAAATCAAGTTTTGAAGGCATGGTTGTGGTCTGAGTTAATCCTAATTTGTGTGAGATAGCAATGGGGCAGAATGCATGAGGAGGAGCACGCGAGTCTTCGAAATACAGTACAAATTTTCTTCCTCCGAAAATTTTTCAAAACATCAACTGGTAAAATCATATTTTAGTCTTGTGAAATTTTCAAAAAATCAAATAGCGTATTTTATTAATATAACGGCATTCTTTCACCAATCCAGCTTCCATTTAAGTACATTATTTTCATAAATCCAGCTTCCATTTAGGTATATTATTTTCATAAATCCAGCTTCCATTTAGAGTTTTTTTCATCATTCAAGTTTTGCGTACACGGCCTTGTTTACACGGTGTCCACTCGATAGTCCGAATGTTCGATAGTCCGAAGATTCTATACTCCGACATTAATTTAAATATAAGCTGGATTAATTGATGAAAAGAATGTGTAAAACTGGGAACTTGATTGAAATGAAAAGAATCCTGCCTAAATAGAAGCTGGATGAATGAAAAAATGGTGGCTTCCAGCCAAGCATAATTCTTTACATCAACTAGCTTCCATTAAAACCGAAAAATTGTCACCTATTGACCAAACGGGATCAACCCGAATCATCGAAACCCGAATCCCCGAAAACGCTGAAAATGCCAAAAATCACGATTCCTCGAAAACAGCAATGTACTATTGAAAACGCCTAACTGTCTCAAAACAGCGCAATTCATTCATCAATCCAGTTTCTGCACGAATCCTTTTCATCTATCCAACTTCCATTTCAGCAGAATCATGTTTTCATCAATCCGGCTTCGTTTTCGGGGATACGGCGGAATTCAGTTTCGGGAATTCGGGTTTCGGCGATTCGCTACGGACCCGACCAAACACCATGCAATCTTCGGACTATCGAACCTTCGGACTATCATCCAATAGGTTGATAGGACTATAGACACAGAACCGTTTACACTTCCGTCGTACCGACATTCTCGCATCAATTCGTCATACTTAAGCATGATATTTTCATCAATCCACCTTCCATTTAAGCACAATTCCCTCCATCAATACAGTTTCTACATAATATAGGCTTATTGTATGTTTCTACATAATTATATCCAGTTGGACATATATTCGCGTAAAATATTAAAATACGCCAAAATAAAATCCGAGTGGACGAAACGGTCAATATTAAAATACGCTAAAATACAAATTTACTCATCAACTGTAAACAATGTTGGGTTCCAATGGCTTTGGGTGTGCAAGAGGCAAGTACTGAGCTTTTTAGCCAGATAATTGTGGTTTCGACTTCAAACTGTGACAAAACGTATCTCGTTCTCGTCTCAACCTCACGAGTTAACTAAGTAAGTAAGACTCTTTATTAGACTACCTGCAAAAGCACAATAGCTTACAACTTACAAGAGGTATAAAATAATAAAACAACAAATTTTTAACAGTCAATCGCGCGTTGTCAGTAATGTGGCGGACAGGCCACAAGGCTCGAATGAATGATTTATTTAAATAATCGGCTCGCCATAGCGTTATTTTACGTATATTTTTTCAATGTTGCGTATAGGAAGGAAGACCGATCGGCGGTTTTTAATTGAGTGCATAGCTTGCAGACGCATGAATTGGCTTGAGTATAGCCTGACATGCGGGGCATCGCTATATATATGGAGCAGTGGTTCGTACTGCTTCATACGTAGAGTGGTTCTCGTACCGCTCCAGGGATCGTTGAGTGTTGCCATATAAATACGACCTCTAGTGACAGCCACTCTCGCCGTCAGGCCATTGCTGCTTTTCGCTGATCTGGTGGGGTGGGCCCCTCTGCCGTCGATCGCAAGACGGACCGTGCCCTGATCGTAGGAGTCAACAGGCTGACAGAGAAAGACCGATCGTGAGAAATGCTCACAGGTCTGGGTGTCGTTCGAGAGTGCGTAGAGACTCGATTGAGAGAATTGAATGAATGAATGACGGGAATATGGGGAAGATGGTGACTGTCGGTGGCCGTGAGAAAGAGATCGGGTAAAGCCCCGAGGAACCGAACCCTTATATCGAGAGAGGCCTCGTTGGCCGTTGAGATAATATGTCAGGAAAATCTGAAGCGGAGGCGATCGAAAATAGCGAGACATATTACGGCGGCCGTTGAGACAATACGGGAAGAGTTCCCCAGTGAACACGTTGGCTAAAATACGTGAAGCCGTTGGAAACAGACCGAGAGAGCTACCGGTGAAGCCGTTGACACTTACTGGAAAACATAAATACGTTCAATAAATACGGGGAGGGTGACCCCATTGGTGCGTTCGATACAGGGAAAGTTCCCTTTGGTGCCGAAAACCTGATCACTTGCGGGCGTCTCCGCACATTCTTTTCTGTTTACGGTTTCCCGTAAATATCTATACTTGGCTACCTAACGTGGTCATACTTACGCCCCTCGTTTACCAGCATTCTGTTGATTTGCGTGTCTGATCGCAATGTCTTTGGTCGCGGTTTCCCCGCGTATCTTTACTTGAGTTACTAAGCGTAATATCTGTATTTGCGGTGTCCCCGCAGTATGTCTTCTTGATTGTCTTTCGGTAAATATATTCTTGTGGCTACCTATATCGGTCACAGTTACTCCTCTCGGTTTCCAGATATATATTCACTTGTGTGTCTACTTGCAATCTTGACTCGCGGTTTCCCCGCGAGGCTTCTACTTGCGGGACTAGCCTCAGAATTTCTTCTTGTAGATCTAACTACATAATCTTTTCGGGGACTTCCTCGAAAGATCTGTTCATAGTTCGTTCTGGTGTGTAAGAGACAGAGTATAATTGCTTCAGAGAAAGTGATTATAATAATACAGGTCTGTGTGAAATAAGGAGGTAACGTGGTGAGACTTACCTCAGGTGCCTGTGAGAGAATCGAGTATATGAGAAACGAAGTTTACGAGAGTTGGTGCACTACCGTTGGTCAGAGCTCTAGGTGACGAATACAAATATGTTCCTAAGATGGGAGGAATAAACGCAGTCTATGAGAGTTACAGACATGTGAGAGTCTGGGTGATCGGACACTAAAGTTTATAACAGATGAAAGCAGGCCGAGAAATATACTTGTTGGCTACATAGTTCGGTCGTAAAAGAAAATTCGGGTGGCCGCAATCGTAGAAGTTCTGGTGGCCGCAAGAGATACAAGCCGGGTAGATTCCCCGAGCAGCAACCGTACAGACCGAGAGAGCTGCCGGTGGAGCGTTGGCACATACGGGGAAAGTTCCCCAGTGGATACGTTCGATAAAATACGGGGAAGGTGATCCCGTTGGTGCGTTAGACGATTGCAAGAAACGGTCGTGACTGGTGCCGAAGACCTCAATAATTGTGGGTGTTTCTTTTTCATGTACGGTTTCGTTAATATATATATACATGGCTACCTAGTTTGGTCATACTTACTCTCGCAGGTTTCCCGCAGCACTTGAGCTGTCGGACACGTGAGAGTATCGGGTAGCCGAGATCGTTAACATTCGGGTGGCCGTGATAGATACAGACTGGGTAAGTCCCAGAATTAGCGACCGCATATAGTCAGAGAGGCCCGGGGGCCGAGGGTGGTACAGACAGTGACAGAGTTCGGGTGGCCGTTCGAGAGAAATACCGGGAAATTCCCGAAGGACCCGCTGAAATGAGGTGAGCACGTTAGAAGAGCACGTACAAACAAGAGACAACACTGGTGCCGATTGATACCTTTAGGTTACAACTCAAATAACTCTTCTTGGTGGTTTTATGATCTCTCGATAAATACTCTTGTTTGTTACCTACGTTGGTCATAGTTACTCCTCCCGGTTTCCCGAGTATCAGAATATATTACGGTGTTGGCGAACAATTGCCCATGCAGAGGACAGTCAATCCTGTACATGATAACTTGTGCGTGTGAGGCCGGTATGTCACACACGGAAATGGATCAAGAAGCACGTGAAAGTCTGGGTTGTCTCTTGTCGTCCGATGCCCAAGTGCGAAACAGATGAACGCAGACGTGGGCAGTCGAAAATGAACCAAGAGGCAGACGTGAAAGTCGGGGTAGTCGGAGACCCAGGTTAAAGATAACAAGTAGACCAGTAGACCAAGAATTGATCGATACATAAATATTACTGTTGGCTACCTACGTTGGTCACAGATACTTCTCCCGTTTTCCCGAAGTGTATCTACTTGCGTGTCTGATCGAAGTGATCGATACGAGTACGTTTGGGTAATCGAGTACCCAGGTGAATACATGGTTGCTTGTCGTCACACACAGTTCCGAGAAATGACTGAAGTGCGAGGTTGGGCCCCCTCGTGCGTAGGTCGGATCGAAGATCTGTGTGCAGATAGCGAAGGTTATAGACAGAAGACCTTCGCTATCAGAGTCCGTGATTACCATGCCAGTGTCATTTTTATCGAAGCAGAATATATCAGTGTTGGTGGGTAACTGCCAACACAGAGGACGGGAACTTACTCCGTCAATTGTGGTGCATGATAGAATATATGTGTGCGGCTGTTATGCCATACACGGACATAAATCGAGAGATACGTGTTGAGTAGAAGGCGTGATAGCTGTGTTTAGCATGATATGACTAAGAGCTGTGAGATTGGTAGTGTCTAGGACGACAGAGTTTAGAAAGTTGAGAACAGTAATGTCTAGGAGTACAAGACGTTCAATTTCTACCGATAATTGTCTAGGCAGATATGACCTAGGGACTTGTTTCAAATATATCTGAACCTCGTAACTTAAGAGAACGTTTGGTGTCCCTTATTGGCGATAGTTTCAGAGTCACAAGATGCTTAATGGTACGACATCAGGTAGACAGGAAGAAGAGGCTAGTAGCTTGGAAGGTAGACAAGGCGAGAAAGACTCCTGCCGGTATGATTACGAACCGTTTTGAGTACGGCCATCCTCAGAACATTGCCCATCCGGCGACCGCGGAATAGGCGGTCAGACCTCGTTACTTATTCGAACCGCATTACCTTTCTTGGAGAAGAGGCCAGTCCTTAATCTATACTGGTGAGAGCGATCATCCTGGCAGATATCGAGAGCAACCAGTTGGCATTGAGATTTGATAGCGAAGTGACTCGGGCGACTCCAGACGTGTCAGCCAGCTGGAGTCGACACCGTCCGAGAGTTAGGCAGGCGCTAGGGCGGCAGAGCGCCACAGTAAGGCATCAAACTCGTGCAATAAAAAATATTTTTCAGAACAATCTGCAATTAGCTTTCTCAATTATGAAACGACATCTAGAATCCAGATCATCGCTTGTCTCAAAACTTTTGAAAGTACAATAAAAAGTAAAATATACGGTTGCTGTTGTTGATTTTTTTAACTACACCGTTCCAGATCGAAGATGATTTGATGTCGCCCTCCTCCTTTCTCCAGGCTTGGGACTGCCAAAGTCTAAACTGTAGGGGAGTTATAAGGTCTTTATTATTATAAATTTATAATGATATTGTTACTTTGAGCCTTTGGTCCCTAGTCTCGACGCGGTGAACTCGTAAACCACGTAGGCTAGTAATAGCAAAGATGGTCGAATTATGAAACTACCTCTAGAATCCAGATCATCCCTTGTCCCGTTGGTAATAGTATTACAAATGCAAACCGAAATAGCAAGGACCAAGATAGAGTTCTTGCCAGAATAGTAACAGTTGTATTATAACCTTGATTTATTGGAATATTACAGTTTTGCAGTAAAAAAGATATAAATTACTGGTACATTCCAAAGGACGTGAAGAAAAGAAAAAAAGCTATTCGGTATAAATTAGCCGCAATGATAATAATTCATTTCATAGCATTTTGATAATAAACTTAATGTTGTTCGGTAACAAATCATGCAAAATAACAAACACAACGGCCAAAGATAAAAGATAATTTGAAGAAGGATTTTATTCGGTCACGATTACCAGTGACAAGAAGGTATTAACTTTCCACAATTAGTCCATCTTAAGCTCTCGTAACTATTTTGGCATATTAAGTGAGCTAAGACGAATGCATCGATGTAACTTGCGTTTATTTGTGATTGTGAGCGTTTTTACCTGAAATATAGCAACTGCTTTCAGCATGCTAAATAATTCCGCTGCGTTTGTTTTTGAATTCAGCAGTGGCTCTTAGCTTTTTACTTTCCACATTAATTTTTAGTTTACGCCATTCACACAATTAATAATTATCATAGCCACCCCTCCCATGTCAGAGGCCAGGCCCAGTTATAAACAAAATTATTCCACATTTTCTCATATGGTAGAAATAAATATTTTTATTAAATGCAAGGGAAATGAACGCCACAAAGTTCGAATTTTATTTTTGAATGTACTCAATTTAAAAATTATATATGCATTTATTAACCTAGTGCGCATGCGTATTGTAGCATTCTTGGGCGACCGCAATGGTAACAGCGTTGCCACTTAATATATATTCTCTGTTGTATTTTTACGAAATTCGTGATTATTTCATGATATTATGTACATTTTGACACGATGGATTGGATATATTGTCAATTTTGATTATAAAATCAATTGTTTGCAGTATAATTTTGGATGTGTTTACGATATGGTACACGGTGACTGGTAGTATAGCGCTAAGTAAATTCAAGTGGGGATAATGGACGTTATCAATGTACTACTCTTAGTGAATTATACAACGGGTAAATTATTCGATTTTTAAAAGAATGCTCATCGCAAAGTCTGTTTTGTTAAGCATATTTTTAATAGTGTTTGAAAGGTAAGTAAGTATGAATTTTTTTCACCGCTTGCAAACGCACTGCAGGCACATCATAATATGAACAATCAAAGAATATACACTCACAAGATAATCATAACAATCAATTACGCAACAGATTTTGTTTGGGTCACTTCAGCCAATAAAATCTGTATTACTTTTATGATATTTTAATTAAATGGCTGCTGTATATAGTTTGAAATTCATGAATACAACTTTCTGTTTATCTTTACAGATGGTCTTATTAAGGGAACAAATGTAAAATTAGAAATCTATAAACAGTTGACATCAAACAGTTTAAAATGTTGTTCGATATTTGATTAAAATTTGGATCTATTTGGAAAATTTGCTTATGGAGAGCTCACGAAAATTCTCAAAACCACCTTCTAGTCTCAACTTTTCCCGGAAACCCGATAATAATGGCAGCGGGAGTAGTGCCTCAACGCCAAGCGACGACTACCAGACCCCTTCTCTCGAGCACGTTCCCATTCCGGGTTTCGAATTTGGACCCCGTGAGGGCGAGCCGGAGCCCCCTACCAGGCTGCAGCAACTGATGCAGAATGCTGAGTCCAGTCAGCCCGGCGGTGGTCACACATGGACTACGGGCTTTCGACTGGATCCAACCAACCAGAACACCGACCCGATTCCACGGAGCCTGCGTAGCGCAGGCGTTCCCACTCCGATTAAACCGGTTTTTGGCACAGACAACCGAATCTCGCAGCTGGCCGGCGGTTATGGTTCAATGGTGAACGGCGGTGTGCCCAAGACCCAGGCGGGAACTTCGCGGAATTCCAACGAGGGTAACATTGTTCCGCTCTTGCGGAGCCCGCAGATTACGACGCGCCAACCAAAGAAGACGACATTTGCCGCGCTGCCGAACCAAACCACATGGCTGCAAGAGACTGTTCAGCGTGAGTCCTCTCTGGAACGCAATGGGGGTAGGCCCCGCGAGGATGGCGTGGCAGGCCACTCGACCGAGCTTTCCGGGATTCGGATGAAGCTTGAGGAGCGTCGGAAGCAGATTGAGAGCGAGAAGAAGCGAATGGAAGTGCAGTGGACGAAGCAGCGCCAGCAGGTGGGAAAGGAGGCGTTCATCCAGGTCGTCACGAAGAACCAGCTTGGAAGCGCGTCCCAGACAGACCTTCGGGACCAGTCGATGGCGGCAGCCAACAGGCCGGGCTTCTGTCGAGAGCTGTCAGACGGAAGTCTGACAACGCACAGGCGGCAGGAACGGAAGAACGATATCGGCGGATCATTTGAGGGCAGGATCGAAGGCAAGGCGGAGTTGCCGCTGAACCGGCAGGAGAGAAGGGAGAGTCCAAAGGGCAGGTCGGATGCGGACGAAGGCCCCACCAAGACAACCGTCCGGGAGACTGCCAATGCCCAGGGTTCCACGAGACAGGCGAAGAACGTCGTGCGACCCGCAATGCAACTCGATCTGTCCAACGCCAACGAGGTCGGACAGAGGACAAAAGCGGATCTGACTTTGGGCCGAGAGGGTGAGCAGCCCAGTGGGGACATCAGCGAGTATGGGACATCGCTCGACCGACTCAACTGCAGCCTCACAGAGCTGCAGGGCGAGATCATGCGACTCTCGCTCCAGCAGGATCAGATCAAGAGTCTTGTTGGAACAGATCTCGATCCTTCAATCCCGTCATCTAAGTCGCAGGCAGTCGCAACTTCGCAAGTCTCAAAGGAACAGTTCTACCTGTTCCCGAGAAACACGGTGGTTGACTCCAATGTTGTGAAGCGGTCCACCGCGTCCAGTGCCTATGGGTCGACTGCGTCCGGTCTCTATGGTCCGAGCGTCTCGGCTTCTTCACCCGTCGCGAGGGCGTACGGTGGTGCGCCCCCCATGGGCGGTATGGCACCCCATGGGAACGCGTATCCTGGCCCGATGCCTCCACTCTATGCAAATCCCCAGGGTCCCTATCCGCATTACTTTCCTCCGCCACCCCAGGCAACCCCATACGTTGGCGGCCACTACCCCATGCCCCTCAACGCTCCTCCAGTCTCATCCTACCCCGGCCATCTCCACTTCTCTGACCGCGGCCCTGGGAATTACCCGCCTCTGGGAGTCGGGCTGTACCCGGGCGGCTGGCAGGCGCCGGTTCACAACCAGGTGCTTGGAGATGCTAATCGCTCTCCTGCCTCTGTATCTGCATCCAACACCAGCGTCCAGCATCGCTCGGACCCCTCCACGTTCCACCCAACGACACCTCCACAAATTGCCACTCCTAAGATGCCCCAGCCGCTCCACGCCGCCTCATCAACGCACATCCTTCACAACTCAGACCCATTCGACCCTTCACCCCGAACGGCCCTTGCGTCCTCCTCGACATCCCTTCTGTCCCCTGAGGGTTCTGTCCCCGCCTCACCACCCTCCTCGACATCCCCACCAGGATCGTCTCACATTCCTTCGGCACAAGACGAGGTGCCGCCGGCGCCAATTCCAGCGCCAAGCGAGGCGTTCTTCATGGTCCTTGACGCCGATCTCCCACGGCGACCGAAGCCCATACTCGGCGCCAACTACCGCAAGAAGGACCCGGACTGTTCCGGGACGGGGCGTCCAAATTCCACGCTCGTCGGGCACGAATCTTCCCCGTCTCCGCTTGCCACGGTAACGGCCCCCGAATCGGCGAGGCCCGTCGAGGCAACGATTGCCGTGGAGACGCCTGCATTGGACGCTAATCCGTCGTTGGGGTTTGTTGTCGGTGAAGAGGAAAACTGCCTGGATGAGGTATGTCACCATGTGGTCATACCAGACGGTAAAACTAGTGGGTAGTCAGCTGGTAGCATAAAGAATATGTGTAATTATTTAGTTGCTGGATTACAAGAACTTTGTAAATGTTGGTAAATGTAAATGTTGGTGTTGGCTGGCTCGGTGCATACATAGCCTGCTGGTAGTGCCAGTCTCATACTTAGAGAAATGAGGAGGGCGATCCTAATCATCTCTGTTATGCACCAACTAGCCAACACACATACACACACACACACACACACACAGAGTGCATTGAGCTGTATGGATGAACCGAGTTTGAATTTCTTGCTGAGTTCGAGTACAGAATTTTATGAGTTGAATTTTGAGTCCGAGTTTCTAATATTTATAAAGGTCTCATTCTCTTGATTTTTACATTGGCAGTATGTACAGCTTTTAAGATTTTTTGGCTTTGCCTTAGTTTTCGGTAGGAAGTAGTAACTTTTATGCAGTAATGTTAGCAGCATATGTGCTTTAGTTATATCGATTGTGGTTTTGTAGACACAAATAATAGTATAAATTTGTGTTTTTACTTAGGTCGATTCTCGTTTTGTAAATAATAAAATCTAATTTTAGTTTCAAAGCAGAAAAAGGAGGAGGGGTCCCCTAAAGATCTCTGTTATCGCACAATGTTGTTAAACTACTACAACTATTGAAATAATGCACGATGACAAATTGCATCAGGAGTTGCTTTTGAGATGCATTGAGATGGTGAGTAGATGATGGACTGCGTCGTCATGGTTTTTGTGCCAGCTGCTGCAGCAGGAGGTTGAAAAGAAGCGCCAGAGACTGGCAGAGCTACACCAGAAGAGACGAGAGGACCTCGAGACAAAGAAACAGCAGATCGAGGCAGAACAGCAGACCAAGCGCGAAGCCCTTCGGTGAGTTCTGCCGATCTCGCCATTCATCTATTTTGGTCTCTTCTTATTTTTATTTATTTTTGTTTGCTTTTATCTCGTTTGCATTTCTATTCTGTTCTGTTTTGATGTATTTAGGTCTGTTTAAAAATGATCTGTCCTGGTTCTATTTAAAACCATTGTTACAGAGCAAAGCAAGAGAAGTCTGATCAGAAGAAGGCCGACGATAAGGCGCGTAGGGAGGCCATATTCCAGAACTACCTGCAGCGGAAGGCGGAAGAGGATGGGTCGGAGGATGACGTAAGACCTGTGTCTCACGTCGGAAGCAAGCGCCAGAATGCAGCCAAACCCAGAACACCGAGACCGAAGAGCCAGCCACCTCCTGCGACCCCCGGGGTCAATCTGAATGAGGAGTTGAGGTCCCACAATGCTCCAGGCCCGGTCCGGAGCCAGCCCGTGGATCCGCGGACTGGGAGTCCCGCGTCCGATCACTCCAAGAGTTAGTAGTGTCTGATCTGCAGGACGAGTAAGTGAGTAAGTAGGGTTTTCAAAGTTGCTCAAGTCGTTTTTCTTTGGTCGTTGCTGGGAGCGCTACTGAGTGGGTTGTTGATGCAGGTTATGAATCCTCAGAATGAATGAATTGATGAATGAGTGGGTGAATGAGTGAATTATTTGGTTGATGAATGAATCTGCGAATTAGTGATTGAATGAATGAGTGAATTAATAATTATTGGGTAGGCGAATTAGTGATTGAATGAATGAGTAAATTAATAAATTATTGGGTAGGTGAATTAATGGGTGAATTGCTGAATGAATGAATGGGCAAATTAATGAATTAGTGTGTGGGTGAATGAGTTAATTATGAGTGAGTGTATTAATTATTGAGTGGGTGAATGAATTATTGAGTGAGTTAATGAATTAATGGGTGAGTAAATTGATGAGTGGGCGAATGGGCGAATTGATGAATTAATGAATGGATTAATGGATGGATGATTGGATCAATAAAAATATAGGCTTTAATAAAACCAAATGCTTGCCGCGTTTTGGAGTACAAGCTCAATGTCTAGTGAAGCGTTAATCATCCTAATAATGAATAATGTTTAACGTGCAAAGCTATCTGCCTCAGATGAGATTCTGTCCTGGACCAGTGGACGCAGCGAATTGTCAAATTTTTACATCGGAAAACCTGCGTGCACAGCATAACTAATTCTTTAGTTTTTTGGTAACAATCAGGCAGTGAACGGTTGAATATTTTGGCAAACTTCGAACAGCTTGAAGCGCGGCTGGCAAATCTATCACAGCGGACACTGCCATCACTCTCAGGTACCCTTACTTCCCCTTTACCCTTTAAAGACAAGCATGCTTAAAGTAAGGATGAACCGAAGCTCGGCTCAGATACTCGACTTGACAGAAGTACCGTAGTAGTACTACCGTAGTACTCGGCATTTCTTGAACTTGTACAAACGATGGGTCCGAGTATTAATAAATTTAAAAATACAAATACTGTTACTAATAGTAGATACTAGTTACTACTTCTTAGTGTAAACTGATTCTAAACAAAATTCATTAAACTATACACACTGCCTAAGTAAAATCAAGAGAGTGGGACTTTTTATATATTCGAAACTCGAACTCTGTACAACTCAACTCGTAATTTGGACATGTTTTTGGCTTTTGACTCAATTTGGACATAATTAATGTTTTTGGCATTTAAAATTTTTTTATTTAAATTTTGAATTAAACTGTTCAATAAATTTAATTTAACAGTTTGGCTGTTCAGTTAATTAATCACGCATTTAAGCTGTTCAATAGATTAAATTTGCATATTAGCTGTTTCAAGAATTAAACTTGGCATTTAAGCAGTTTAATAAATTTAATTGTGGACTTAGGCTCTCCAATGAATTTAAATTAACATCTGACCTATTGCCTTTATCCTGTTTTTTTTAATCTTTATCTAATTTTGACTCTTGACCTAGATTTTTATTTTCCATCTGTGTTTTATGTTTTGACCTAGTTTTTGACCTCTGTGTCCTTGTTAGATCGCGTTCCACGCTTTGTCAGCTCGAGCAGCGATGGAGGAAGCGATGCCGGAGGTGTTGTCGGGGGCAACCAATTGCCGGACAACTATGCAGGTCGTATATTAGAGGCACTATATAAATCCTCCAAATAAATAAATTTATGACAAGATTATGTTGATTAGATGAGAACTATGCATAATCAAAAGTCACTCAAAGCTCATAAATTATGATCTATTGAAGAGCAAGATGAAACACCCAGATCTTACGTTATTATAATGCACATGTAATATTAATGTGAATAAATTATGATGATGTACATCTAATAGTAGTACTATGCATAAATTATGATAATGTATATCTAATGGTGATAACAGTGTGCATAAATTATGTTAATGGATGGCTGGTAATTGATTTACATTTAGAAATAGTATTGCCTGAATCATAATAATGTACGACCTATAACGATATACATAAATTCTGTTGATGTAAGCCTGATATAAAAAATATGCGCAAATTTTGATAATATAAGTTTAACATTTAAAAAAATTTGCATAAATGTTGATAATGTACATTTAATTTAAACAATGTGCATAAATTATGATGATGTATGTTTAATGTCAAAATTGTGCAGATTATGATATTGTAAGTTTAATGTAAAAAATCTGAATAAACTGTATATTATGATAATATATGTTTAATATTAACATTGTGCATAAATTATGATAATGTCTGTCTGTTGATGCGTGTAGGTCCGAAGCTGTTTGTGAAGCCAAGCCAGAAGTCGAATCGTCACATTATCATCAACGCGATCAAAGACTGTTGCCTCGCAGGACTGGTCAACCAGGATGTAAAGAACAAGGTCCTTGAGGTGAGGAAGGACTCTGGTGGTTGGCACTTACGTAGTAGCAGTTGTTTCAGTTCAACAACACTGTATGATAACAAAGATAATTGGCATCGCCTTCCTTCTCTGTCCAGACTTGGGACTGGCACTGCTGACGTTTTATGTGGCCTCTTTTAGAGGTCTAACGATGTTTAACCTGTTTGGATTCGCTGGTATGTTTAGCTCCTATTCCTTAAGAGTGAGATTGCCAATTTAGCAGCATGATGCTTAGGGTGTATGTTCAGATATACGGCATACATTTATAAGTTTGGATGTCATATGTATATACTTATATGTGTATATTTGTGTCATGTATATACAAATACGCATACATTCACATGTACATACAATGCGGTGGTCCTTAACTGCATGTCAGAAAATGTAGAATGGCAATTTTAAAGCAAACTTATAGTTTTAGGTTAAAAAAATAATAATAATGCTACAAATTTATGGAGATTTGATGAATTTTTAGAGGTTGCTACCAGACAAAACACACACATATAAATAAATAAATATATATATGTGTGTGTATATATATATATATATATATATGTATATTTAAAAATATATGTATATGTGTGTATATAATTACATAGCGTAGTTGTCTTGAAGAGGCGCAGTATGAAGTTTCATTGATTTATTGATATGTATACATGTCACATACACTAACTTTCATGCACATCTCATACATATCCACACGCATCCATGCCATTGATATCTGTCGTACATACGCACGCATACATACATGCATTCAAACAGACACGCGCACACGCACGCCCTGTACTGACCGACCTATGATTGGAATTATTTCAGGAGATAAACAAGTCTGAGTCGAAGCATTTCGTGATTCTCTTCCGTGATGCCGGGATGCAATACCGAGGCCTTTACACGTACAACCCAGACCGAGACGACGTCTTCAAGATTCACGGAGTCGGACCGGCCAGGCTGATTGACAAGATGATGGAGAAATTCTACAAGTTAGTCTGAGGATCTTTTTGGTTGAATACAAAGGATGTAATGCAGATGTTCTCAAACTTTTTAGTCGTGAATCCAAAGTTGTGGTGACCCCCAGCTATAAATTTCACTGGGTTACTGCCTAAACCTCGTTTTCCCACCCTATCCACACACGTTGTGTATAAGAGCATGGGCCCTAATCCATCATTAATTAGCAGAACAATTTATAACTTGTGGGTATTAATTTTATTCAAATGAATCATAATACAAGAAGTAAGTCAGTCTTAATTTAAGTAGCTATGGTGAAGTAGTTACTACAATAATCATGTTTATATAAATATTAGATATCAGAAAAGTCTATGCTAGCAGCTTTTTTAAAGGTTCCAGTTTACCTCTGACAAGATATTTGTCACGGCTTAGTTATCTTTTACCTTCGTATAGACATTTGTTACCAATTAGTTGTCGTTTACCTGTGTATTGATGTTTGTTGCCACCTAAATTTTCATTCATATTGATATTTGTCACCTGCTTACTTACATTTTACCTTAGTATTGTAATTTGTCACCCGCTGGGTTACCTTTTACCTTTGTATTGATATTTGTTACCGCTTAGTTACTTTATACCTTGGTGTTTTTTTCTCAGGTACAATTCCGGAGCAAAGAACTTCAGTGAAGTAACATCGACAAAGCATCTCTCAGCAACTATCGATGCTGTTGCCAGCGTTGGCTCCCTCTGGCAGAAAAAGCCTCCAACAGGCGCCCAGGCACCAGGCAAGAAACCAGTCTAGGCTGTCGAGTAGTCTGCGCTCTTGCCTCCCTGTACATTTCCTCATGATCTGCTTCCAAGTCTCTCGTGTGTCGAAACCGGTCGTAAACTTGATGTGCTGTTTTCTAGCTCTTTGTCCTCTTCAGTTGGTCCACAGTAGAATAACTTCTGTAGGAAAGGTTTTGCGTGTTGAAGAAAGATTTGGCATGTTGGTGAAAGGTTTGGTGTGTTGGTGAAAGGTTTGAGATGTTTGCGAAGGAAAGGTTCGAGATGTTTGGGAGGGAAAGATTTGAGATGTTTGCCAAAAGCTTGATGTTTTGGCACAAGGTTTTTAGGATGTTCGCGATAGGTTTGGTGTGTTGGTGAACGTATCACATCAAATGGTTCATTGACAAATTAGTTGATGACAAATGCTTCATGGACAAGTGTTTCACGGACAAACATTTTTTGTTTTCCCACTGTATTTCGTAAAATAGAAGTTGGATCGAAGATAATAATTCTTGATGCTTACCTGAATGGAAGTTGGATTGATGAAAGTAATTCTTCCTAAATTAATGATATTTGGATAAAAAGATGCTTGCTTAAATAGAAGTTGGATTGATTAAAATAATTCATGATAATTGACGTTGGATTAGCAAGCATTATTGTTATCAATCCAACGTCTATTTTGTGAAATACATGGGGCAAATAAAAACATTTTGTGTGAGCCTTTTTATCGTGAATCATTTGTCATCAACTATTTTTCGTGGAACTGTTGGTGTATAGTTGGCTAGGGTTGACTGATACTCTGATCTTTTGATTGGTTGCCTTTCATTGACGTGAAGTAACTGAAAGTTATCTGGTTTCTATTGGTGTGGTTGACCTATGTAAGACAGTTAGTTGGCTTAGGTTGGTTGTCAAGTTTGCCTTGCATTGCTAGTCATATTGGTTGACCTGGGTTGATGCTAAGAATGTAGAAATGTGTTTTTTTTGTCAACATGGTTTTACGAATGTTGGTTGTTGTGACTGGTTGACTATGCATATATGACTTTGTTGGTAGTATTTGACATATGTGATTCTAAGTTGACGAGCGGTTGACGAAGGTTTGAGCTGGGTTGTCAACATGTGAGAGAACAGCATGGGAGCCATTTAACGTGTGTAAATCGTTGCTTAAACCGTTGTTTCATATGTTGCACAGTACATGTTTGTCATGTCCCCTGTGACATGTGTAGCATATGTGTTGTCCTGTGAGAACTGTGTTGCTCTCTTGTAAATATTGGTTGTCTTTATTTTGCAGTCTTTGTCACATTACAGCTAAATTACAGTTACTCATATTGAGGTGTAACAGCATTGACCTCCTCATGTAATCTACGCCACTGCACGCATTTGCGAAACAACCATGCGTGAAAATGTTCATCCAACATTTAGGCCCTATATGGGAATTTTGGTCCCACATTTTGACTCCATTTGGGAATGTTGGTCTCACATGTCTGCCCTATGTTGGAATGTTAATCCATCATATGAACCCAATGGTGTAAAGTTAGTGGTTAGTTCCACATACGGGCCCCATGTGGAAATATCGATCCCTTGTGCGAATATGGACCCGACTTAGTGCAACTCTTGACAGTACAACTGCAGTTTGCACTTAGCTTGCCCACGTATGCGAGTAATGCTGGTGAGACTACATGTGGTCGTTCATTTCAGGGTTTTAAATCATGGGATGACACAAAGACCTTAAGGGATGGTCATTTAGCCATGAAGGATCTCAGCAGGGTCAGGACCATATGGTCGCTATATCAAGCTGTACATTTGTCTTTGTCATTCTAGTGTCTTTGGTTGTAAGGAACCGATGTAATGTAATCTTTGCTGTTCGGACTTTTATAGTGTTGCGTGTGTGGCGAAAACAATTTCAGCGGTGTTGGTCAAAACTTCTAAACTCTGCAAATTTATCAACAATTTTTGGTGTGTGCTCTGCAATTTCTTGAGATTTGAGCAGTTGGCAGTGATGACTCGAGGAGCACTGTGAAAAAGTTAGTCGTACAATGGAGATTCGATATCACATGCTTGATTACCACGCAGATTCTGATATAAAACTCGCAGAATTTAGTTTGTGTATAGACGATAAGCTGATTGTAGCAAGACCTGTGTATTAATCAGTTAATAAAATGACTTTCTCGTTTATCTCGACTGCTGCTTGTGTTGGTCGATGGCTCTTTAGAAGTCGCTAGATGTGATTTGCCATTCTACAAGATTTCACCAACTCCTGCTTTCTTAGGATTTCTCTTTCATTTCAAAGTCTTTATCTTATTTGTGACGATTTAAACTTTTTAAAGTTGTTTTAAATTGATCTGGGACTGTTTCGTTTGAAACTGTATTGAATTCTCTAGTGCGTTATTTAAGTCTTGCAAACTGAGGCTTGCCAACCATTCCAGAATATCTGGGATAGTCTCGGTATCAACCCAGTCTGTCCCGTCTCCCAGGCAATGCTTATTTTATGCAGGAATAGGTAAGTAATTAAAATAGATTATGTGATTCAATGACATTATCCAAATCCAAGCCACACTGTAATACAACATCTTTATTCTCAATTATCATAATCATACTTTAATCATAAGTATTTCGACTTTCGATTAAGGATTTAAAACTTCGAAAGTCTCAAACATCATTCGGAATTCATAACTTCATAGGCCTTGCGGAATGCGGGGAACTTTGGGGGTTTGGCGGTTTGTCATTCATCATAGTGGGGACTGGGAAATGTCCTGGAATTGGTTTGTTCAAAGTTGGCAAACCTATGTAAACCCATTTTTTTCTTGCAGAGCTTCGCATATGTTATCTGTTGAAGATCATGATTTTGGTTTTTTTTTTGACCATTCATTTTTTCACAGGTATGAATGACTACAATTTTTCATAGCTAGGTTTGTATCAGTTAGTTAAAACATTAGTACAGGGTGTGCACTAATATGATTACCGACAGTTTAGTTGTGTGCTAAAAATGTTCACCAGCCTTCAGTAATGTAATGTATTGTTGGCAAGAGTCTGTTGTAGGTTAGTAATCCTGAGATGTATGATAAATACCATCTTAGAAGTTGATCTTTGCAAAACTTTCCCTTGTGAGCTAGTCTATAGGTTAAAAAGTGCGTGTTTGCTGTGGGGTGGAAACCTTTGTGCAATATGTCAGATGTAGTATGTGAAGAGCTTTATTTTTCTAGTTTTACAGTTATTCTTCGTGGTTGTAACGCGTTTACGATTGTAAATTTGCTAACCTACTTGACGTCAATGGTGGAATATCATTAACAATTATTTTACACATTAGCCCCATGACATGGCCTGGTACAAGCATCATGATGTTATGTTATAACAAACATGGTCTGGTGAATGGACCATGATATGTTGTAACATGGTCTGGTACATGGACCATATGTTATAACATGGTCTGGTGAATGGACCATGATATGTTGTAACATGGTCTGGTACATGGACCATATGTTATAACATGGTCTGGTGAATGGACCATGATATGTTGTAACATGGTCTGGTACATGGACCATATGTTATAACATGGTCTGGGGTATGACCTAGAGCTGGGGCGTCCAAATAGGGGGATATGGCGACATATCCAGGTAGTGTGGGATATTTTTTGAGTCTTAGGTGGTTAAAATCTAGCCTCCTTCGTGGCATTTTAAACCGGGCGTGTTGCCACCATCACTCAGGTGAGGGGGGTTTCGCCTCTGAACTAGAGAAAGCTGTTCCGATTATACGATTTCATTAAAAAAAGAATCGTTGCCGACGGAAAAATGTTTCTTAGTTTTGGCGGCGTGTCAGATGATTGTACAGTAGCATGTACTGACGGCCTATCATCCACCTACCGTTTTCTCGCTCTAATATATACAACCTCTCAACAATCAACGATGGCTAAACTAATGACTGGCTTCTGTCCATCGGCTTCTCGCTCTTTAAAGACGTTTCTTTTTCCCCCGGAATTTCCGCGCTGAGACCGCCGCTGAATAGTTATTCCGTGAGAGGTACTATATAAATCTAAAGATACGATACGAATCATTTTCACCATAAAGAGAGCTAACAGTTTCAATGACTTACACTGCAATAGTAGGGGAAGGTGGGGCAAAACGCCCACTCTAAGGAAAATTGTGTTCAGAGAGCAAAACATAATGACAGCTGATAAACATTTATGATCATCAACAACATCATCTCTGATGCTACAAAATCTCCAAACTAAAATAGCGTAAATAAATTCAAATTTGAGCTTAAAATTGTCTTTAATTATTTTGGCCAGAATGAGCATCTTACCCCTTATGCGGGGATAAACGCGCATACCTGGGCATTCTGCCCCACTAAAAATATTGCCTACTTTTAGTCCTTAGACGCCTAGAAATGGCACTTTATAGACTTTAAGTTTGCTCTGCTTTACTCTTACAATTTCGCCGAACCTAACTTTTGTAAAAAGCAATCTCCAATGTCTCGTACTTGCTTCTCTCTTTGTATTTCTCATATAATAACTGGCTGGGGTACCCGGCGCTGCCCGGGTTAAGAAATATCGAGAATGGAAATGGACTTGACCCTGGATATCCCTCCACAGGTTGACTCTTTCGTCTTTGCGAGATTTTGTTGGTTTGCCAGGACAGTGTCGGAACCTGTGAGTACAGTAGTGTCTTCTCAAAATCATCCTGCTGACTGGCCTGAGTTGACTGCAGGCCTGATGACCGTCTGTCTGGCAGCATTTGCTCTATAAAATGCATGTCTGGCGGCATCAGCAGCAAGTCTTGCTTGGTTCGCAGCTTGTGTTTCCTCGATACGCTCCTGGCGACTGAAAACGAAACTTTGGTTTTATGTGGGCTCCTTGGGGTAGTTGATGGACTCTTGAGACAGGTTTTTGGCCCTGGAGAGTAGGAAGACCGCGTCCGCGGGTTCGCCAGCCCCTCTACTGAGTGTCATTGGCAGTCCCCGAGCCAACGGCAAAGGTTTCGAGTCAATAGCTCTAAAACTGTGCAAATGCATAGTCGGACAGACAGACACGCATACACATAATCTTCTCTTTATTTATATAAATAATATAGTATCATTTTCTGCAGTGAAGACGTGTTTTAGTGCAGTATATATTTGTAACTGTTTTCAAACAGCAGATTATCAAAAAAATAATATTGCAATTGTAGCAAAATTGTGGGGCACCTTTGTTGTACACGAAAGGTGGATCAGATAAGGCATGACGCCCAGTCACATGGGGCAAGACATCCAGTGGGCATGACGCCGATGGTCATCTTACCTCACCAACACGTGTAGCCACATTTCATATGATACCCTTAATACGGCTACTTCAATGACAGGTTAAGTCGCGCATTGTTACATTTCTTAATGTTAAGTTATCCAGGAAAAGACATCTTTAGATTACAGTACATTCATATAATTTATATTTAAAAAATAAAGACACTTACGGGGCCGTTCACATATTATATAACGCTCAAGGGGTAGGTGGGGGGGTTCCGGTTTTGTTAGCGTTATATAGTGTAGGGTGGGGGTAGGTTGAAGGTTTCGTTATATAACAAACTTTTTCAGCTTATGCTATTTTGCCTGTTTGCCTTCCAGTTGGAAATTCCATGTACCACGGAAATTCATTGTTTAATCGAAGTTCACAATACGTTGTGAACCAAATCTAACACCATTAGCTGCAACCTGGCGAATTGATTTGACGTTCTTATTTATTATTTGTAAATCCACTTTTAGCAATTTCCTGTTTATAATTTTTAAAATTTCATAATTAATAAATCATTATTTTAAAAATGTGCATAGCTTTAAAAGCTCTAAAATTCAATTCTGTGTGCTTTGTTTTGATTCAGGTTTAAATTAAAAATAATTCACTTGAAGTAATTACCTTGGTAGGTATTATCATGATGTTTGATTTCATCTTCTATGGTATGTGTAAATAGTTTATGTTAGCTTAAATACCCAATTGCAGTTGTAGCATACACTCTGTATACATCATACGCTATTAAATAGGTAGAGTTGTACCGCGAACCTATCGATGAATACCTGATAGTGCAATATTAAACCAATCCATTCTGTGTGATACTGTAATGCTCATTTCTAGTGCAAAACAGGAGGGAAACTAAAATGGTGCTTTTAAATAGGATTTACGTCACTACCATGTATTATCATGCTGTATTAGTAGGCCTACATGTAGATACATGGTGACAATCGTCGACTACCCAATTAGTTACCGTAACTAATGCAGGTGATTTTAGTACCATTAAAAGTCCGAATATTAAGATGCAGAGTAGCATGGATCCATACGTCCGGTCTAATCATCATTGGCACGAGAGAGTACGCAATTTTAAGATAGCTTTTGTTACATTGCTAATTGGGTGTATGATGATTTTTACTGCAGTTCTTGAAATGGATTAAAGACATTTATCAGCTGAATCACTACTATTAAAGTGCTAACTAACATCGTATTGCTATAAAAGTTTCAAATTGTGCAATACAATTTTGTCAATTGTATATCTCTTAACGTGCTTATAGACTGGGGTGGGGTAGGGGGTAGGTAGCATCTTTGTTATATAATATAGGGGTGAGGGTCACAGCGGCTATTATATAACGTTATCAGGGGTAGGGGTGGGTCAAAAATTGGGATTTTATGCGTAATATAATATGCGAACGGCCCCTAATGTTTACATCAGCTTTTGCAAAATTAGACTTTTGTTGATAACGAGTGATTTGTTCATAGCTAGGGCCCAGTGGTTTATGCGATATCGCGTATTTTCACATAAATTGGCGGTTTTCACATAAATTTTTACTAAAAACTTTTCGCAAGTTATTTAATAAATTTAGGTCATTGTCAACTATAATTGCCTTGTCCAGGCTATTATTAGCATATAGGGGCTATAGTTTACCGACCAGACGACGTGATTGTTGATGACTAAGACCCGTTGCTTATGCGATTATGCAAATTTTTCGCATAATTTACGAAAACATTTCGCATAATCCACGGGGGCCTATTCATAGGGAACACAAAAGAAAGCTGTATTTCACCGGGAAATGCATTTAACAAAGTGATTCAAACTAAAATTTGGGTTCGGTATATTAAATGACTGAAAAATGCTCATTGGCGTCTTACCTCCCATTGGTGTTTTGCCCCACCCTCTCCTAGATCTGTGTTTCTAAAACATTTTAACTAAACAAATTTTACAATTATCAGCTTCTTAATCGGTATCGGCTATTTCAATAATTATAATCGAGTGTATGAGGTAAAATTTCGGCAGAACGTCATATCGGTGCAGCTTTAATGTCTGACACTTGGACCATGCATGCTATGTTGTTTGCAATATGACTGCATAGTGATATTGTCCTTCGTGCAATTATTAGTCTGTGCATTCACAAATTCACAGGTTGTGCTGATGCAGTTCCACTGCAGAGCAATCAATTGTGCGCGAGGGACTTGCTCAATGTCCCTACGATGATCTGTTTTCCAATACACTTTGAGGCTCTAATCAGGCCCGTTGAGCAAGGGACAAGTACCCAGGAGGCCCGGCAACTTTTTATGGGCCCGGGAGTCCGGGACGCACTCAATTTCTTCACGGAGCCTAAAAAATGTTCAGTTACCCGTGACTACCCTGCTTTGGGACTCGGATTTCTGCCTTGGGGCTCTGAACTTCAGTCGCCTCGCTTTGCTCTAATTAGTGGTATTTTCTAATATTCTGAATGTTGGCGTTTGAGTGATAATTGTTCGTGTGATCTGTAGGTTTCCTATTTGCTGCACGTTTCGTAATAGATCAATTATTAGGTATAGTTTCTCGTGTAAAGAAATGTTGTTGCCGGCTACTTGTAAGATTCGCATAGGCCTACTTCATAAACTGATAGAGGAGGAATTCTTTAGTGCACGGGTAGTAGACAGGTGGAACAGTTTGGAAGATAGCCAACTTAGCTACAGCGTGTACACAGACCGTATACGTTGTTGGTGGGACAATGAGACGGCGACGGAGGACTGGGGTTAGAGGTGGTTGAACTTCCAACCGGAAAACTTTAACAATAGATGTTTGTATCGCTTGGTAGCCTACTGGTTTCTATTGATCCGTCGTAAGAATAGATCCTTGACTTGTCGACCTATTCCTTGTGATTTGGAATCGTTCTTGTTTTCTTTTTGTTTCGGTTTGTGTTCTAGAAATGCCTGGACTAGTCTTAACGCGTCTGTTATTTGTCTCGCACGGTTGATTAACTGTGTTCGTGTTAAATCGTGTAGACTATTAAACTTATTCTGAACAGGAATTGTCAGTCGAGAGAACAGTTTGACAATACGTCTATTCGCGGTCTGTCCGTAGTTCTGTAACAGTTCCATAATATGTTTTACCACATCTCTATAATAGGTATTGGGCCTATAGACAGTTCTTTAATAATATAATACGCAGTTCTATACTAGGTCTATACATAGTTCTTTAATTAAAATTGGCCATCACATAGTACCCCACTACAGGCCTATATAGATCTATGCACAGTAGAGTCAACACACAATTATAGCAAAGGTTTTATAGTCGTGGACTAAGACACGTGTATGGCACTCAATGTATCTGAGCTTCTACCTTACCTACATGTAAGCCTACCTGCTAATATAGGCCTACCATCAATCCAGTCGCTACCTGGTTTGTGTGCTTTGACCACCACACAGGCCAAATACAATGCGGAGATAGGAAGTGTCTTATATTAGTCTATACTCTAACATCGTTGGTTATCGACTAGGCCAATACACATTATTGGCGTTGTGATTGGTGACCATATTTTATTCTGGGTGTGCAATTTGTTACCCATGTTATTTGCTTGTCTTCAGGGCCGGATTTAGACTTGTCGAATCCTCTTTCTTTTACGTAGGCCTATCATATAGCAGCACATGAAGATACTTTTTCATCTAATGCCGTTAAGCGATTAGTTTATGCGTCGAGTCCGTCGTAGATACTAATCGAGTATCGTTATTTTCCCATGTTTTATAGATCCGTAAATATGCCATTATTTTTTTCATGTGTCCTCAAGTCGCCGTTGGTCCAAATTCAAAGAACCTGAAAAGTTTGGTTTGCTACTATAATACATAATATACCGCTTATTGTTTTCTGCAATAATTATTATGTTAAACTTTAAGACCCGATCAGCCAAGTGTATAATGTCATGCTGCGGTGTTGTGTCCCCCAACCGTGAGGTGCCGCTTAATAATTTTACACACCGTCATAGGTCCAGTGAGGGTCAGCTCATTGTTATTCTTTGCGTGGAAAGAAAAAAGACGCACGATAACGAACCCGTCGATGAACGAACCAAATTAAAAGTGGGATCCTACATTTGAATTTTCGATTTGAATACGAGTGTAGTTGTCTACCCGTAGTTTCCGAACGTACGAGAAAACAAAAGTCGTCGACACGCGTATTTTGAGTCGAGCTTATCTTATTTTCTGAGACGTCCTGGAGTCTGTCGGTCACGATCATTGAGGTAGGCCTATAATAATGGCTTGGAGCTTCTGTAGCCGAAACTTCGGCCTCTCAACGCCCGGAAAACTTACTTCTGCGGCCGGAAGTTCTTAGCATTATGTTTAAACACGACATTAACCCCAACCCCACGACATTAACCCTCAATGGCCGACCTTCAATGGCCGACCTTCAAGAGACCTCACTTAACCCTAAACGACTATCACGATGCCCAGTCTGACCCTTTCTGACCCTCACGATGCGTATTAAATAAATTTAGGTAGTTTTAACAATGCGTTTGCGCCAAAGGTTGCGCATGCGAATAGTTCTTTAAGCGTTCGGCCATTGAAGTTCACTTTTCGTTAGTATGGCCTCCGAACTTGCTGCCGCAGAAAATTTATCCATTACAATATTTTACGAGCCTAACAGCTCAGCGGCGTTTTATAGTTTTATCGTCCCAAATTCCGACCACTCATACACTGTGTTTTAGCGTCCCCAATTCATTTCATCTAATAAAGCCATAGTAATCGATCCTGACGCTCTTCTGGAAATTGATCAATAAATGGAAGCTGGATGTGATAAAAGAAACAGTTGAAAGAAATATACCTAAATGGAAAAAATATACCTAAATGGAAGGTGGATGTGTTGAAATGAATTATTTTAAAATGGAAGTTATATGTGATAAAAAGAATCGCGTTGAAATGAAATCTGGATGTGACGAAAAGAATGAATTAAATGGAAGCTGGTTTGATGAAATGATTATGATCAAGTGGCCAGCTAAATCGATACAGTGTAAGATTTGGGACGTTAAAACGATAAACCATCCCAGTTATTTAAGAGACGGATTAATAAGGAAAAAAAGGACCCTAAGAGACCCAACCGTGCGGACGATTCCTACTAGCCGGGCCTACCTTTTACACAACATGTTAAACATACTAAAACTGTGGGATTATCTTATTTCAAAATGCGTCTTATTCCATTCACTAGGAGCCAAATATCTGATGGAAAATAGGTTGAAATAGGTTCGTATTACTTAATGCTTCAAACGATTTTTACATGTAGATTGTGCCACATGTTATCGTCTAATATGTATAAACATGTGCAATTTGTGTGTGTATATATATATATGCATATAAAATTATTAGGATGGCACTCAAAAACTAAGTTTGTAATTTCTCACCTTCCCACCCATTAATTCTGTTCATTTTACATAAAGAGTAGAGCACATAAAGTTTTGGAACATTACAATAATACTCACTGGTATCTCAACAATGTCAAAGTTGCAAAAATTCTGTAAAATGTTCACTTCTACTGTTTTGCAGTGTTCTATAATGCTCAGTTCACCATAGAAGGCAAAATTCAACCTTCCTAATTCTTCATGTTCTGATTATGTTAGTTAATATTTGTTATATATCAGTTATAAAATGAACACTACCCAACCATATCATTGTCTGGCACATTAACTGTACAATCAACAATGTAAAGTTTAATATTTTGTTATGATGGGTTGCAAAGTTAAGATCCAAGCAGAGTTGATTTGTTGGCATTAGAAAGATCTAATGATGCTACTGTACAACCTGCAACAGGTCCTAGTTCTGTTCCGCCTGGTTAATGATGACTTTGTTGAACGACTGGATAAGTGCAACACCGCGCTTCGCTACCTCGTTCACCGCTTTCGACCCCATCCGCTTATTTTGAGCTTCAATATAGGCCTCATTGTTTTCCAATGTGCTGAGATCGTAGATGAGGCAGTCATGGAGGATGTCAAGAGCACTGAACAAAGTACATGTAGGTCTACTGTTGTGCTGAGGCACAAGGTCACCAAGCTGTGTCTGTTGGATGTCCGCTGCCGTGGAAATTATACGACAAGGATGGTTTTGTTGTTCGGTCTTTCTCAGAGCTGCAACCGTTGCTATCTTCATTGAAACAGGCACATAAGGATGGAAGAACGTAAGACCATTCAGAACTTCACTCAATTACCACAAATGACCCGAGAATGACTTAACTGCAGCCTTGCAAATTGCTTCATTCTTGTCTGCCCGTGCCTGTAGTTGCAAATTATTGCGTGCGTGGGGCTTGTGAACGTATGTTTGACACTGCTTACTTTAGATCGTATCAATTGTTAGTATATACATATAAGTCAAGCTATATTAATGCAAAGTGTAGGCGCTGGGCGATGATCGATTTTCAAGCGCTAGGCCATATCGCTGTATCGGCTGTGCATGTGATGATGTCAGCGCGCGCGAACTTTAAGATAGGTGCTGAATAGCAAACCTAGTAGTAATGTGTTTGTTTTTGACTTTATGGACCTTTAGCTTTGTGGCTGTTTCGTTAATATTTGTGATTTGTAGTTGATATTCTTTTTGTTTGAAAAGAGAAGAAAGTTTAGATTAAAAGTCTGAGTCTTTTCTGTAGATAATACGTACAGTGAAAAGTCATTTGATAGATAGAGAAAGGGGAGAACTTTGAATGCTGGTCCGTTTTATGGAGAGGGAGAAAGCGGATTGACATTTTTATGGTGGCAGCGGTGGGATGCAAATTCATTGTATCCGAAGAGACTGTTGGAGATTTACTGTTGGAGATTTGCTGTTGGAAGTTTTGTTGGTTATTTTCAAAGGAGTTTTACTGGTGATTTTCAAAGGAGTTTTGCTGGAGATTTTAAAAGGAGTTTTGCTGGAGATTTTAAAAGGAGCTTTGCTGATGATTTCAAAGGAGCTGTAGAAAAGCCAATGACGATGGAGATGTTTATGCAATGGATGATGATGCAGAGACAGGAAGATGAACGCAGAAGACAGGAAGAGAGGGAAGAGGAGAAAGAAAGAAGATAGCAGAAAGAGAAGGCAGATAGCTCAGAGTGTAAAAGACAATGATAGAAACAAAAAAGGAGCATATATGATAAGAGGATAGACAAGAAGGTGAAAAGATACGTCAGGCTGAACTTGAAACACAGAGGCAACGGTTTGAATTCAGTTAACCCAAATCAAACAGGGCAGAGACTAAGCTGAGCAAAGGCGTTTGAGTCAGATGGTTGAAACGGAAGCTGCACACAAAAAGGAAGACAAAGCACGGAAACAAGCATTAAGAGATCAGACGAAAGGAGCATAAGAAAAGGAACCAAGACATCGTGAAGAGTTGAAAATTGCAGAAGCAGCTAGACAAGACGAGTTGAAAAGAGAAGAAGAAGCTAGACAAGAAGATTTGAGATTAGCAGAAGAAGCTATACAAGACGAGTTGAGATTAGCAGAAGAAGCTAGCCAAGAAGAGTTGAGATTAGCAGAAGAAGCTAGACAAGAGGAGTTGAAATTAGTAGGAGAAGCTAGACAAGAAGAGTTGAAATTAGCAGAAGAAGCTAGACAAGACGAGTTGAGATTAGCAGAAGAAGCTTGCCAAGAAGAGTTGAGATTAGCAGAAGAAGCTAGACAAGACGAGTTGAGATTGGCAGAAGAAGCTAGCCAAGAAGAGTTGAGATTAGCAGAAGAAGCTAGACAAGACGAGTTGAGATTGGCAGAAGAAGCTAGCCAAGAAGAGTTGAGATTAGCAGAAGAAGCTATACAAGAAGAGTTGAGATTAGCAGAAGATTTTGTGTTAATGTTTCTTTCAATTTTTCCGCTATCCGCAAATCGAAATTAATAGAACAAGTACTTTCTCTGGAATCAAAAGTCGGGGCAATTTGGAAGAGGGAGAGGTTATTAATAATCTTTCCGATACTCAGGAGATCAGAACCAGTTTAGATCATGGAACGCAGAGAACAGATATAACCCATCGGCATTAAAAGAGAAAACAGAAGAAGCAACTGGGAGACAAGAGAATAGTAAATCACCGACTCAGTATAGAAAACCGGAAGTGAATGATCAACGAAGTCCGATGATAAAGCATTGTTACAATTGCGGATCAGGCAAACATATAGCACAGTTTTGCCAAAGTCCAATTCCAAAAGAACGCTAGGATACGAAAGTAAATGAAATCCAAATAGCTAGAGATATGGATAATCAAGCGGAAGTTCAAGAAGGACAAAAAACAGAAGCGAAATCAGTAACGAAATGTGTCTCCAGTATGTCAAGGTTGACTTGCGTGGAGCAATGGGAAAGCAACCGGTCAAGGTGAAGGCGTTGATCAATCCTGCACAGAAGTTCCAGTAATCTCTGAGAAATTGTTGGAAGGAATGGAAATCGAAGAAATGGGCAAAGTGAATTTGCAGTGTGTTGCAGAAGATGCCATACCAGCGATGTTGGTCATAGTTGATGTGCAGTTGTGTGACAATCAATTGGAAGAAGATGGGAAGTCGATACAAGGAAGAAAGTATTCATTGACACCATATATTACTTTGATGTGTGCAAGCATAGAAAACATTGAACGTATGAAGAAGTTTCTGTTGCATCCAGAAATAATAGAACTGAGAGCGGTTCCACAAGTAATGTTAAAAGAGTTGCCTGAAGAAACCATGGTGAAAGTGTAGATGACGACAAGACTGAGTAAGAAGCAAGCAGCTGCAAAGGTCGAAGAAGAGTATGAAACTGAAAGTGAAAGTAAAGGACAAATCGAAAATGATGAATTACAAGTAATACCGTCAGATGGAATAACATTAGAAGAAACGAATAGACAAGCGATTGATGCATGCGAGAATGAGGAAATTAATTATACAGATGAAAGCAATTATGTTGAAGACGTGTTGTATCCAGAACATATGGACATGTGAAGAGAGGAAGAGATGCAGGAAGAACAGAAGTTTTAGATGAAAGATTCAAGAAAGTTTGAGAGTCTACAGAAGAATGATGAATCGTTGAAATCATGGTGGCATTTAGCACGGGAGAAAGATTCAAAGTTCAAAGTGAAGAACGACTTGTTGCATCGAGAAAACAAGATCTTGGAGCAGACAATATATCAGCTTGTATTACCAAAAGAGAGGAGCATTAAAGTGATGGAGTTAGTTCATGACTTAGCATTTGGTGGTCATCTAGCAGAAGAAAAGACAAGAGAAAGAATAGAATGGTCATTCGCATAACCAAAGATGGGAAGAGACGTTGAGAAATTCTGTACATCTTGTGGGAAGTGTTAATTGAAGAAATATTTTTAGTGATGGACAGGGTTTCAATTGTTGCAGTTCAAACAGAAGAAGTAGCTTTCAGAAAAATGACAATGGATGTGGTTGGCCCAATCGTTCCAACGTCATCGGCAGACCATAAGTATTATTTGTGTATTGTGGACTCATGCACGCGATGGCCCGCAGCGTTCTTGTTGAAGACATTATCTGCAAAGGCTGTATGTGAGGCGTTGATGGAGTTTTTCGCAAACGTTGGTGTACCGTCAATCATAACAAGCAACTAAGGAACAAACTTTAAAGCAAGTTCTTGTCATTGTCTTTAAGTGATCCAGTATTTGATACGCCAGGTAATCCGGAGAATGCTGGATTAGTTGAACGATTGAATCAAACATTCAAAAGGATGATTCATCACGTCATCGTGGACAATCCAAGAAGATGGCATTAAATAATCATTTGCTGTGTGATAATCATTTGCTGTGTGGGCATTACGTAAGGTACCAAATGCAACTAAAGGAGTAGCACCTTATATGATGATGTATGGACAGGAACCACGTGGTCCTCTTGCAATTTTAAAGGAAATTTAACGAGAGAAATTAATTTACCACCTCTCGTTGGAATTAAACCAGAGAAATATCTCAAGGAAATGAAAGAGAACTAGAAAAAGCTCTATTACATGCACAAACTCATGCAAGAGAGAAACATCTTTAATATACGAATCAGTACAACAAAACAGCAAAGCATAAAGAGTTTACAGTTGGTGAACAGGTCATAGTATTGTATCCGACGTCAACAAACAAGTTATTATCACAATGGCATGGTCATTGTACTATTGTGCAGCGAAGATCAAAGTATTCTTATTTGGTGGACACGGGAAATGATGGACAAAGAATTGCACATGCAAATAAAATCAGAAAGTACATCACTATAGGGTTGAGATGTGGATGGATTGTTTAAGAAGAGATTTTGGTTCAGTGCTTGAAATTCCATTAAAAAGTACAGAACCAAGTGACGAATAACCCGTAAACTTAGATCCAGAACAAGTTCAACATCTAACTACGCTTCAGCAAAAGCAATTATTGGAGGTATTGAACAAATAGGCCTGCAGTGATAAATTTCAGACGAACCTAGATTGTGTACATTGGAATGTGCAGCTTGCCGAATTCCTTTGATCTGAAGTTGAAAGGCAAATCAAAGAATTGTTACAAGAAGGGATAATTGAACCGTCTTCATGTCGAATGGCAAGTCCGTTGGAAATTGTCAAGAAGAAGGATGGATCATTATGACTGGCTTGTGATTATAGTTACATCAATTCTTTCACAGTTGATTATAAATATCCAATGCCTATGGTGAAAGATGTTTTGCAGTAAGTTGGGAAGTCAAACTTTATTTCCATCTTGGGTTGTCGAAGTGCCTGTTGGATATGTCCTGTGAAACAATCTGATCAATGGAAAACTGCGTTTGTTACACACGATGGATTTTTTTTAACTTACATGTGTATCGTTGGTTGTTTTTATATGTTTTATGTTTGCCAGCCACTTAATTTGAATTGTGATAGCAACGATATAGCTATAGGTACTGCGTTGACATAATTGTATAATGTAGGAGTTGAATGTTCTGTGAAATAATTTAGATCCAATTATAATCTAAAATTCACATTTACACATATCGTAATTCTTTAAGGGGCCGTCCACATATTACGTACGCGGCGAGGGGAGGGGGTTTCAAATTTCGGCCATTTTGCGTACGGGTGCGTATGGTGGGGAGGGGGGTTCCGAAATATGTACGTTCGCAAATATAATTATCTGATTATGACGTCCACAATACAGAATATGAAAATCAGAACTGTAAACCTAATCACAGACTATATTCCTGCTTAATAAATTTTATGTTGCATTGAAGCTATTCCCCAAACCTTTGAAACAATTTGATTTTGTTCCATCAGCCTTTCAACAGCTGTGCCTACAATGAGCTCCATGATATGATACCTGCAAGCTAGGCTTATGAGGTCTTTGCCCGTATCCTATCCCAACAGGATACATGCTCCAGTAATTGCCCCAGTGTTGTAGCTGTGGTGTCAAATGACGTAAATGTAATGCTGTCGGCCAGATTCCGTTCTGAAACCAAATTAAACATGGAAATTGCTTCTGCCTCCTTTGTACCATTCGGAAATTTTGGCACACCCAGCAACTTCATGACCCCATCTCCAGACACAAAAATAGCTAGACGTTCCACCTATTCTTTTGACTCAAGATCAGGCAACATTTTCCCATCCCAGTGTACTGTTTTTGAGCTATTTGGAGCGAAGGATGCTTGGAACTCCTATGCAGCTTTCCTCGATGCTGTCGCCTGGCTCTTCGGATCGACTCCCTGTTCAGCACAATACGGTCCGCTGGGCTCTCTGCCAAGTTTAAGTCTCTCTGGTCGAATTTCTTCAGCTTTTATGTCTCAACAATGCAATTGCGCTGCAGCTGCTAGGACATATGTAGCATTTCTGTTACTCATTATTGTTCGATCTAAAGCAGCAGCGACACCTGGACTGACTAGGTTGATCAGTTTCCTGTGCTTTGCTTTACTATGTCTTACCAATGAAACATTCAGGCAAAGTACATCGTCAGAATCACTACTGGTTTCAGCCTCACTGCTAATACTGCTACTGATTGGCTCTGCAGCTGCTGACTCTCTGCAAAGTCGTTTAGCCTCACGTGGCCTTTTTGCCTCTGCTACAGAATTCCGTTCAAGACAACTTTGTTCTTTCTTCTTTAGGCCCATGTCAACAGGACCTTTAATTGTGCCACTTCTGCCTTTCTCTCTCTGAGCCAGAAGAAAACCTCTGTCCTTACATTGATTTCTGTAGAAATCAATGTATGGTTAGAATTGCTGAGTAACTTTTAATGATAATTATCAGAATATGCCAATGTTTATTAGTATTTACGCTATATTATTCGGCTCATGTTATTATTAATAATTGTCGGCATTATTTAGTTACGGGTGGAGCAGAATTATGATATACAACAGTTAGAAGGTACATGAGTTAAATGAGCTGTACAACTTGTACTCTAAAATCGTTGCAGTGAAACAGAATTAGTGTTGAAACGCACCCTTTTGCGCATGTGTGGTCGCCTGTGTACCTATAAACATTATATAATTCTCCTTGTAAGTGTAATATATTTATAATTTCTTATAAGGATTACTGTATACATTTCTCAGGCATTATAACAGTATGTTCGAATACAGACGCCTTTTAATTTTTTCGGTCCAAGGGATTGCCAGGCAACTTTTTTATGATTTAAAGCAGATGAGTAAATCCGGAACCGTGCCTGCTGTGCTCTCTTAATCAGATTTTTAATGTATATCGTTTAATGGTATCATAGATGTCGTCATCATGATGGACCGACCAACAAACAATGGGTGCAATCACCTGTAAAACTGTTGTAATAATTATAATATAGCGAACCTCCTTTTCGTTCGACTTCGGGCGCTTGCCAGGCTGCAGCAGGATACGGCAACACGCATTGGGGAAGACTCAAATACCTCCTTATACTCTCTGATACCAACCAGGAGGCCGAATTTGAAGCTTTTCCTCTTGCCAAATGTCCATATAGTAAGGCCTGGCTTATTGTTACGGGTCGTCGCAGCAGTTTCAACGGCGGCAGCCCCCTTGACAATCGATGGCAGGATCAGAAGGCGAGGAAGTATATTTCGGCGGAGCAAGAACACAGTTCGAAGAGCTTAACAGCGTGTCTTCTCATCAGCGGCGAACAGACTACACGGAAAGTTCGTACATCATCAACTATATTACAGTATAACTCGAGCAGACTGCGCAGCTACGAATCGATCAGAACTAAGACTCAGACTGTCCAAACCAAGACTGACAGAACTGGAAGAACTCGAACCAGATTGAACTCACTGTACAGAAATTCCCCCGGACTCTACAGCCCCGGATCCTACAGAGTCCCCCCGGACCCTACAGAGTCCCCCGGACCCTACAGCCCACAGAGTCCCCGGACCCTATAGAGTCTCCCGGATCCTATAGCGTCCCCCCGGACCCTATAGAGTTCCCTGACCCTACAGCCCATAGAGTCCCCAGGACCATACAGGGCAGTTAAGAATGCACAGCTGTAGACACTGCCAGGGTACATAAAAGGATCCGTCAATACGAGCTGATCAAAAGACCCATTGCGGCAAGCAGCCAATTGCCGGCACATCAAGGGACTGATAGCGGCTAGCAGATCAAACGGTCCCAAACTTAAGCAGCCAATGGCCCTTGCACCAAGGGACACATAGCAGCGAGCAGATCAAAGAACCCATAGCGGCTGATAGACCCCATGACCCTTAGCGGTAAACAGACATAGCAGGCAGATCAAAGAGCTCATGGCAGCATGGCAAAAAGGCCACAATACTATTAATACTAATAATAACAACATATTTAAATACAATAATTATAAAAATAATAATAGATGATGGCAGCTCCGAGCACACGTCGGTGGCTCGGGCTCCGTGTATTTTCTGATTTTTGCCTGGTTTTCGGTTGTTCTCTGCGCTCGGGTTAGTGCCTTCTCATCTAAATAATATTCGTCCTCATCTTACGCTTTTTTCTTGCTGTCTTGTTTGAGGCGCGGAAGAGAAACTTTGCATTTCAAATGGCTTCGTGCATCGGCAGTCAGACCCATTCAAGATGGCTGCCGATGGGCAATGACCAAACTCCACTCGATGCCGTAACTGCGTCATTTCCCCAGCGAGCGTACACGCCTCCCGCTGAACTACTTATCGCCTTCGCGCGAATGAGTGCGTCGTCAAATACCAGCAATTCTTCTCAGGAGGCCAGAGGAATTTGTAGTGTGTGTCATGTGTCCAGATTACTGCACCATAAGGACGGCAACGTCCACCTCAACGGCCCTAGATCAAATCCATGTTTTGGTTCTATCTGACCCCCGATACGACACCAGGTCGGCCTACTCCCGCTCGTAAATAACCTGGTTACAGCTGGCGCTATAGATGTGACAGCTACAGCAACGACGAGTTGCAGCAGACCACCGAGCAATAGCATAAGAAAACTTCTGACAACAGAAACAGTCAACGGAGGGCAGGAGCAATCAGCAATGTGCAACATATCCAATAACTACAACTAGTGAAATAGCCCACAAATATATGTCGGAGAGCAGCTGAGACATCCATTGCTTCAACACAATCTCATCAGACACATCCCTAAAGGCGCCAGATCATGCACAGGATTGCTTTTGGCAGAAGTTATCAACCGCCTGATATAAGATCCGACTCAGCTAGACAACTGGAAATGCCTTCTAAGCTTCTGGAGCACCCTGAGCACGGTGGCAGACACCACAATCTAACGTCTACTGCCAAAAAACGCACATCAGGATTCTCCGACAGCTGGCGCTCCAAGGCAGATGAAGTGTTCGACCCAGTTCGACGTACTCGCTCTGTCACCAACAGGAGGACACCAGGCAGTGACCAATCCGTTGCAGCAGCGGTCGCCACCAAACTAAAAGATGGAAACATCACAGTGGCCGTAAAGATAATTAGCTCGGGAGAGGCTCCAGCCCAGGTATGTGAAGAGACGCTTGCTGAATTGAAAGCGAAACACCCTCCCCTCGCCTGACTGGTCTTCCTATTCCTGCTCTCCCAGTCACTCAATCGATTCAAATTATGGAGACGGATATCCGTAACCTCATAAGAACTTTTCCAGCTGGTTCTGCGGGGGGCCCGGATGGGCTCCGCCCACAGCATATCCTGAAACTGATCAACTCGCCAGAGGCAGGACCAATCCTCATCTGGGCCCTCACCGCCTTCGTCAACATGCTTCTGAAGGGAATATGCCACGAGGAGCTACGTCCATTGTTCTTTAGCGGCACCTAAGTTGCATTGCGAAAGAAGTCTGGAGGTCTACGACGGTCGTGGTCGGATATTTTTGGCGTAGAGTGGCTGCCAAAGGAGCAAATGCCTGCGCAGTACCAAGATTAACATCATATCTATCACCTCGACAGGTAGGAGTGGGGACACCTAGTGGAGCGGAAGCTGCAGTTCAGGCAACTAAACGATTCCTGTTTATCTATGGAGGCAGATTCAATTCTTTTTAAACTCGACATTTCCAATGCATTCAACAGTCTATACCGAGCTCGAATGTTGTCCGCAGTTAACGACTTAATCCCAGAAATAGCATCATACTGTCATCTGTCATACGCTGTGGAATCGCACCTACAGTATGGCACATATTCTATTCAAACCAGAGTTGGCTCTCGTAAAAGGAAGATCCACTAGGCCCTCTGCTGTTCTGTCTACCACTGCAGCCTGCCCTCCTCAAACTATCATCACCCTTGGCCTTTGGCTAGCTTGATGACATCTCTCTGGGTGAACCGACTGACGTTGCAGCGGAAGCTTGCAAGACCTTGAAAAAGGAATGCGCTGAGCTGGGCTTGACCTTCAGCAGAGATAAATGTGAGCTTATCGCTAAAGACTACCAGCTGGCCAACCACGAGTCTTTCGAGCACTTCTGTTACACGGACCCCGATTCAGCAACACTTATGGGTGCACCGCTCTCCACGGGCGCGGCCTTGACATAAGTCCTAGAATTGCGAGCGGAAGAACTCGATAGAGCTCATGGGAGACTTTTCATAATATCATGCCAAGATGCCCTTCTGATTCTTACGCATTCGCTGGGCACTCCGAAACTTGTTTACACTCTTAGATGCTCCACATGTATATTCCATCAGGGATTGATTGCATACGATCAAACCCTGAGAAGCGGCCTGCAAAACATCTTAAACATCAACTTTAAGGCCGAAGTCTCGTATGGGACGCCACGATCGTCGATACACTGGCACCGTCCTGAGGCCGCAGGAGCAGCGGCGGAAATAGCGGACACCAGAAAGACCCAACAATATCAGGCCCTGCAAGCCTCGCATAACTTCGTCCCACTGGCGCTTGATACTATAGGCCCCATCAATTCAAGAGGCCTGTCGCTCATCATTGACTTAGGCAGACATCTGACCAAGGCGACAGAAGAAACGAGGGAAACAATCTTCCTATTCCAGGACTGTCCGTTCTTATACAACGATTTAACGCCGTCGCCTTCGCTGGTTCCTTTGTTGATCGACTGAGTAAATAATAATAATACCTTTGACGAAAATTGCTAAAACATTTTATACCGTCACTCATGTCAGCATTTCTGCATTTATGTCATAATAATAATAAAATTATACTGTCCAAAGCCTGGATAAAGCAGAAGTGTATGTTATCTTTGCTTGCAGACAGAGTTGTTTAACTGATACTAGGGTGTGCTGCTGCTGATTCTGCTGTACTCTACTACTCTACTATACTACTGCTACTGCTACTACTACAACTATCAACAGTAAACCAGCAAACCTGAATTCTCTTAATTTTGATGGACGGGTGACGTAAGCTTACATTGTATGAATGCAGTCCTTAAGTGAGACTAGACCTATGTTCTGTTTGCAGGTTGTGCAGCAGAGATTGCTGCTCCATATTTTTAACCCATTACTCTTTATTAAAGAAATACGTGAGATAATAGTCAGCAACAAAAGACCGCGCCGTTAGCTTCTGTCATATTGTCCATCCAATTGATGGCGTTCTGACTCAAAAATGAGAGTGACATTTTTATTTCTTGTGTCAGCGATGGGCCTATCATTCTTTATGACATCGGTCTTGGTACATAGGTCTACGTCGAGAATAAGAAGACTTAAACGTTTACACGATTTTCTTATTGTTCCCGAGATTGTTGAAATTAACTGCTCAAACATATTCTTAATGAATTGGACAATTGACAGAATAGAGGTTCGTCGTCTGAAAGAAGTCCATATGAGTGATTGTGATTACGACTATCTTCTACTTCAAAGTCAGCTTCGGCGATGGCCAGAAAAAAAACCAAAAGGTTTAATTTATTTCCTCATAAGATTCACAAATATTACCACGTTCATTGATTCGCTAACCCTTCTTGATAAGCATTTCAATGATAAGTTTCAGTATCCAATAGTGATTTTTCACGAGAAAGAACTATCCTACAGTGTTTCACGTCAGAAAATACGATCAAGCACAAATTCAACGATCTACTTTCAGTCGGTAAACTTGGAAATGCCCGAGTTTTTGCCACAGAATCTGACGCAACGTTCATGTAATAGGAGAATCGGCTACAGACACATGTGCCGTTTTCATTCAAAACTAATCTTTGAGCAAGTGATCATTCGTGGTTTTGAGTTTTTGTGGCGACTTGATGACGATTCGAAGATCATTCGACCAATTCATTACGATGTATTCGAATTCATGCGAAACAACGATCTTCAGTATGGATACGCCTTAATTTCCTACGATTCTCCAGCATGCATTGTGAATCTGTGGGGGAATGCCGAGTCTTACATTCGAAAAGCAGCGATCAAAACCACATTTTTTAGGCAATGGAGGAAAGGGAAAATTTTTTCTAATAATTTTGAAATTTCGCTGTTGTCACTTTGGCAATCTGCAGACTATCAAAACTTTATACATTACATCGATACCCTCGGTGGGATATATTATCATCGATGGGGAGACGCGCCGATAAAGACTATAGCAGTTTCCATGTTTGTTCCTAAAAACAAAACGCATCATTTTAATGACATTAGATACAGACACCAACTCTTGAGAAATTAGCGGATTGATCTCATGTCATAACTAACTTAATTCTGGTTGTCAAGGTAACGGCGTTAACGTTTACTAAGCGAATAAATCCGCCGCTTGACTTCATAATTGTACAGACAAAATATAATGATATACTTGATCCTCACGCCCTCTCCCATCCATGCCATGATGAGTTTGCTATGGTGGTCGTCTTCCACGACGAGGTTCTATGGCATGATCAGGTGTACTCAAAGATCCGCCATGTGATCTAATCTCGAACAGAGCGTACCAAACAAGTGGTTCACGGACCGGTGTCAGTCATTGGTTGCCTGTCCGAAAAGTGAGAAATCCTGGTAAAATGTTGCTATTCTCATTTATTAAATGCCATAACAAAGATAAGTCTGGTTCAATTCTACAATTAAACTATGGCAAAAATGTGTTGAGGTCGTACTATCTGACAGGGGCCGTCCACATATTACGTACGCAGCGAGGGGAGGAGGGTTTAAAATTTCGGCCATTTGCGTACGGGAGCGTATGGGGGAGGGGGTCTCGAAAATATGTACGTACGCAAATATAGTTGTCTAATTATGACGTCCACGATACAGAATATGAAAATGAGAACTGTAAACTTAATCACAGAGATTATTCCTGCTTAATCAATTTTATGTAGCATTAAAACGGTTTCAAATACAAGTGTTGTTAGTGTTTTATTTCTTCATAACAGTTAATAAATTTGAGCTGTTAAATATGATGTTTAGCGAAACTAAATAGCCAGTGGTAAAATCATGTCACGTAGATGTTTTTAGCTATTTAACCTTTTCAATGGGAGGAAGAGCTCAAATGTGCGTACGCATGGGGGGGGAGGGGATCGACGAAATGTACGCGTTGCAACAGAGGGGAGCAGATCCGAAAATCCGATTTTTTTGCGTACGTAACATGTTGATGGGCCCATATCGATTTGATCGTACAGCTCTTTTTTGCATGTTATTTAATACATTTTGTGTTGAACATTATTAGAAACCTGACATGCGGAGTTTTCAAGGTTGCTTCGTGCACTCTGCATTGAACTTCATGATGAATTTGACATGATTTTAGGGTCTGTACAATACAGACCCTAAAGTTGTCTATCCCAGGTTTTTTTATCCTGTTATTTCTTGGAATTTTACATGTACAGGTTTAGGGTTCGTAGAGTACAGTTTGCATTATGTCATTTTCAAGAATTTGACATAGATTGTGGCATGTTTATCTAGAGGATGGTAAGGTCCCATTATTAAACACGCAACAAAGATGTTTTAGGAAATGTAAATTATAACCTGCACAAGAGTATCACATTCTTGAGCCCTGACGCCCAGCGACTTAAAAGTAGCTCGGTTAGTTATCCAAAAACGCGGAACCGAGGGCAGCAAATAAGCTGGATATATTAACTAGACTTAAGTAACACGACGGAGCTGTGAAAACTCGCAAATACCAGACACGACTCGTACCAAACGCGAAAGCAATTACCCAACACCTGTTCCACAGTTCCAGCCACCAAGTCATCGACAGGTTTTGACTAAGTGGCAGTCGCCATTTTGAATTACGCTGACAACCACAGAAACGAAATGAGATGTGTCTAGGGCGAGCTTATATAATTTTAGAGTCTAAAATAAATCCTTTTCTTGACTATTTTACTAGTGCGACTGTCAGTCGAGATTAAATACATGGTTCAGTTGGATAATAGTTTTAGTGTTCATTTAGTAAGTAGGTTAATCCTAACTGAGCATGCAACAGCACGTACAGTTTTGGGTTTTCCAATATGCATTATAACATTTGGGAAGTTGTCTATCCCAGGTTTTGTGCCAGTGTAGAGATTTCAAATAACCCCCATTCACCTTACTCCCCCCCCCGCGGTAACTTGAAGGCGATTTCAAGTTACCCCCTTCGATTTCAGATTACCCCCAGGGGTAATCTGAAATCAGCTTCAGGCTGTCCCCCCCCGGTAACTTGCAATTGATTTCAAGTTACCTCCGTTAACTAACTACTCCACTGCCTTGCAGTTCAGCAGTGCCAGTCCCAAGCCTGGAACCACACCTTGCAACAGAAAAGACACATGTAAAGCTCAAACTCATTGTCGTGGCAGGTCGGTCGGGAGATGAGAGGGTCTTGGACCCATCTGTGAAGGGTCGTGGTGAAAGCCCAAAGGAAGCCAAGACTCGGAACTCTCAAATCTTAACGACCAAAGCCAAGGCAAAAATTGGATACTGGAATGTAAAAACATTATTATACAGGAAAGTTGGCGCATGTGGTGAGAGAGATGTAAGAATACAAACTTGAAATATTGGGGCAGAGTGAGATGCGATGGACCTACAGTGGCAATATTGTGTCTCAAGGAATAAGCATCTACTACTCATGTGGATCCAAGCATAAAAGAGAAGTGGCCTTAATGGTTGGCCGAAAATGATATCAGCTAATATGACATGAGCTAATTGGATGGGAACTAGTAAGTGAAAAAATAATTGCCATCAGACGACAAACAGGGCATACCACCACTTTGAACTTGCAGCATTTGCTAAGTTTTCTTGTTACTTTTGATGCGTTAAGTAGAGAATTGAATCAAGTCAAAAGTTACATCCCTAGTTGTATATTTATGTTGTAATTACACTACTTTCTTCATCATTTAGGCCAATGTCTTGTGCTTGTATGTTACAATGTGATGCACTTTGATCTCGTGTAGCCTATTACTGATATCACACATTTTACATTTCTTTGACTTTTATATATCATTTTTCACACGTTAAAACCAGCCTTCTATCTTTATGTGTTACGTGTTTTATTAAACAGACTGGTTATCATTAGTTGAGAGCATAAGAATTTAACATTTTGACTCATTCAGAGAGGGGGTAATGTGAACACGGACGGGTAGTCTGAAATCGATTTAAGATTATCGGGGGGTAACCTGAAATGGGGGTAACTTGGAGTCTTTACACCGGCTCGGGATTGATTCCATCACTGTGGGAGCGAGTCTTTCCGAACCTACATGCATGATTTCCTCGCGGCGCACATCGCTCCACTCCTCCGTCACCAGGATGAAACCTGAAAGGGTATCTCGCAACCAATTAAACTATGAGCTTGATTTGAGCCAATGAATATTCATGTTTTCTCGTCCTCTCGCCAGACGTGATAAGTTTACTGGTTCTCGAAGGATGTCAACAAATATCTTATTCACTTGTAAAGGTCAATTTAGAGTAGGAATTGTTGCAGTCAAATGGACAAGCGGCGTAATGATAATTTTATATGATGCGGTCAAGACCTAAAAGTTATTTTAGGATGTTTGCTTGACTGATGCAATATTATTATTTTGTATTCCACGGATTAGGCCTACTTACCATCCATGGTACGAAGTAGGATAACCACTTGTCCCGAATTGTCCGAGACAGTCCTGGAATTGATCAAAATGTCCCGGGCGAGTCCATTGCGGGACAACGGAACGTCCCGGAATGGTGTTTCTAGGATCAAACATATTGAAGATGCCATTCAGATTACCGCAACGCCATCCTCGTCGGTTTGCCAGAAATGCCGTATACGCCAGCTGCAGTCCTCCCTAAATTTTGCCGCCAGAGTTGTTGCAAGACTTCCAAAGTTTCCAAAAGACAAAAGACTTCCAAAGAGACTATATGCGCAAGACTTCCAAAGTTCTCGCACATCTCGGCCTATATGAGGGACACGCTGCACTGGCTACCGGTGGAGGACAGAATCGTCTTCAAGATCGACCTCATGGTGCGTCTGTTGCTGGCTGGTGCCGCCCCGGGTTACATGTGCGACCTGTGTATTCCAGTTGCCAGCCAGTCTGAGTGTTAGTTCTGCGTTCTGAGTCTCGTGGGGATCTGGTGGTTCCGCGCTCTCGTACCTCTATGGGGGCAGGCCGCGCCTTTTCGTGTGTTGGACCGTTACGTTGGAACTCCTTGCCGTTAACAATTCGGAGTCTCCCATTAGGAGACATTTTCTGGACTATTGAATACGCATTTATTTCAGGACTGTTAGGTAGCTTCGGTAAGCGCCCTCTTGAGGTTCTTGTAGGGCGATATGTAAATGTTCATATACATACACACATACATACATTCATACATACACTTACATTCACATTTTCCAATTTGACAGTAAACATAACATTCAATGCCGAAGTTTGTCTCCTTGTCGCCCTCGGGCTTAGTTATTCAGGGCATTGACTAAGTTTTAGCCAACGTAGTGATTTTGGTAGAAGAAGAATATGACGGTGCCCGGGCATTCTACGTGACCAAGTCATTAGATGTCCTCTGTAACGATAATTATTGGCCTAGGCCTACATTCTCCAATAGGTGCTAATAAGTTCATGTCAAATCGTAATCATAATCGTGAACACCAAACTTCCTAAGTGCCACTGTCAAGCAGAGGCGTAGCTAGGGGGCAGAAGGGCATGTTTTTCCAGGCGCCAAGTTGGAGGGGTGCAAAAATGAGGATTACAACTACTATTTTTGTGTATGCAAAGTAATTTATCCCAACTAAGATAGTGAGATTAAATGCTGGCGCCCCCAAAGTTAGTAGCCTTGTTACAAACAGGTTGGCAAGCATGATTTTGGCGCCCCAGAGCCCAACTGATCAGTATTCTTCGTTCCCAGCTTCAAGGCGCTGTTGAAACTGCCAAACGTTGCATGTCTGATAAGTTGAAGAAGAAAAACAGATTAGAGCAGAAAAAGATTTATATGTTTGAAAAGATGGTTTGAAAAGATGGAAGGTTTTGGAAAAGTAGTGTTGCAATTAAGGAGTGATCTGAAGGCACTCATCGATCAACATGAAGATTCTCTATTGCAGAATTTTAACTTAGGAAGGGGGTTAGGTCAATTTAAATTGATTAAAAAAAACGAACTAGAAAACATTTGGCTACTTTCAAACAGTTTGAGAAAAGCTGTACAGAACTTACATTAGTTGACGAGCTGAAAGGACAAATTGTTGAGTTGCGACTGCTCAATAAAACAGCCATCGAGCAACAATTACGTTCAATTGAAATAAATTTTACAAGAGACTATAGGCCTACATAGATGATCCACTTGTCAGAATTTGTGATACAAATGCGCTCAAGTAGGCCTACTTAGTGGACTTCTATCGAGTATGCAGATTTTGGATCCTGTGTCAGTGTAAATGAAACTGTTTACATCGAAAATGGAAAGTCAAATGAAATTCTTCAAATTGACCAGTATCTGGTGGTCAGCAATTAGTGGCCAACGGGAAGCGGTTGCGGTCATCTCTCTGTCTCCACCGCCTCCACAATAGTTGCCACATGTTGCAAGGCAAGTGCGCTGAGAGAGTTTTCTTTTCAGGGAACTCTACTCAGCCAAAAGCTAAACTCTGCTCGGGTACAAATTATCCTTCACACAATAAAGCTCAGCAGCGGCCATTTTGTCGTCAGTCATAGCGGCTCCTCGGATAACTATAATTTAGACCAAGTGTGCTTGGTGAATCATGACGGTGGTGTGATGAAAACGTTTGATGACTCGCGAGGTTCCGAAATGAGACAGTTAGACAATGCAACCTGTTTGGTTGCGGATGAAGATGGAAACATTTTGGTATTTTACAGGAACATCAGTCGTTTTCTATTGCTCGGTCCTCAACTGGAGTACAAAAAGGGAACTTCTCACTTTAGCTGTAGTCGCAAGAAAATATATGTCTGTCTGGTCGTAAAGTTAAAGTTAAACTAATGCGCTGAACTTTTTTTGATTTCAAGATTCGTTGGCAACGTATAACATAGCATTTTATTTGATGTTCAAATTATTAAACATTGATATAAACTTAGAAATTATTTGGTGTAGTTTATTATTAAGGCGTTTTAATTATGTTTACTTATTGCTGGACTAATTTACTGCAATGACAAGTGCGTTACAGGTGTCACAATCGTGTGTAAGACATCCGCCATTGGTCGGGTTTCCTTCATTCACTTATTCTGAGCTTTTATATGGTGCCCCGTAAATAACCTACTCAGGAGCGCTCCCATCCCAGCCACGGCTAAAGAAAAAAGACTCGGTTTGGTCACGAGCGAAGAATGGAGTTTGGGTATAGCTGCCATGCTATATGTTTGTCGTCTGCATTTCTAACATTCTTATGTGTTATAATCAATTTAATTAATTGGTAAATCAATGTTTTTATAAATAATGTAAATTAGCTTTAATAAAAAATTTAAAAAAACGCTCAAATAATGGACAAGTTGCTTGCAAAGAAGGTCAGACTGGATTTGGAGAACAATTTTGATGCTGATGACAAAATGAACGATATGCCAAGTACAAGTATTGGCTCAAAACCACGTAACGATCCAAACCAAAGGCGTCAACCCCTGAGTGATGGAGGCAATCCCCTGCTCCCACGTGTCAGGAGGGCAGATATCCCAAGAGTGAAAAATGGAAGCATTTCCTCCTAAGTGAAATTAGAGGCATTTGCCTCCGGACCCCCCTATCTGGACGCCTCTGATGCAAGCCCCAAGAAAACTATTAAAGTTCGTCGCCAATACAATGAGTGCTATTTAAGTAATGGCTTTGCATGGAGTGGGGATAAGGACTGCCCATAAAATTGCTCAAAATGAAACATAAAAAAGTAATTTTAGTTCAGTTGTGTGCCGTCTGAATTTCCAAAGATCTCAAGTGTGTTACTTGGTGCCAATACGGTTGAAAACCACTGCACTGGCCTCTGAGATGGCAATAGACTAATCCCAAGGCATTGCATTGCTTTCTGATTGTCTATCCCAGTTCTTAATTCTACTGCCAAGTCTGTTATCTGGAATTTGCTCAGTAGGGCTAGAATCTGATTTATGCCCCACCGCATTGCAAAGGCTAAATAGCTAAACGTCGTCTATAAATGAGACATTTACTGTACCGCAGGCTATTTATTTTTGTTAAGCATCATATTTAACAGCTCAAATTTGTTAACTGTTACGAAGAAATGAAACACTAACAACATATGCATTTTGTAAATTTTTAATGCTACATAAAATTTATTAAACATGAATATAGTCTGGGATTGGGTTTACAGTGCTTATTTTAATATTCCGTATTGTGGACACGTCATAATTAGACAGTCATATTGTGTACGTACATATTTTTTGGACCCCCTCTCCCACCACACGCACGCGTGCGCAAAATCGACGAAATTCGAAACCACTTCCCCTCGTTGCGTACGTAATAAAATTATGTGGATGACTCCTAAGAGAGTAATAAAAAAAACCTGGGGCGCACGCGCCACTGCGTCTCAATGGTAGCAACTCCACTGGATTCTGAAATGGTACTTCATAACTAAATAGTCCTTTACTGTAGCACTGTAATTATTAATACTTTAATTAACATAATTGTGTTAGCGGTAATTTTCTCAGTCAGTGGTAAATAATTGACTTGACGTGACTTCTATTGCATCGTTTTAATTAATACATTACAGATATAGGCATACATATGCTGCATTGTTGTATATTGGTAATCGTAAGACCAAAATTGATTTTGCTAATTCCTCCTCTAATTCCTTTGTCTCTGTCTGTCTGTCTGTCTGTATATTATATATATATGTATGTATGTATGTATGTATGCATGCATGTATGTATTTATGTATGTATATATGTTTGGCTGTCTTATTTGTTTAGCTCCGAAATTCTGAAATCACTTCCCATCATGTCGCGGAAACGAAACGTATTTATTAACAGAAAAAATTCGGTATACGCAGGCAACGTCAGGTTAGGTCCCAGCCTCCAGGTCGAGCCAGATTGGTAGATGTAATTCTGGAAGATCTCCGCTAATTCCTTTGTCTCTGTCTGTCTGTCTGTCTGTCTGTCTGTCTGTCTGTCTGTCTGTCTGTCTGTCTGTCTGTCTGTATATGGTATATACATGTATGTATGTAACTATGTATGTATGTAGGCCCTATGTATGTAGGCCGTATGTATGTATGTATGTATGTATGTATACATGTATGTATGTATGTATGTATGTACGCCCTATGCATGTATGTATGTATGTTTGTCTGTGTTATTTGTTTAGCTCCAAAATTCTGAAGTTGTTAGTTCAAGGTTTAAGACTCTTCAAGCTCTCTTATCCTAGATCTTCTCTACACGAGGGAGTCTAGATCATCACTTCCCAACTTGTAGTACGCGAGCCTTCCTCAGTTGGTCGTCCGCTAAGTGAATCAAGCTCCAGATATTTTGATAAATCACAGAAAAAAACAAGGCTTTCGTTTTATATGGCAATACAGTCGTGCAATTTAATGAATCATGCCTTTATATCAACTTTGATACATATTTAAGGTGACTGGTAAAAAACGATAATTAGTCAATTGGGCTGCAATGGATTAGGGGTCTAATCCGCTTGCCTTCAGTCACACTGAAGAGTTTGGGAAGCGCTGCTCTATATTCTGTCCTGGCAACAATGCCAATCAAACAACCTGAAGGTCTTTTAGCACTGGTGTATAAGATGGTACTGGTTTTTAAGCATTACGCGCATTATACTTTAACTTCAGCTCATAATCACGTTTATTATAATCATTTTTAAATTGGCATTTACATAGATAATACATTTCATGCATGCACAAAACTATACATACATAGATACACACATACTTTCAATTTTAAAAGCTACAATACACTCATTGGTACACGACTAGATGCGTTGGGACCGAAGCAGGGTATGTGTCACTCCAAGTGACGAATTCAGAAACCCTCAAAGGAGGTATAATTCTAGCGTCACTTCGGCAGGCATGTCTCAGCAGTTATCCGGTCACGTGCCACGTCAAATGGTTCACCGACAAATAGTTGATGACAAATTGGTTCACGGATAAAGCGTTCGCGACTGAAATTTATTATTCGCCCGCTGTGTTCGGTGAAATGGAAGTTGTATTTATGATAACAATGGATGCTCAAGTAGAAATTGGATTGATGAAAGTAATTCTTCCTAAATGGATTCTATATAAGATTAGATGGTAATAATGCTTGCGGAAATATAAATAGAATTAATTAAAGATATGTTGCTTAAATAGAAACTGAATAAATTAAAATGATTCTTGCTGAAATAGAAGTTAAATTAGCGAGCATTTTTATCATCAATCCAATGTCTATTTTGCCGATTACAGTGGTTGAATAATAACTTTTTGATCGTGAACCATTTGTCGTCAACAATTTGTCCGTGAACCATTTGTCGGTGATACATTTGTCCATGAACTATTTGTCGTGGAACCATTTGTCGTTAACAATTTTCCGTGAACCCTTTGTCAGTGATACGTTTGTTGTTAACTATTTGTCCGAGAGCCATTTGTCGGTGAAACGTTTGTCGCTAGCAATTTTTCCATTGACCATTTGTCAGTGATCCATTTTTCGCCAACAATTAGTCAGTGAAGCATTTGTCAGGGAAGCATTTGCCGTGTAGCCATCTAGCCATCACCGGGGGCTCCACCTATCGTCCAGAAGGCTAATCGTAATATCTCGTCTTTCGGCACTCGTACTCCATATCCGGATCATAGCTGAAGGCGGTCGTCCAAATGGCCGGTCGGGCAACCGGGTGTCGAAGGCAGGGCGGCTCTACCAGGGTCCTCACAGGCGGGCAGGCGGTCGAGGGGCGCTCCCCGAGGGTCCAGAAGCACCTTCGCCCGTGAAATGGATCAAGAGCGTCGGGCTCCCCACAGCGTAGATTCACCATGCTGCCATTGATGTTCGTAATGAACACCACCGAATTCCGCTTGGGAGGAGCATTTCCGGTTCCGGTAGTAGCGGCGCGACGAGCGTGCGGAAGTCGGTCGCGCGACACTTCCGGTGGCGGCCTTTTGCGACGAGTTTCGTCCACGGTCCCGCGATGTTCAGCTCGCGACGCCTGGCGACTGGAGCCACGCGACGCTGGCGTCATCTGCCGAGCGCGAGAACGAGGCGCCTGTTGATCGCGGTCAGAGCGAGCGTGCATCGCTTCTAGCGACGTATTTCTGCGACCGTTTTCGGTAGTAACGCGGCGCGGTTGGAGGGCGTCGTCTGAAAACGGTGGGGGCAATATGGCGGCTGAGGGAGGAAGTAGGTTCCCGTTCGGCGGAAGTTGGTCTAGGCGCTGCTGATCCTGGATGAACTCCTGTACGTCAAGCTGACGCCAGAGCTGGTCCTTTCGCGACCGGAACTTGCGGACCCGCTTCCGGTGGAAACGGATGAACGAGGCGAGCATGAGGCCCAGGAGAAGGGCCGTGAGGGCCGTATAAGGCAGCCACAGTAGGACGACCGGAATGCCCCCCGCTGAGGGCCAATCGTCCGTCTCTTTCGTCGCGGGGGGAGTACGTCCCGCGGCCCCCGCGCCGTGGTCGTCTCCGGTGTCGTTGCGGCGTAAGCCAGTCGCAGCCAAGTTGGTTGACGACGACCCTGGTTTTGCCGACGAAGAGGATGGGGTGTGGTGACGGCCGACTCGCATGACGGACGGTGTGGGGCCAAATGTCAGTCGGCGAAAATGGTTCCTATTCAAGTAATGACCAGTATGGTACCGAATGTGGAGGGGCGAAGTTGATTCCCTGTTACTGTAATGACCAGTGTCATGCCAAATGTGGACCGGAAAAAAATGGTTCCTGTTTACGCAATGACCATTGTGGTCCAAATGTGGACCGAGGAAAATGGATTCGGCTTACGGAATGACCAGTGTGTGACCAAATATATATCGGGCATAAATTGTTTCGGCTTGCTCAAAGACCAATGTTGGGCCAAATGTGGACCGGATTGAGGATGTTTCCGGTTTACGTAATGACCTCTTACACATGTGTTTGAAACTGCACCCCTTTCAATCTCGCGACAAAACGGCAGAATTCGATGGCGTTGAGCAATTGTGAGTGAGGGACTTGCTCAAGGTCCCCCTACAAAATGACTGCCTCAGGGAATGAGGACTAGGAGGCTCAATCTCGTGCTCTCTGCATTACAGGCCGCGTGCCTGCGTCTGGTTCAGTCACCCGGAAACGGAAATTTGTTTCTAACCATAGAATTGTTTTGACGAGCTTCAGAATAACTATCCGAATCTGGCTTTCCATTCAATGGCATTACTGTCTCCTGTCGGAAGTTGAACTTCGCCAAGTTGAACTTCGACTGGTAGTGCCAGTCCCAAGCCTGGACAAAGAAGGAGGGCGACATCAACGGCCATGACAGCCGCAATATTTCGGTAAAAACTGAAAGCTATCACGATACCTTCACAGCATCAACTTTATGCAATTAGACGAGTGGTCTGAGCGTTACACAAGTGGGCGGAGCTTTACACAAGTGGGCGGAGTTTTACACAAGTGGGCGGAGTTTTACACAAGTGGGCGGAGTTGGAACTGTCTTCTCCTCAGACCTGGTTGGCCACCAAATCCACCCACCGGAAAAGTCGCTGCGTGGCGCCTGTGACGTCATCCTGGGTAAAGAACAGAATCAAATGAAACATCGACACCTATGTGACCTATATAATAACTTATGCCGATTCGTGACGTCCCTCGTATCGCGACAACTAAATAATATTCACTTACATAATTATAGTCTACTCTACGCAGCCCCAAAGGAACCTGAAAGAAAAATATTTTAAGTCGTGCGAAAGAGATAGCAACCCGTTCCCACAACTTAATAAGTCGTTCGCACGAGTTAATAACTCCTTCCCACGACTTAATAACTCGTGCGCACGAGATATTAGCTCGTTCCCACGACTTAATAACCCGTTCCCACGACTTAGTAAGTCGTGCGCACGAGATATCATAACTCGTTCCCACGACTTACTTCAACCAATCAATCAATTTTTTTATTGAAACCAACCCGATTTTTACGTCAGCAAGATAATTTTACAAGATTCCAGAGACATTGTTAACAATTGGGGGCCTTGAAGGGATCTAGATCCCGCCTGCTAGGGTCACCTAAAGTACTTACTAAATGTACAGTGACAGTCGATTAACATATTTCAAAATATGATGAACAGTTTCACTTAATCATACGATTATTCTAACTACAACTTAATTGATTATTATTTTATCTCAACTAACGACATGAAAACATAATAACACATTAATGCTAACATAAGAACATAGGTTCACATGTTAACAGAGCACAATACTAACATAATAATATAGGTCCATATACACACAGAGCAAGTTATTTATTTCCATTCACTATGTGGGTGTGCAGCCTTTTTTTAATTCATGTAAGCCATGACATTGCTTAATTTGTGGAGGAATTTTGTTCCATATAAGGGTCCCAGCAGACTTGATAGTGAATCGACGAGTATTTGAATGAGCGGCAACCGAGCGATATGCCTTTGCATTTCTGGTATAGTAAGTGTGTATGTCCTTACTCATTTTAAAGAAATCCCCATAAACTTTTGGAAGCAGGCCATGCTCATAGCGGAAGAATAAATCCCCAATTTGAAATATCTTTATCTGTTCAATTCTTAACAGTCCCAAATCAAAGTAAATTTGGCTAGTTGGCCAGCTCGCTGGGGCACCTGCAACAATTCGTATGGCGCGTTTCTGTAAAATTACCAATCTATGTAGTCTCGATTCGTAAGTTGATGCCCATATCATGTTACGATATACCGATACGGGTATACAAGTGAGTAGTACAACTTTATACGGATGGAAGTGGGCAACAGATAGGATGTACGTGCTAAGATACCAACATTCTTGGCAACTTTTGCAATATATATTTTTAATCTGCTCTTTCCATGTCATGTGTTGAGCTACATGGACTTCCAGAAATTTGGTCGAGACTACCTGGGAGATGGGGACGCCGTTTATGAGCAGCATCGGACTTTCCGTGGCACCCATTTTTCTGAGGGATTTGAATATGATAAAGTTCGTCTTGTCCAAGTTGAGTGTCAGCTTGTTTGCACAAAACAAATCCGCTATAGTTGCCAGTTCAGTATTAAAAATCTGAATTAGGGTCTGGAGGCATTTATGAGAACAGAATACTTTCGTATTATCAGCAAATAAAATAAAGTACATGCTTGTGGAGATATTGGCAAGATCGTTGATGTAAATGAGAAATAACAATGGACCGAAGTTCGATCCTTTAGGAACCCCAAAACCCTATTAGACCCATGTCTTATTCATGCGCACGAGATATTAGCTCGTTCCCACGACTTCTAAGTCGCACGCACAAGTTAATATGTCGTGGGAACGACTTATTTGACCATCACCAGGCCGACTATTCTGTGATATAAACAAACTTCTGTTTCGTGAATGTAATGGCGTCGCTGCAAGAATTGGCAACGAAGTTTTTTTACAATGGGATAACTTTATCGGATATTGTCTGCATTTGCAAACAGCAAGCACTATAACTATGAGCGGAAAACACTTGAACTGGGACTTCGTTGTCGCGGTGAATGCAGCTCTCCATATTTCTGTCAAGCTGAACATCATTTTCATTTTCGTTTTCATATTCCTGGAGAGTGATATCCCCAGTCTGGCACACACTCAGCATACAAACGGCCTCACAAATAAAATCGAAGCTTTAGATGTCTTACAGGCCCAAGCCTTTCACACCACATATACACCACTACTACCACTCTTTAAACCACCAAACCGCTTTTCATTACATGACCAAAACAGACGTTTGTATACACCGCAGAAAAATCGGCATGCTATTGGTCAATTAACTTGTTTCCACGACTTGATGAGTCGTGCGCATGAGTTAATTATCTCGTGCGCATGAGTTAAATATCTCGTGCCCATGAGTTAATTATCTCGTGCGCACGACTTTCTAACTGGTGCAAACGACATAATAAGTCGTTGGAATGAGGTAATATCTTATTAAGTCGTGGGAACGAGTTGCTATCTCGTTCGCACGACTTAAAATATTTTTCTGTCATGTCTGTTTAGGGGCTCCGTACTATTCTGCGCATGTAAATGTAAAGTTATTATAGATAATTATATATAAATATATATCTATATTATATGCTGTGAAACAGACATACCAAGAGGGATGGAGAGAAAAGGATACAGCGACAGAGAGAAACAGAGTCAGACAGACAGTGCAAGACAGAGACAGCGGGATGCATAGAAGCATTTGCAGAGGAACAGATGTGAGCGACACAGAAGCGTGGAGTGGGAGGAGAGGGCGAGAAAGACATACACAGACAAAAAGACAGACGACCTACGAAACTGACAGTTAGACGAAAGATATCAACGGGCGCTAATATACGAGTTGCGTCCAACTGCATAATGGTAACCCAGATTTATGACCGGCTTGGTCTTCCATCGTCGCCTCATTAACACAAGAGGCAAGCCCTTGCCGTCCAGGTTACGTCACAACACAGACCTTAACGAAATAGAGCGCTTCCGCCGCCGTCATGGCAGACGACGCAAGCCTTTCTAATTGTGTTTATGCACGACTTCTGGCGAAGAAGTGACTAAACGTCTTTAGCTGGACACCTACTGTACACGCCGCCGGGCAATATGGTTGGGTTGTAAGTCTTCCTTCTTATGCTCACACTGCCTACCCCCCCCCCCCCGACGTGTGTCGTATTGACGCTATTCATGGAAAGACGATTTTTATTAAAACTCGGACCCATTGTTTGTCCGAGTCTGAATATTGCCGAGTCCTACGCAATCCGCAATTGCTCTGCATTACAACTGCAGTTGCGCCGTCGAGGCGTGTGTGCACTTCCAAACTTAAGTGTAAGAAGGGCGATATCAAATAACAGTTGTATTGTATTGTATTGTATTAGTACTAGCTGTCAACCCGGGAAAATCACGGGTCAAAGGTTAAGTTTCTTCAACTGGCGCTCTTCTCGAGTTTCATTCATTAAGTTTCCATTTAATATTACTGACTGGAAGTAATACTTACATTACACGATGTATAACTCATACGCGTCAATATTTAAACGTATTTAAACGACCGTCGGTTAATAATATGGATATTATTTGAAGTTTGTTGCTACAGCAACGGATGCAGTAACCTTTGCGCTGCATATTGTTAAGATTAGCCTTATTTGCATGCAACGCACGCAACTACAGCACTGGATGCAGTACGGTTTGTGCAAAAGCCGGTGAATCGGGTGAATAGGTGAAACGTTAAAGCATGACAGACAGACAAACACACGTGACTTAGGTAATTATTATTATTATTATTATAATAAACGGATGCCATTATTATTATTATTATTATTATTATTATTATTATTATTGTATAAATATTATTATGACTGACAGTTCTTTAATTGACGATCCCTGTGGGCTGTTTGAACGTGCCTCTGAACGCTACGGCGTTGAATCTTTGAGTGCAAATGGAGAGACGTTGAAACAAGTGCACGATCTCCATAGGATCTCCTGATACGGCGGTCATGCGGCGACCCAACTCCGTCAAGAACTCGCGTCCAGCGCGATTGATGGGTCCCAGTTATTCGAATGCAAAGGGAACGAAGTCATGTGTGGTGGGAAGAGTAGAATACTTGGAACACATGTTCAGACGCACCGCCAGGCACTGCCGAAGACAGGTGGATGTATGAGGCGGCGCACGTGTGGATAGTTGTTGCATCCCAAGCGATGTATTTGCCTCTTGCCCACGGGATGAGTGTCGCTCCATCCGGTCTCTTTCCGTCGCTCCGGATCAAACCTTGTGGCTCCTTCGAGGATGGAACGTCTGCCTTTAAAAGGGCTCTCCAGACAATATCATTCAAGGCGAGGTGTCGGGCCGCTCTTCCTGTCGAATGTCAGCAAACAAGACCGTGATGTCCTACCGGGTCAGCGGTTTCTCCACACTGACATTGATGCGGCGCACAGATGTTGAGTCCCAGGCGAAAGCCCACCGCCCCCTCACGGCCTCATTGCTCAGACCTAACTCGCAAGAGATGACGGGAACAGTCGAGAGCCAATCTCCAGAGTTTGCTGATGACATCGCGCCCAGCCTTGCCCGGCTGAGTGGGTCATTACTGGAAGACAACACTGCAGCTTTGTCGGTGTTAATCAAGGGTCTGTCCCAGACCTTCTGACTGGTCAAGGCCGATACCTCACCATCCGGGAGTGGTTGTGTTGGCCTCAAGGATTTATTCTGTATGATTGTCCATCCAATCCTTCGAGTCGAGAACAGCGGCAACGAGCGACCTGGTCGACGCAGCTGAGGCTATATAAGCTGAAGATGCCAGCATCGACACCCGTCTAATTCCTAATCCGCCGTCTCTTATCGGGAGTGTGGCCTGTTTCCATTGTATATCGCTGAGCTTGATGTTAACGATGTTTTTTAATCCAACTCGCATTTGGTCGTCCGTCTTCTCTAGAAGGAGGTGTCCCCAGCAGGGCGTTGCACGTAGAACGTAGATCAGTTTCGCCGCCCCGAAGAATGAGCGTAGCAGCATAAGTGCGGCCTGAGCCTAGAGGCAGGTCAAGTCCTTCAATGCCAATTCCAGAGAATCGCTCTGTTTGAGAAGAACTTCATCCAGCGCTTGTCCCTTGAACAGCGGAGCGCCAAGAAGAATCAATGAATCACGCTTCATCCTCCGGAAGTCTTCAAATTCAAGGTCCGTTAGTTCGATTTCAGAACAGTATTCACATTTGTTTCTGTTCAGCCGAATGCCGTGCGAATACTCAAGTTCATTGATCGCGGCTAGGTCCTGCTGCACCTCCTCCTTCCTGCCCCCAAGCGAAATGTCGTCAAGGTAGCCCAGTCTGAACCCGTAGGAAAAGCGTAGTTAACCTGCCACGTGCACAGCCACTGAGAACTATCTATAGTCAATGCAGAATCTATAGCAAAATCCTTCATATAGCGTATCGTCGCACTCTAGGCCATAACAATATATTTATTATTTAATAACTTTATTTGTGAAATAATGTAGAACCTTGTTATAAAATTTGAAATATGAAGTTATCAATGACGTCTTTACTCTCTACATGAAAGTGGGTGGAGCCAATTCAAGAGGGAAAATTAATGATTTGGTTGCTGGGGAATGCAACCAAAAGAAATTAAAATATATAAATTAATATCATTATTTTAAAGAAAATTAAAAGAATGCTAAGTTCTTGTTTAATTAACCAATAACTTATAAGTAAGTCCATTTGTCCTAACTTTATTTGATGAAAAAATATTATTTTATCCCAAAAAAATTTTATTTTATCAAAAAAATTTATTTTTAGCTATTTGCGGGTGTAACATTTGCCGAGGCGAATACTTCCGAATAGTCTAATATTCGCCCGAGGCGAATGTCCGAGGCGATTTCCGGTTATGCCTTAGTTTGTGGGGCCCAGTGATTCGATGGCCACTGGCACAAAATCTTGCGTGGTGGGGAGGGATGAGTACGTGATGCACTTTCGTTCTGCGGCATGTTCTGTTGCTCCACCGGCTGTTGATGTTGTCAGATGTACATAAGAGGATACGCATGTGTGAATGGCTGTTGCGTTCCATGCTAGGTGTCTGCCTCTCGCCCATGGGATTAATGTGGCGCCATCTGGTCTCTTGCCATCGGTGCGGATCAGTCCCGATGGTTCTCTTGAGCTCGAAATGTCCGCTTTCAAGAGAGCTCTCCAGATTATTTCATTTATGACAGTGTGTCGTGCTGCTCTTCCCATTGATCTTCTGCAGTCCAGACCGTGATGTCCATCTGGATCGACGCTCTCCCCGCATTGACATAGATGCGGTGCACAGAGCACTAGTCCTAGGCGAAGTCCTGCCGCAACCCTGACCGCCTCATTGTTTAATCCCAACCCGCAGGAAGCCAAAGTGATAGTCCAAAGCCAGTCTCCGGCGTGAGGGGCAGATAATGCTCGCATTCTGGCTTGACGAAGTGGGTTGTCGCATCCGGACCAGACTTTCGCTTTATCTTCGTTTATCAAAGGTCTGATATAATTATTATTATTATTACTAGCTGTTAACCCGTGAAAAATCACGGGTCATACCTAATTTTAACGCTGCTAGAGTAATGGTTAAGACACTGGGACGCAGAGCTAAAACACACATTAGTTTAATTAAATAGTCAAGGCGAATAATGTGCGTCTCCTAAACATAGGCCCTACTGCAAGTTCGCCGCGGTCAATACTAAAATACGCCAAAAATACTCATTACTCGTTATGATTCCATTTAATTTCAAAAACTGCAAATATACTTACATTACACGATGTTATTAATTTTAATAACTGCAAATATACTGACAAATACGCGAATAAAGGTTTTTGAAACTCGAATTGGACATTTTGTTTACTGTTTTCTAAATAGACTAACCGCACCCGGCACTATAAGGTTTATGGAAGATTTACGGAAAAACTGGCTAAAGGTTACTGCACCCGGTGCTGCGGACAGACTATATTTACATCAGACAGACAGACATATTGACAGACAGAGGTAGACACGTGATTTAGGTAACTATAAAAATAGATAATCGATATTATTATTATTATTGTTATTATTATTATTATTAGTAGTAGTAGTAGGTGGAGTAGGTGGAGTAGTAGTAGTAGGTGGAGTAGTAGTAGTAGTAGTAGTAGGACTAGGAGTAGTAGGAGGAGGAGGAGTAGTAGTAGTAGTAACTGCCACTACTACGACTATTATTGTCAGCATTATAATTGTCCATATTACTACTTTTTTAATTATTATTATCATTAAAACTTCACTACATCTACCACTACTACAACTTTTACTCCTACAGCTACAATAATTACATAGGCATAACAGTTTAATAACCCCTACAGCCTGGGCCGTCAAGGACTCGCTTCAAGGAACATGGTTTTAAGTCGTAATCTACTTTGATCGATTGCCTTCTGCTGCTAGTTGTGGATACCAGGCCCTAGGCAGCCCCAGACAAATGGCCGAGCACCGGGGAAACTCCTTGAACCAAGACGTCTAGTCCTAGTTGGCGGAGGTAACCTTGGTAGCAGTACGTAATGACACCGAGGACCATAATGACGGAGGCAGCTGTATCGTCTATAGTAGCCGCATTTCAAATGGTAATTCGGTCTATTTAAATAGCGCTCTATGAGATGAGCGACTCAAACGGTAGAAGTTAATCAATAATAACGTAAACGTCATACAGTGCCTCTCTATAAAAGATAAGGCTAATGAGTAAATGTTTCAATAATCGTACCTGAGAATTAATATAGCGATTCTCACAGCATTCAGAAGCGCTCTCAGCACCAACGAAATAAGAGTCTTCAAGCAGCGAAGGTATTGGGTGGGACCCAGATTGAAATCTTACTACAAGAGATTGACATGATAATGCAGAAGGCGGTAATGCCGTGGTCTCGTGTCAGAAAAGGCGCTAATACCCAGTGGCGGCTCTAGAATTTGTCATCAAGCGGGGCAAAGTGGGGCCGAGGACTCGACAGGGGCTAATTTGATACCCAATTGTTTTTCCAAACTGAGAGTGCTAGGTATAGCTCAACACTGAGTGACATCGACCAGATACATGAATATGCATTATCGAGCAACCTGAATTCTTCACATCAGTCTGAAGATTATTACACTTTGGAAAATAGCATGACATTTATTTAGAAGTACAGCATAAACCATACACAATACATACGCTTAATGAAAACCGTATACGATTGTCATGTCAAGAGTCGAACTCATTCACAAAGACATCCACTGTAATAGACTGCATGAGCAGATTCAATCAACAACATTGTCAGACTACTTAGATGAATATCAGACATAGTTCTTAGTAGAAAATGGTTTAATTAATTTCGGAGCAGAAAAGTGTTTCTCACAGGCCGCTGATGTTATACTGGTAAAACAATGGCCATGTTCGACAGTCTGTGCATTTCATGAAAAGCAAGTTTGTATCGTCCCAGAAAAGAAGCCAGGTCCATCATAATTTAAACTTGAACGCGTTAACAGGCGCCCAACTTGGGGAATTTTATGGCTGAGGTCTTCAACATTAAATTTAAAGTCTGCAGTAGTGACAACAAGCCTCTAGCCTTAAGCTTCGACTACTCTTTCAGCATTTGCCCCAGTATCGTCCTTTAGCAGAATAAATTATAGGCTACCAATGCATCTAATTGATCACTACCCTTTTGTTACTTGCCGTAACAAAACGGCAAGCCCATCTTGTTTCACTGAGCTGCCTTCCCGGAGCAACAGGATGTAACTCAATATTTGTGTTTCAACCCATTATTTTCTTATGCATAAGAGAACTTGACTTCTTCCATTATCTGATTTTTGACATATCTACTCCTAAAAAATTTAGCAAGTAAGTAAGTTATTCTGTGAGAATGTTCAGAAAAAATTAATTTCTAATTTCATTATGCAAATATTAAAGTACTTTGTGCCTTTGAGAATGCCTGACAAAAATAATTCTGAATTTCATCATACATCATATCTGAGCAAGTAAATATCAAATCTAAATGATACCATATTTCACAGTACATCAGACAAAAAATTTGTGGGGCCAGTGGGGGTAACAGGCTCAGTTGAGGTGGGCATGGTCCCTCTGCCCCCCCCCCTGTGGAGCCGCCACTGGTAATACCATAGTCTGGTATAGCAAAGCGTGCGGTATTACCGTGTGGATGGAAATACCAGTGTCGTATTTACCGCGGAAACAGTTATAACTTTATCCACTGCTGCAATGAATATCAAGCTACAGAAAGTCAACGTTACGCAATGTTAACTCATCGCGTTATATAATAAGGCCTAATATCCTTGAACATGTTCAACTTAAGTAGAGTATGCCTATTCTGCATTCGGATTTAAACAGGGCGGTTTAACGCACATGAGCATTTCTATCTTGGTGTTTGCTTCTTTGGAATTGGAATAGGGTGGGAACAGACCCAATGCTGATGGGTTTGGTTGGAAATAGATCTGGTGGAAATGGGTGAGGATGGAGTCAGATCTGATGGGGATGGGGACAGATCCACGGAAATGGGATGGGACGGCGACAAATTTTATCCCAGGTAAATTTCTAGTAAATTTCTACAATTACGGATTACGGATGGTATGCCATTTCTCGTAGAAGGCCCACGACAAATATCTGATCCATCCTACGAGTCTACGACCTAGCCAAAACCGCACCTCTTGTCGTCCAAGTATGTAACTTTCGGCATAGGCTATCTCCCGACAGGTCTTTCACTCAAAACCGAAAACATTGCATTTGGGGCCGTCCACATATTACGTACGCAGCGAGAGGAGGGGGTTTCAAATTTAGGCCATTTTGCGTACGGGTGCGTATAGTGGGGGGAGGAGTCCCGAAAATATGTACGTGCGTAAATATAGTTGTCTAATTATGACATCCACAATACAGAATACGAAAATCAGAACTGTAAACCTAATCATAGACTATATTCCTGCGCAATCAATTTTATGTAGCATTAAAACAGTTTCAAATGCAAGTGTTGTTAGTGTTTTAATTCTTCATAACTGTTAATAATTTCAGCTGTTAAATATGACACTTAACACAAATAAATAGCCTGTAGCAAAATCAATGTCTTATAGATGTCTTTACCTATTTAACCTTTGCAATGGGGCGGGGTAGAGCTCAAATGTACGTACGCATGGGGGAGTCCACGAAATGTACGCGGTGCAACAGGGAAGGAAGTAGGGTCCGAAAATCCGATTTTTTTGCGTACGTATTATATGGATGGACCCTTTTCACAAATCATGTCCTCAGGCTCTTTTTCAGAGGTTCGAGGAGGCCTGGGCTATTTACAAAAATTTAGGTCTCTCAGTCCCCTAACTCGTCGTCTTATTAAAATTTCAAATGGTAAGACTTGTATTATCTCTATATAAATCAAAACGGTAAACATCTGTATTAAAACAATATTGAATTTAATATTTAACAAATGCTTTTCATCCTTTTTGTTTCGCAAATGATTCAATTATTTTTTTAGAAACCTACTTATCACAGTTTATAATAAGTAAACATCGTTCAGTCCAATCAACCATTGTTATTCTATTGATGAACGATGGTAATTTTTGTTGTTGCAATATATACACTGAAAGTTCTTTCACCGGAAGCCGCTGATACTGGAAAACTGATGAAAATATGTAGTGCAACAGTGATATTAGGAAGCTCCGCAGATTGTCCAGTCGTCCAAGTATGTAACTTTCAGCATAGGTTTGTCGGTTTGCATTCGCTTTGAAATTATTGTCTTGTAACATCTCGTTTCCAAGATCCAGTGAGGTTTTTTTAATTATAATGCTGTTGGCATTTCTTAGAAGGCGACAATAAATCTTATTAATGAAATTTTTAAACTCCCAAAGAAATGCAAGCAAATTAAATATGTCATCAATTGAGTGAAACCGGTGTTGTAAACTTGATTGTAGGCTACGAAAGTGAGGTAAAATAGATGATTGATCACATTATTAATAGCCTTACTCTTTAGTCTGATTTTTATTGAAAATAAAGTAACCTAAGTTAATACTACAAATTATAATCTAGGCAATAGCAGAAAGGGTACATTTCTGAGATTTACAATAAATGCTCGCTTTAAATAACTATCTCAATATCAATTAGAGCAACATGTCACAATCATGTCTGAAGACTGCGGACGTGCTCAACATTGCGTCCATATTATTTGAAAACAAAATAATCACAGAATTTACTTGTTTTCATTAAAAGAAATCCTTGAATTTTTGAAAATTATTGAGGTGGCGAGGCCTATTTGATAAACACAAAACATTTAACATAGTTTTTAATATTATTTTCAAATTATTCAGAGATGATAGTGTATCATAAAGCTCAATTGAACTGAATTTTATTCGGTTATTTTAGAGAACCCGCTTTTCGATTTTTTTAATGTAATTATATGTCACTAGAAAAGCCAGAGTCGTCAGTTGTTCGTTAATACAGTAAAGCTCTTGACTGACTGGCAAATTGATGTGATGAATTTTAAATTTATTATTTTTATTTAAAATCGCTACTTATTAAAATTAAAATTAAAAACGTAGCACTAAGCAATGGTATTATATAACTTAGTTAATTTTAATTGTATATGTCCATATTACTTTTGAGGCCCCTTGCCAAGTGTCCCGCTTGCCCCCCCCCCTGATAGGGCCTACCTGTTCTGATTCTTTCTCTTCCCCCTACGTCCCTCGTTATTTCAACTCTAAACGCCATCCACCTTAGCCGTCTGACTATCTGCCTGCCTGCCTGACTATCTGGATTCTAATACTTTGCCTATGGATTTTGTTTTTATTAAGCACTGTGAATTAGCTAGTTATCGCGACTTCGCTTTTGTTGGCGCTGTAGAAATGGCAACTTTGGCAAGCTTGCGACAATGATTTGACACCAGAAAAGAATAGGCGATAATAGAAGATCCAAAGTTTGCCAAGCAGAAGCAAAAGCCTTTAAATAGATAGCTGACTTCTTGGCTGCTTGATGCAGGTCGAAAAAAGGACAGTTAATAAAATTGTTTGCCAATGACAAAACGCTGTCCACGGGTCTGGGCCTGAGTAAGTTCTTCTTTATACTCATTGCTGCTTTATACACATAGTAAACATATAATACGCATTCAATATGCGTATAAAATATACAATTATAGATGTATATATGTTGATGATTTTCAGCGCCTCTGAGTAGATATTTTTGACTTAAGGCCGTTAAGTCCTGATATTGCAAACATTGGATAATATGACAATACGCTGTACCCTCTCTATAGCACAGAATTTGGGATTCACCTCCCTGAGAAGACTGTTACACAGAAGCGGCATGTACTGACCAATATGTCAATAACACTGTTTATGTAGCGCTGTTTTTGCGGGCTGTGTTCGACTAATGATAGCGTCATAATGAGGCATTCTCACGAGAATGGGCCTAACAAGCGTCATTGGACTAGTGAACCATTTCTTGAACTTAGGCTACTATTGCATAATGAAAAAGACATCAACCGTTGGTCAAGCTCACAGCTCCCTGACCAAGCCTAAAACATCACTCTGGTTCAACACATCTGATCCCAAAATACACGGAAAAGACGCAACAATACGTTTCTCAACGCATGCTATCTATTATAGTTACCTAGGCTCAATCAGAGCATACCCACATCCATGCACAATAATTACACATTTCAACAGACCTATTGTTATTATAACCACGCGGTTTTCACACAATAGCTTATGTATCTACGACGAGCGTTGATACCTGGAGAGAAACATTCATTACCTCTGACGCCTGACCTGTATCCTCCTCCCGACTAACTGACCGATCGCTAGGCCGAACGAAAGATGGCGCTCGATACAGGCCGAGGATATAATATTACGCCCAGAGCCAACACACAACGAGTGGCGCTGCGCATCGGACGAAAACGGAACCGAGTCAGCGCGTTGTCATCTTGAGCACGGACATTTGCATTGGATGGGGAATTATAAACGTTACGTTAGGTTTCAACTGGATTGTTATGTGTAAGCACTAAGCAATGCTCCTTGTTTGGTCCAGGAATGCGGTCTCTAGACCGCGGTCTTGGTCTCGAGACGGTCTTGGTATCGAATGCATCGGTCTTGGTCTTGGACCATCGGTCTTGGTCTCGAATGCGTCGGTCTTGGTCTTGGTCTTAAAGGAACGATTTTGAAATTGGTCTCCGTCTTAGATTAGCGTTCGTATCAGAGCAATTTATTTATATTTGTCGATTATTTTTTATTATTAGAGACACCGGATGTTTAGGCCCTAGGCTATTGCTATCGATATGTGGCGCGCTGACAATCTATATATACATGTTACTATGGGCAAAAAATGCATTTGCAACGTAGCCAGCTATTTCAAAATTAGCCTTCACAAATTTCAAGATTTTGTAACAATCTAATAATTATGTGGTCGGCCACGTGTAGACACTGCTAACCTGCGATTCCGAGTACAAGTGCACCATACAAACGGAACGTCAATCTACTTGTTCAGGTGTCTTAAAGTATTTACCTATCGTATACTGTAAGTAATTTATATTGTGATATTCTCAGGCCGAAGCCAAGGGCTGAACCTGTAAATGTTCTGGTCCGCAAAACTGTTTTCTGAACCATTATTAAGATTATTATTCTTCAACAATAAAATCATTGTTTTAAGCGTGTTATTTCGCTTTAGCGTCTAAATAAATTGAATTGTTTATAAAAAAGGCCTTGGTCTTGGTCTCGGGCCATCAGTCTCGGTCTTGGTCTCGGACCACCTGGTCTCGATCTTTGTCTTGAACCTCTCGGTCTTGGTCTCGGTCTCGAGGTTTTGGTCTCGTGCCCAACACTGGTTTTGTCCGTAGCACTGTACAGTATGCAGATTATTCATCTGTCACAGTGGTTTTAACAGTACTTTGCTTTGTTAGCCAAACATAAAGATGTCCAATGGAAACTGATGGCTTAAAAGATGCAACTGTCCTCGAAGTAAACCCAGATTTAAGAAGCGATTACAAGATATCAATCATAAACGTTTCATTGCATTAAATTTGCAGTTCGGAATTTGACTCGCTTCGATAAACTTTAGAAAATAAACTTCTGCTGATCTCACAATCATTATAGTCGCCAAAACTGTTCTATGTACTTACTCACTTCTTGGACACCGATTCAGAGGAAAGCAATTCGAATCTAACCTCACCAGATGATGTTTAGCAGGTCTCCACCGAAACGGACCGCCTGCTAAAATCAATATCACTGATATATGAATAGTTGGAGAGTGGCACAACGGAGCTCCGTGGCCACCTAGCGGCGGCCGTGGTGTGTATGTTTGTACACGCCCATCAAGACTCGCCCGGTTGTCATAATAATTGCCGGTGGCAGGACGAGAGAGAGTCGCCGTCGCTTCGAAATGTTGTCTTAGCACCGCAATGTTGGCCGAGCACTCCTGAGCTAATACAGCCCTGCCAGTCCCACGGTGCCCCCGGGTGGCCTCTAATTTCGGAGCCGATTCATGGCCGAACGGGATTTTCTGTACGGGGTTTTTCTCCAGACAGACACTGATATGGTATAATATCTTTCCATTGAACGGTATACAGTTAAGAATATGTATAGGGTATACACTGTACTGCCTCTGAATCTGTAGCCCAGACCACTGCACGGATTATGGATAGCAATAATCGTCACGTAAACGACATTAACGGTTTATTTATATGGCGCAAGTGTAGCCTGCGAGAGGTGTCGTATAAACCTGCGTATGTACGTCGTAAAATAAACGGAGGGAGATCAAGCAATCGTGAAATGTTTATTGACATTTGCGAAATGTCGAGTAAACTGTGTCGGAGGTTGATTTATATAGCTCCATGACCCCACAACGCACAGACTGTGACACTGTCAACATCTACTGCAGTTGATTCAGTAGACTGCATTTGCTGACGGGAACTAAGTTACCCAAGGGTAGAGAGAGCATTGACTGTTTATCGTAAATCAAGAAATCTTTATTAGAGGAATGGTTGGTTACTCGTCAAAAATCCGTAGACATGTTTTACTCTTAAACATAGATGTCGCCCCGATTAAAATTTTGCTTCAATTTGAAAATATGATGGCTTAAACGTCCAAAGGCATTTATTTAGTTTGCTGAAATAGTTACTCGACAATTAATCTTCGTAACTAAGAGCTGGGACTAATAGTTAACGAATCAGCTTGTCAAATATGTCAAATAGATGTACAATATATTGCTCCCAAATATCGCCCAAAAAGTAGTGACGCGAGGTTATATAGGGAGTTTCCAGTCCTGTACATATTGGTCCATGGTTGTAAATGATTAATAATTCCGACTAAATGAATCTCATTTTTAATACTGAGACAACAGTACTTTATAAGCATGAAACAATTCACTCTGGTCCCAACTCCCAAGGCTGTATTTCTGTCCGTAGTTAATTTCATAATAATAATTATTATTATTATTCTTTGTTAGGCTCTTTGTCTTTGGGCAGGTCCGAACTTCAAATGTCGCCATCTATCAAGCTGTCTTGCCTCCCTCTTCAGCTTGCTATAACTGTCCATCATCGAGTCAGGGAACATCACTGACGTTCTTCCCTTAGCTATTTTTATCTTCTATTTATTCCTCCATCGTTTTTCTCAGTAGCTAATCACTCCTGAAAATGTGTCCCACCCATTTCTTTTGCCTTCTTCTGATTGTTTTTATCAGGAGTAGCAGAGTATGTGAGTAGGCCTAACTATAAATTATATTCTTCATTAAACCGATTGAAGAAGGGCAGAGATCCGGCGTACAAACATCATCGGACAGTATAAATATAAAATCAATAGGAGTACAGCATTCTTCCTATCAATGTTTTCCTAAAATTGCTGTCCATAAGATTCACGACCCTGTCACGAGACCGCAGGCGGAGGGCATTGGTAATTGATTTCCTTGGTGGGAGCAGTTCGTGTAGAACATGACCCGGACTTATATAACTGCTGTGAGGAGATGCCATTGATCTGTCAGTAGTAGGGCTGCCGCTAACGAGTATTTTTGAAGTCGAGTACTCGGCAGAGTAGCTTAGCGAGTACTCGAGTACTCGTTAATACTGGAAGGGCTTAATACAAGCTGCATGGCTTGTACGATACACCATGCCATACACTATAGATAAACTAAGTAAGCCATAGCATATGTTCTAACCAAAACTCTGGCGTACCAATAAAATTAAATCTCCAATGTAACAACTAAAAAGCTATTGAACAGCCAAAGAAACAAAAAATTCTAGTTTTTCTGCAACACAAAAAATAAAATATAGGCTTCAGAAAACCTTCTGGAATCGAAAATTGCAAGTTTTGGACCGGAAGTGGAAGCATGCGAGTACTCGAAGACAAAAAATTACTTGAGTAATTTATGGAGTCAAGTAATCACGAGTACTCGGGTACTCGCGGCAGCACAAGTCAGTAGCAAGGAATCCTAAGACGATATATGATGCGTGCAATCTCCACACTCAGTGACGCAATTGAACGGTCTCAATTGGTAGGATAATATATTATATCGGTGCCCTCTTCTTCTGATGTATGTAGCAATGCTGCATATATTTTGAATGAAACAATTTTCTGGCGATTTTCTTCGTCAACCCATGTATGATGTAGAATTTACATGCGATGAACAAAAAATATTAAACAATACATTTTACAGAGGATGACGATTGTGAAGGCTGTTAAAGATTAAAGGCCATGGCCCTGTCCAACTGAGCCTGTGGCCCCTCACTGGCCCCCCAAATTTTTGACTGATGTACTGTGAAATATGTTATCATATAGATTTGATAGTTACTAGCTCAGATATGATGCATGATGAAATTCAGAATTATTTTTGTCAGGGCATTCTCAAAGGCACAAAGTACTTACTTGCATATCTCACAGAATAACTTACTTACTTGTTCTGAATTTTTAGTGGTAGATATGATCAAAAGTCAGATAATAGAAGAGGTCAAGTTCTCTTATGCATAAGAAAATAATGGGTTGAAACACAAATATTGAGTTACATCCTGTGGTTCCGAGAAGGCAATTCCATCAGCCCAGTGAAACAAAACGGCATGTAACAAAGCGGCAGTGATCAATTACATGCATTGGTAGCCTATAAGTAATTATGTTAAAGGATGATACTGGGGCAAATGATGAAAGAGTAGTTGAAGCTTGAAGCTAGAGGCTTGTCACTATAGCAGACTTTAAATTTTGCTAGTCTAAGCAAGATAGGTATCGATTCGCCTCCAATCTTCAAATGTTGACTTATCTGCAGCTGCGGACGTTGCCAGGCATTAAACTGACTCAAAGAAAATAGAGAAATGAAACATAAGTCTTTATAAATGCAGAAGAGCAAAGTAAGGATTGTTAAATTGACTCAGTATTAGCTAAACAATGTGTCCGAATGTCCGTTAAATGCCCTATCGTTCTTTCTAGCTCGGCAGTTGATGAAACTGTGGGACAACGTTCTCAAATGAACACACGAGCCACATTTGGGCAGCAAATTTACAATCCGATCATTGATTGTATCATTTCCGGATTATCTTATTCACTTACTGCTACGACAGGCATTAATGCCCACACAAGTCTTTCTTGAATTATGATACCATTGCACATTTGCATGACATTAGTGTTGAAGACCTCAGCCATAAAATTACCCAAGTTGGGCGCCTTTTAAAGCGTTCAAGTTTAAATTATGACCACAGTGATGAACCTGGCTTCTTTTCTGGGACCATACGAACTTACTTTTCATGAAAAGCACAGACTCCAGTCGAACATAGCCATTGTTTTACCAGTATAACATCAGCAGCCGGTGAGCAACACGTTCCTGCTCCGAAATTATTTAAAACATTGTCTACTAAGAACTATGTCTCATATTCGTCTAAGTAGTCTGACAATGTTGTTGATTGAATCTGCTCTTGCAGTCTATTACAATGGATGCCTTTGTGGATGAGTTTGACTCTTGACATGACAATCGTATACGGTTTTCATTAAGCGTATGTATTGTGTATGGTTTATGCTGTACTTCTAAATAAAAGTCATGCAATTTTCCAAAGTGTAATAATCTTAAGACTGATGATGTGAAGAATTCAGGTTGCTCGATAATTCATATACATGTATCAGGTCAACGTCACTCAGTGTGGAGCTATATACCTAGCACTCTCAGTTTTTAAAAAAAGTAGGTATCCAATGGGGCCCCCTGTCGGATCCTCAGCCCCCTTGGCTCCTCTGATGAAAAATCCTAGAGCCGCCACTAATAAAGGGACACAGTCAAACGGGTTTTACAGAGTCTAGAACAGGGCCTACAGAAAATAAATCGTAATATCGTATAGTTTATTTATTGCACAAAATATGACAACTTGCATAAAGGTTTCAAGTCTTGTCATTACTCTTCGGCCACGGAATAAACTTACAGCTTGAGTTGAAGCCATTATTACTTACAAAGACCTAAGAAGTATGCAAATGGCCGAGCTAAATGGCGTGACCATGCATGCTAGGTAATAGTTATTCACTTTAAAAGTGAATAACTATTTACTTCAACACCTTGTTTTATGTACCAACTGCACCAAACGCTACTGTTTAGGGTTCACAGAAGGAGAATATTACGGCAATATTAGAACTGTTCTCAGGAATTTGTACTATATACATTATAAGTTTCAAATTGAAATTACACATAAACATTATTCCCGAAAACTGATACATTAGCATTTTACAGCATTTTATATAGGATAAGTGATAAGTAAAGTCTTTTACTGTCTCGTACTGTCTTGAACTTAGTGTCTCGGTCTCGGTAATGGTACCCCACTGTCTCGGTCTCGGCACTTCGCTGTCTCGGTATCGTCTTGGTCTTGAAGTTTCAAGTCTTGCATACAACACTATAATTTCAGCAGGATGGTGTACGCTGTCATACATCAGTTATGACGACGAAGTGGCTAGACTACAGACTCCCATCAATCGCAAGGCGGAAGGATTATCCGCCAAAACTATCTGGATCTCTCTCCCATTGAGAACATGCGCAGTATTTTGTATCTCAGCGTTTTTGAAGATCCTGAGTCAAATTACGTTAATAAGCTCAAACGTCGCCTGCAACCTGCGTGGAGATCGATAGAAGTTGGGACACAGCACATTCGTATAGTCGCTGATTCAGTTTATACCGTAAAGTCGGCGCTTCAGAACTAAAATACTGTACGATATAACAGCCTACGTCTGTCAGACCTATGTAATATGCAGATTGTATTAGGGTCTACTAGGACCAATATTTTGCTTACAGTGATGTTATGATGAACAAACTGTATCGCATGGCAATTTTTTCCGGAAAACTGATCTTCTTCAATTTATTAACCATGTAATGACAACCACTGACCCGATTAAAGCCAAATTTGAACCGATATATTTCATTTGACATGTGTACTGACGAAATATCAGCAAAACATGTGAAGCCCTTCCGGAGAAAACGCATTTGAAAAAAGTTGAACGAACTTTAGTGTCACTCTATAGGCCTATTGTATTTCCCTACCCGTGATTCTTCACGGGCTAACAGCTAGTTATTTTAATAATTATAAACTCTACTCGAGTTATTTACACGTAATGATAATAGTTTGAGTCGAATCAACACGCGTGCGTCAAAAACCGCAGCGCTAAACATAATGACGTCATTGTATTGTTGCATCCTCAATCTGTGTTTAAACGGATGTTTATTTTTGACAGTAACAGTACCGTTGTTGTCTTCTATTTTTCCGCTGTTAACGTTTAATGATTGTTTAAGTGGAAATAGCTTTTATTTAAAAAATTAGTTAATATTTTATTGAACTCGCTCGAAAATGGACAACAGGGACACAGAAGAAGATACAACCGACAATAATTCTACATGGAGCACGGTCGGACAATGGATCGTTCCTGTTGGGTCGTGGTTGAGGGGCTGGATACCCTCCTGGGCTGCCGAGGACCACCGCTGGCACGGGCGGTCGAGGGCCGTGGCCGAGACGCTCCTGGCGGAGCTGGTCAATCAGATGAGCATAACGATGGAAGAGGAAAGGGAACGCGAATGAGAGGAGAACATCCGACGCATGCACGGAGTCGACTACAGCTGGCTACAGATGACGCCCAGTCCCCGGCCTTCACCCGTGTCCGAGGCGGAACGGCTGGAATTCGAAGAGCTCTTCTTCATGGTATTACCAGAGGAGTGCACTGCCGTGATTCGGACGTTTCGGCAAAGCATCGAAGCACGGGACCCACCAGCGAAGGAATTCCCTGACATCATGAGGGCCGTAGTGCGGCAGATAATGGCGAGGAGAATGGAAAAGAAACCGGCAGGCTCGTCTCGAATGGTTGAGTGGATTCAGGGCGGGTTTACCGGGGTCGTGTCTCTCTTTCCAGGTGGATCAGAGCAGTCCAAACGAACTTTAGTTACCGATGAAAGTTCATTGGGCGCGAAACCCGACGATTCAACCAACCAACACCTCATTGTCTAGACGATCTGGTTACAGACGTTCTAGAATATTCTGCAGAACTGAACCAGAATTGACTATTCACTTGCTCTACAGTGTTTGTAGTATTTTTGTAAAACCTTAATATAACTAGGTACATTTGTAAATTAAGAAAGTAATGATCGACATTATATACTAATGAACTTACACCCTGTAATTATTTCTATACATACAAATTAAGTGGTTAACGAAATGATTTGTTGTGAAATCGTCCAAATATAGAATCAATCTTAGCGATTTATAGCAGCTCCTTGTGTATTCTTTTCCATTTATATGGCTCCTGTACCAGATAGGTGTACTTCTTGGAACCTATTAGAGTAGTTGCATGCAAACCCTCCCGAACACCTATTACCAGCAGAGGTAAGCGAGGTCAGTTGGTAATATAGAGTTGACATAACTACTTGTGCTATTTTTTCAGTTTGAAAGGGCACCCTGAAAAACTTCGCCCTAGGGTAGGGAGGCTAAGGACTCCGCCTGAGGGCGTCAAGTTTAACAGCAGTTATGATTTTGAAACAAACGTTCGGCTACAGCGGAAACTGGATCCCGGAACGGTAACAGGCACCATAATTAACATAATAATATTATAATGTCAAGTGCCTCTAAAATCCCTGGTGACTGTTGTAAACCGAGCCAGACCCTTATAGCGCGAGAGCAAGCGTCGCCCCACCCCGACGCAGTGCAGTCGGTTGCAGTAGACACCCTCATTATAGAGTCTCCGTGCCAACAATTTATTTTAAAAATCCCAGCGGATACCTAGAGTAGGGATTAACCCATCGTTAATTGCTTTAAATTATGTAATATGCCAAGCAAATTTCTGTCGACGGCAACGGCCTTTGATGTCAAAAGCTGTCGTTAAACTCTGGATTCACAACCACACCATGGTTAACTTGTAGCATGGATGCTCAGTTACTGGACAGAGTTACATATACTTATCTTGAAAGGCGCTATATCAAGTATTTTTGATTGATTGATTGATTGATTGATACTTCGCTAGTACCATCTACTACCATTCCGTCTACCAAATACACCAGTCCCCATTACCAGGGATGTGGTCTCGAGACCGGAAAACTGCGGTCTAGGTCTTGAATGCATCGGTCTTGGTCTCGGACCATCGGTCTTGGCATCGAATGCGTCTGTCTTGGTCCTAAACGAACGGTCTTGGGATTGGTCTCCGTCTTAAATTAGCGTTCTTGGTCATTTGACGTACCAGAGCAATTTTTTCGATACGTGTTGTTTATTTTCAATTATTAAAGACGCCGGATGTTTAGGTCCTACGCGACTGTTATCGATTTATGGCGTGCTGGCCAAACTAATAGATCTCTATGCACTATGAACAGAACAAATGCATTTGCAACGGAACCAGCTATTTCGAAATTAGCTTTCACAAATTTCAAGGTTTTCGAACAATCTAATAATTATGTGGTCGGCCACGTGTAGACACTGGTAACCTACAATTCCGAGGTCCGTGGTACAAGTACACCATTCAAACGGAACGTTAATCAACTTGTTGCAAAAGTTCAGACTGGCAGGTAAAACTGTTTTCAGGACCATTATTAAGATTAGTATTCTTCCGCAATAAAATTAATGTTTTAAGCATGTTATTCCTTTCTAGCGTTTAATAAATTGAATTGTTTATAAAAAAAATAGTATCGGTCTTAGTCTCGGACCACTCGGTCTCGAGTTTTTGGTCTTGTGCCCAACACAGCCCATTACTAGGGCATAACCGGAAATCGCCTCGAACAGTCGCCTCGGCCGAATATTGGATTATTGGAAGTATTCGCCTCGGCAAATATTACCCCCGCAAATAGCTAAAAATAACTCTTTTTGATAAAATAATTTTTTCATAAAACAATATTTTTCATAAAATAAATTTAGGACTAACGACGGACTTACTTGTAGGTTATTGATTAATTAAACAGGAACTTAATATTCCATTGAATTTTCTTTAAAATAATTATGTTAATTAATATATTTTAATTTCTTTTGGTTGCATTCCCGAGATGGCAACCAAATCAGTAATTTTCCCACTTGATTTGGCTCCATCCACTTTCTGGTAAACATTAGAGAGCAAAGACTTTCTGGTAAACATTAGAGAGCAAAGACGCCGTTGATAACTTCATATTTCAAATTTCCTAACAAGGTTTTACACTTTTTTCACAAAAAAAGTGATTAATAATAAATATATTGTTATAGCCTAGATTGTGATGATACGCTATATGAAGGAGATTGCTATAGACTCTGCATTAGCTATAGATAGTTCTCCGTAGTTGTCCGCCTGGCAGGTTAACTACGCTTTGCCTATGGATGGTTCTCGCTTCTCGAGTCGCCGGCCAGATTTGCCGCTACCATTCGGATCGTACCAGGATCCGGCAAATAGTGCATCCAAATACTCGGATTCGGTACCCGGTGGAAATTGTCTACTCGGTTATGCCCTACCCATTACCCAATAGGCATCTCCCTCACAGCATGGGGCCTAAACCTACGCTGTCCAATACAATTCTGGTGTAGTGTTTTACCAGTCGCTAAGCTTTATACTAGGTGTCCACCAAAACTTATGTCTAAATTCTAATTCCGCGTTGCCGTTAGCGCCACATCGGAAGCCTGATATCCTGAATACAAGAGAAATACGACTATAATAAGTAACTTCTATTGAGTTTTAAAATAAGAAATAGCTGAAACTTTGTCAATGTTAATTAATGGACACATGCTACCAGAGGTTACTTATCTGTAAGTAGCAGAGGATGAGAAAGTTGAGTTCAGGAACTTTAGGTCACAGAGGATAAGAGAGGTGACAATGTTCCATACGGAGGGCTGGCAACCGCGAACTAGCTAAAGACAAGAAGTGTACAGGAACAACATACTTTCCAACAGATCCTGATCGAGAAAAGGCCGACCTTTAATATCACAGACCTAAAAGAAAATTATGGGTAGAATGGTAGAAGTCTTGTACATGCATGCCACAAAGATGGGCAAAAAAATCAGGATTTGAACCCATGCCACGATTATGAAACACTACTCTAAAAAGGCATTACATAAGTCACTGTTCGAGCCAGCATATGCCAATTCGCTGTCAATACTACACCTAAATACTTTGCACCACATAACTCGAACACTCCAAACCACGCACCAGTTGATATTTATGCATATAATTTGCATAATAAATTATAAATACGAATAAAGAGACGCGAGAATGTAGAAAATCCTAATATGTTGGTTTAATTGGAAAATTAGAACTTTCAACTGAAACCGTATTGGTGTTGCTTAGTGGACGTGCCTGTCGAAAGGCTGAGAAGCGATTTACAACCAGTGTTCGACGCCGTTGACCGACAGAAGAATATGAAAGAAGCGATTTTTAGCGCCGGGTCTACCGCGCCCTCGTTTACATCACTACCTGCTGGAATTAATACTGAAATGCACGTTGCTACATTGGTGAAGCAGTGGTGCTGTATAGGGCACCTACAGTGCCCAAGGCATTGGGAGGAGTTGCCGTTTGACGGCAAAGGCCAATCACTGTCAGGGCTCACGAGGCCTCCTTCCATGGGGGTGACGATGATTTTGATGCGTGTGGGTCGCTCGATCTGTGACACTGCCTCTTGGGATATGACACTGATGCTAGACTCTGTATGACGTACACGATCGCAGACTGTACCATGAGATATACTGTGTAATGGCACGAACCTTTCCCTTTCTCTTGGGGAGGGGCCTCAAAGACGAGGCACCCTCTCGCTGAAACCCTGCTGAAGATGCTGAACTCTCCAGGACAAGACAGCAGAAGCACAGTCTGCGTCAGGGTGCACCGCAAAGAATGCGGTTGAGAAATTTGAGCAACGGTATCACGACCTTCTGAAGATCAACAACTTGCACACAAAACTAACTCTGCAGGCTTAGAACCACTCTGGCCGAACAGCCCAGTATCGCACCATGAAGAAGCAGGTATGGCAGTCGACGGTTCGCCCGAGGGACCCTCCCTGACGGTGGATCTTCCCAAAGTCTCTCTTGAACCACGAACTTAGCAGACATCACAGTTCGATGAGAAACCTCCAATTCTTCCCTGCTAGGACCTGAAGCTGGCTAAAAGCTACCGCGCTTGTGACGAAGGGGAATCAGTATTCGACGTGAACTGCCTGCTATATCGGCTGCCCGGATATGTGACATTTGCTGCCGGCAAGAAGCGGCGTGGCGGAAGCTGCAGTCTTTCCGGCCGGCGCCAGCTCCGGCCGGAGGAGCTGGACCCGACTGGCCGTGAGGGGTTTCTTGGGCGTCGTGGACACGGGTGCCTGGTACATGTGCCGAACCCCGCTTGCAAAGATGTACTGTCTGTTCGTGATCGCGGAACCGGTGGATGCGACGTTGAAGCCAGACCGTGTTGGGGCGGTCAGACCCGTGACAGCGGATTGCAGCTGCAGTGTCGTGGAAACGTGAGCGGAGAGGCTCAGCTGCTTTGGGTTGTCCGGAGAGGGAACGACTGCTGCCTGGTTGGCCTTCCCTGTAAAACAACTATTGCAACTGTTGAATGGTTTCAGGCACAACATATGATGAAATGATTCCTGCATATTATATATGATAAATCATATAAAACTGTGAAGAGGGAATATGATGGATTTAGAATTTCTTAAAAATTATAAAATATATATATTATTTTATTATAAACAATGTTCCCTCTAAGCTGTGCAAACACACATAAACTGTGAAGACAGCAAATACACAAGAATTTGTGTGCGAAAAAAATATTTCTCAAAAGTAATGAGTCACAATTTCTTTATACGAAACTAAAAAAAATCAAGCTGAATGGCCAGCTGTGGCTTTACTTTACTCCTTAAACTTTGGTTCCGTGGCTGATACGTCCCCATATTTGTCTTTAAACAATGAAGTTTTCTAAAGTAATCAGAACTTATAGCCATAGACCTCAAGATATGCCATGATATAATCGCATTCAGCTCGGACTTGCACACAAAAGTGTGAAAAATTTCTTACACACCATCTCCAAAATATTAAAGTGAACAATGATTATAAGTATATAAGAAGAAGAACCGCTATTGACTTGCCAAGATTGGAAATGCTGGACGTTATGAAGGCCTGAGATTCTGAAAGAGGAGCAAACTTGGCGTTGGTGGCGTGATTGAGAGCGAGGATTGTGGCAAGGCTCGTCTGGTTAGTGCTGTTGATGGATGCGTTTTGTTGTGAGAGTTTCACCGTACCATTCGGTAATGACGATGTCAGCAGAATGTTCGGAATTCTCTGCAATATTTTATAAGAATAACCTTTAAAATGAATTACCTCTAACATTTTGTAACAATTAAATTTGTTTTGAATTCGCTTCAACATTTTATAAGTATAACCTTCAAAATGAATTCTCTGCAACATTTTATAACAATAACCTTCAAAATGAATTTTCTCTGTAACATTTTAAAACAGTTCAATTTGATTTGAATTCTCTCTAATGCTTCATAATCATTATCTCTAAAATGAATTCTCTGCAACCTTTTATAGTCTTTAGTTCATAATGCAAGCACTTTATAGCCATTATCCGCAAAATGAAAACACTCTAATATTTGATAATCCTTAAGTTCAACATGAAAAATTATTTTCTCAAACATCTTATAACCATTACCTAAGAAATTAATTATTTCAAAAAATAACCTATTAGAGATGAGAATACTGAAACACTTGATACATCAACTTAAGGGATTGTACGAAGACCAGGCGGCGGTAATAAGACCAGCATTTGGAGACACTGGGAACTTTAAAGTCAAGAAAGGAGTGAGGCAGGGATGCATCCTATCCCCATGCATGTTCAACTTATATGCAGGGAGGATAATGAGGAGGGCAGAAATAGAAGGGGCAACAGAAGGAGTAAAAATAGCTGGAAGGACACTGACTAATCTAAGGTATGCAGATGACACAAGACTGTGGGCTGGAAAGAAAGAAGATCTAGAAGAACTGATAAGAAGGTTGAAGAGAGAAAGCAAGGTCGGCTTATATTTTACCATAAAGAAGACGAAGGTCATGAAAACAGCCAACTGGGAGAGTCTTGAGGTAGACCGAGAGGAATAGAGATGGTAACAAACTTCATGTTCCTGGAAGCATAAGTAGGGAAAGAGGGAAAGTGTGATATGGAAATAAAATGTAGGATAGCAATAAGGAAAGTTGCAATGAATGGACTGGAAAAGGTATGGAAGGACAAACATGTGAGCATAGACACGAAGAAAGGTCCAGTGACAGCACTGATTCCTAGAGTATTATATGGCTGTAAGATGTGGACAATGATAAAGAACATGGAGAAAAAGCTCATCACATGTGAAATATGGAGGAAGATGCAGAGAATATCATGGACAGAGAAAAGGACAAATGAAAATGAAGATGTGTGCTTGAGGTCGGAGTTGAAAAAGATGAGTTGCTACAACAAACAGCGATAAGAAGGAAGTTGGGATACTTTGGACATGTTATGCGATTAGATGGATAGGAAAAGGAAATGATGCTGGAATATGGAGTAGGAAGGAGAAGACAAGGGCGCTCAAGGAAGAAATGGATGGACGAAATACATGAAAAAACCGGAATGAATCTGGCAGAATTAAGAGACATGACATTGTATAGAAAGAAATGGAGTATGATCATCATGACGGTCGCTAGAGTCTAAAGAACAGACAGCACAAGGTGACAATGTGAATAAGTTAAACCCCTTTAGCGTCCAGGAAAATTTTAAAACCTACCCTTATACAGCAAGCAAATTTTATGTCTGCATATCTATGCATATATGTATATATATGTGTGCATGTATGTAGGCATGTATGTATGTATGCATGCATATATGAATGTATATATCTAAAAATATTGGAATTATATTACGCATTGCATACCTAATACCTAAAACAATTTGCATGGGCCTTTACTTTTCCTTAATTCATCCCTACTTTACCTACTGCAATGTAATTTGGGCGGCAAACTATCACTCACGGTTGAATAGATTAGTTGTACTTCAAAATCGAGCGTTTAAAATCATTAGGACAACCTCTTTGCCTGATACCTCTTCCCATCCCATATTGCAAGTATCGCAAATAACACTATGCCAGACAAATGAATTTGTATATAAGTTTATGAATAAATTACTACCTTCTGCTTATCTGAACTACCTCAAACCACTTCAGTTAGCTAATCCATATTGTCTTAGAAATGTTAATGATTATCGGCGTATTTTTCCTCGTACAAACACACGTAAATTCTCGATTGCCTACGCTGGTCCCATAGCCTGGTATTGCCTACCACACGAAATCCGGAATATAAACCACTATGAAACCTTTAAATACCGACTCCGTAAGCACCTATTGACTCACTCTACATGAAGTGCCTATTTCTTCACAATCTGTTAAGTTTGTATACTTTCTATTAATTAACTAGTTAGGTATAGTAACTTTACCACCTTACTGAATACTCAATACATCATCCACCACTACTTAATTTCATCTCCGTAATTGGGTGACCCTGCCAGCGGGATCTCGGTCCCTTAAGGGTTTTCTCATTATTGTTTTATTTATTACTCTGTGTAACATCAGATGGTTTTATAAAATAATGTTAATTCTTACTCTGATGCTATTAGTTCATAACTAAATTAATAATGATGTATAAATTATATACATTAATTTGTTCACAAAGAATTTGTTACCTACATTTGTATAATGATGGTGAAACAATAAAAAAACTGTTGTTATGGTTATGTATGTATATATATGTATGCATGTATGTATATATGGATGTATGTATATATATACATGTGTATATAGGTGTATATACATGCACATATGTATATATATGTGTATAGATATGTACATAATATATGCATATATGTGATTTATGTATGTATATATATATATGTTTATATATGTATATATATATATACATTCATGCATATGTATGAATTTGTATATATAAGTATGCATATGTATGTATTTGTATATATATATATATGTATATGTAAGTATATGTGTGTGAATGTCTGTATGTATGTATAATCAATTAGACGATTATAATCGGGTTTGCCGTGTGTAATGGTTAGTTGCTAAGGACGAATATAATTGGGTTTGCCACTAAAGGGGTTAAAATTAATTCTTTCCAATTTATAATCAACAAGTTGAATAATTAACATGAAAATGACTTCACTCTAACGTAAAATAACCATTACCCTTGAAATGCATTTCATGCAGCATTCTAAAACCATTATCTTGAAAATAAATGCTCTCCAATATTTTATAACTGGTCAACTATCTTTTAAAATGAATTGTCTGCAACATTCTATTACAATTAACTTTCAAATGTATTCTTTGTAAAAATTTATCAGCATTACCATTAAAATGAATTTTCTGTAAGCTTTACAATCAAAGTCTTGCAAAATGAATTGTTTGCAACATTTTCTAACCAATATCTTCAAAATAAATTCTCTGCAACATTTTATCAGCATTACCAATAAAATGAATTCTCTGTAACATTTTCTAAACTATTATCTTTAAAATGAATTATCTCAAACATTTCTCTAGCAACATCTTTAAAAAGACATTCCAGGCCTCATTCGCTGATCGAAATCTCAACAAAAGTCGAGCATATCACAACAGTTTCCAGGAAGCCAAATTCAATCAAACTTAATATCCTCAAATCTGAGAGAAAAGTTGGGCAGCAGCCCTTGCAATAACAATAACATAAAGAAGCAAAATCTTGAACTGGTGGTAATCAAGCAGTCCGAATACAAAACGGACAACTACCAAAAAACCTTTGAGCGCCTCGAGAAGACTCATTAGAGCCACTATATAAATGTTAAAATGAATTTATATATAACTTACATTTGTCGTTATCAAAGACGTTGGTGCCTTAAGCAGTGAATTCCCGACAGTGCTTCCACAGGACGAAGACCTTGCACAGACTGTCAAGCATTCACTAGGCAACAGAGGGCGCTGGCCAGAATTCGAGATCAAAGACGTGGCGCCGGATTCCGCCACCAGCTTGGCACCGTCCAGCGTCGGCCGCAGCTCCAGCCTGATGCCGGCGTTCGGAGAGCTGCCGTAACCCGGCGCGACCTTCGCGGCAAGCGGAACTGCCTTGGAAGGAGCCGATGTTGGCACCGGTCGGGCAGGCATCTTGTTCAAGTGGAGAGGAAGCGGGCGTGCTATTCGCAGTTCAGCGCTGGGCTTCCGCTGCGTGGCGACCATTTCAGCAATGGGTATACCGACCATCTGTCCATTTGATAGCGATGTTGTAGGGTCTACCCTCGTGGGGAGTACAAGGTGGACGGACGTCTTTGGAATTGCTGCGGCGATCATGTCTGTTGGCAACGGTAGGGTCGGTTTCGTGGGTGGGTCCTCTTGGGACGTTGTGTCCGCTTTGGCAAGCTTCCGTTTGTTTTCGAGGAGATCTGGTGCGGGTCGCTTGGAAACGGTGGAGGAGCAGGAGGCCATGGAAGAGGCACTCAGTCTGCGCTCGGAGGTTGTCGGTTGAGCAGATGAACTTGTGTGCTTTGGTTTTGGTTTGGTGGAAGTGGTCGGAGAGGAGAGTGAGCCGTGAAGCTGGGAGTGTCCTCCATCGAGTAGGTGGAAGTCGTACGGGTCCTTCGTGATGCTCGCGTCGGTTGGAAGGTTCGATTCAAGGCACAGTTTTCTGAAAGTTTCATCGAAGCACGCTTTTATATTGAGTGACCCATGTCGTTTACTGCGCATGATACAAAATGTGTCTACGCGTTTTTGCTTTAGAAAATTGACGTTAAGCAGTTTACAGCAGTTATCCTCAGAGCCAGAAATAGCACAATATTCCATATAAGACATTCTGTATTTTTTCCATCTGCAGTGTTCTCGTTTAAAAATGCTACTTGTTTAATAGTTGAATATATATAATCTGTGCAACTGTGAAAAGAGTTGAACCAACTTTTTCTATTCATTCTTGAATCTGCATTATTTTCATCACACACTTCAACCAATAAGTGGATCCAACAAATACTAATAATACTCAGGATGCACTAGATACAACTCATCATTATTTAATTAATTATTTATTAAGAGTCATCCATCCACAAACATAAAGCAGCAACTGATGGTGCCAGGCAAAGCACTACCTCACAAGATCCGTACACAGAAACCATCTCGGGAGAAGAGGATCAAACCGATACTATGCAAGACGAGCGCCCTATACCATTCGACTAGTATATCTCGACGAAAAGATTAACAATCAATATTTTGGAAGCCCTTCTGACTTAAAGTGGTGCAGCTGGCGCTAAATGAATCTTTATCATTCATGTCGACAGGAATCCGTTGGTTGGTTCCACGCTTGTACAGAGACCCCCGCCAGTGGTGACTATTTCAGATTACTGTGCACTGCTTTACTGGTGTAAAATCTTCGTTAGTAATAACATTTAACATCATACAAGCCAGCACAGAAAGCGACTTTGAGCAGATACCTCAAAATAGCTCTATATAAATGACTTATTACTAGGGCATAACCAGAAATCACCTCGGACATTCGCCTCGGCCGAATATCCTGTTTTTTTAGACTTTTCGGAAGTATTTTCCTCGGCAAATATTACACACATACAAAAAAATTAATAATTTAACAACCTTTAAACATTTAACAACCTAAAAACGATAATCACGAATTCAAAGCTGTATTAGTAGTCACTGGAGGCACAATCATTTATTTTTCATAACTTGAAACGGCGAAATTGACAAAAGTTGAAAATATTAAGTTTTGCCAGCTCGCAGATGGTACTCGCCAGGTCTGAGTAGTCATTACTATTCGGTTTGTACCCAGATCTGGCAAATAATGCATTCAAATACTCGGATTCGGTACTCGGTCGAAATTGTCTACTCGGTTATGCCCAACTTATTACACTATATTTTATTATAATAATAATTTACAAAGTTAATGATTTTATTTGAGAGATAGTTTCGTATATATATATGTTACTTGTGAGGTGGAGGATGCAAGTGTCGTTCTACGGCCGCAAGAAACGCCGTCCGGTAGAGATCCTCCTTTCGATTGAAGACGTAACAACCGCGACCATAAACCCACGAACTGAACCCGTTAACCTGTCGGATAACCAAAACCTCATCTACACTTCGATAACCAAGACAGACCCTAAAACGTCCATCACCCAAAAATTTAATAAGTGAAGAGCAAATAACATCCATTGTTTGCAAACAGGTTTCTACGCAGTCTATGACACGAGCTTCATCTACTTTCCAAGCCTCTAGTTCGCAAGCTTGATTGTGTGAAGAATTACATAAACAACAGATTTTCGCTGCATATTCAAAAGCCTCGAATCCACAACCGGTCTTGGGACACACTATGAAAAATATCGGAATTCCCACGACCCACATCACAAATGGTGACTATACAACAAAGAAGGTCAAAGAGAATAGTCAATATTGTTTTTCTCCAATTAAAGGAACTATAGGGTGACACAAAAGTTCGTTCACCATTTTCAAACTCATATATCTTGGTCAAACTGATTCGGATAACTTAAATATTTTTTAAGCAAATACATGACTCACATATCAAATAACCCTGAAAATTTTAAGTCAAAGGCATGTCTGGATGTGACGTAACCATTATTCACGCCGCTTACTTAAGTAAAAATAGGGGCATTGACACAGGATTGCGGATGAATAGTCAGGATGGTGCACGTTGTCACACATGTATCAGCTATAACGATGAAATGACTAGACTAGAAACTCCCGTCGCACATAAAGCCGCAGGATTAGCCACCAAAGCTCTTCAAATCTTTCTACTAATGAGAACTTGTGCAGTATTGTGTCTCTAAGCATCTATAAAGATCTGAGTCAATAAACGTTGATCACCTGAAACTTTGCCTCTTACAAGCACGGAGATGATAGAAGTTTAGACACTTCAGTCGCTTACCAATCTATGCCGTATAGAGTCTGTGCTGTTATTAATCGGAACGAAAAGACTACATGCTAATAAACTACGTCTGTAAGACCTAGGTAGCAATATTGTGTTATGGTCTACTAGGCGAAATATTTTGTTTAGTGATAATATGATTAACAAACTGTAATGGCAGCTTTTTCTGGGAAACTGGTCCTCTTGAATGTTTTAATATATAATGGCAGCCACATACCAGATCAAGGACAAATTTGTACCAATATCTTACATTTGACTTGTGTATGCACTGACAAAATATCAGCAAAAATATGAAGCCACTACTGAGAAAATGCATTTTGAAAATGGTAAACGAACTTTTGTGTCACCCTATATTTTAAGACAGACCTGAAGCATGGCGACCCATTTGACATGACCCACTTTTGAGGCGTGACCAATAGTACGGGAAACACTTCCCAAGAGTACAATGCTACATGGGGCAAGGCACTTTAAAACCATCCATAACGGACAGACTCCTGGTTTGCTTTGTTCACACAATGGATCTGGCAACAGAAGGGGCAACTCACAGCAGCGGGATGAGGATGATGAGACATCGTACAATGTCTGTAGGATTCTGTGCTCGATCCGTCCCCGATGCTCCCCTCTTCCTTCACCACATCGTCAATCTTCTCCTCATGAGCGCCGACACTCGGCACAATAAACGAGTCATCTCGCGAGCCGATAGGCAACGACTTCACCTGTCTGATGGGAACCGGCTTCTTTAGCTTGTCTGCCGGCGGAACAACTTCCTGGCTGGAGCCAGTCGATGAGTTTCCCAGAACAGCAGAAGAGGATGAAGAGGCACCAGCGCTCGAGATTGGCGAAGACGGCTCCATGGAGTTTGGCGCCGCCGCCACCTTGTCTTTGAGCTTGGTGATGAATTTGGTCGATTTGTCTTTCGTCGTCATCTTCCTCTCGCGCTGTTCGCTGAGGAGCTGATCGAAGAGCTTGCTCCGCCCTGGAACCGCTCGCCGAAGACTTAGCGAGTGACTCTGAAAGGATGCATACAATAGAGACTGTGAAACGCAGACAATGGACGTGATTTTTGGGGACGAGTCACGAAGGGATGCTCACCTAAAGACAATATAATATTGTTTTGACTGACAATATCAATGACAGTGAAACGATAAATGAAACATGATGAAGCAAATTTAAAGCATAATCTTGATGCATTTTTATACCACATGACCTATGTTGTTTACTGCGTGCGATACATAGCATACCTTTCCGATGTTGTCTACAGGTATTTTTATCTTAGCAAATCAGCGCAGTAATCATTACAGCCAGGAATAGTACTGCATTCTTTTCCTATAAAGGCACTTATTTTCCTAAAAGGTTTCCATGACAAGAGCAGTTAGTTACTCAGTGAGAGGCACTATATAAATATCAAAGATATAAATGCAGTAGATCAAAGGGAACGTACTTTGCACGTGAGCGATCGTGTACATTGTTTATGGATCTCTTCAATCCAAACGCCACAATGCTTGTTCGCATCGAATTCCCGATCTAAAGAAACGAAACATCCGATCAATATGCATCCAAAACTAATGTCGATTCCTGGGCTCTAATGCAAAATGCATCAGAGCACAGTTTAAACATTATATAACAAACTGCAAATGAGCATTTACATAGCACCTCATCAGTCTTCAAGGTATCTACTCCGTGCTGGTCTATATGGTGTTAAATGCTATTTGTAACCAATATTTGACATCAGCTAGCAAAACAGTGCATGGTAAGCTGAAAGAGTCACCAGTGGTGGGCCCACGCACAAGCGTGGAACCAACCAACAGATTCCCGTCGACAGATGACAGATGGTATGCATTATATGATTTTGTTCCCAAGTTCAGAAGTGAAAGTATCTCCAAAGCGATAACCATCAATTGATGAGTTTTTCATTATTATAAGTATACCATAGGAGTTATTAGCAATATCACCACATAAGGCAGTGCTGTTCAACCACTTTGACATCGTGGGTCACCAAAGAAATCACATCGATGCTGTGGGCCAAGCTGATCACTAAACTCAAAAGCAACTACTAAAATTTATTGTAAACCAAATTGCATTTTTAAATAATTACTAACTAATATTTACAATGGATCTTGTGTTCACTTAGTCAAATGAAAAGCCAAGTCATGAATGAATAATAGCGACGCAAGTAGGCCAGTGACTTCAAATGTCTTTTACTAATTTTTATATAAAGGTTTTGCTACTTCGAAGTCATGCTTCATGTAATGAGCACCCTTTCTATCCATGCTAAGATGTTGACAACACAAGAAGAACATAAATACAATACAATATCTTCGATGTCTGTTTTAGCCTATAGATCACTTTAACTACAAGTTGCATTGATTGAAATTCATTAAATACCCAGTCAGGTATACAATACAAATGTAATACAGTACACCCATGTCATTAAAAGCTTTCCTATTCCTTCAGGGATATTATACTGACTCTAAAGCATGGATCCCCAAAGTGCGGCCCTCAAGCAGACCTAATGCGGCCCCGGTCGAATTTTCGAATCTTTTACAAAAATACTTAGCATTATCTACAATTTGACAAACACATTAGCCTATAATTTTAATAGTCATCGAACAAAAACGGACATGTTCTTGAACATTTGCGTTTTGACAAATACTTCGAGATCAATAGCAGCCAGCCACAAATTGCACCAAATGATTTACAATTAGCACTGATCGACTAGCAGGAAAGTTCAGAAGAGCGAACTTCATTTCATGCACTAAGCTTGATGGAATTTCATCAAAGCATATCGGTTTCGGCTTATAAGACTATTCGACGACATGCTCAGCCTGTCGTGTCACTTGTTGGGGCGTTGCAACAACAAGCTTTGAACCTCAATTTGGCAATAGGCCTATATAATTGTTTAGAAATCTCAACTTCCCAAATTGCATGAAGTTCATCCCAAGAAGTGAATTTTATTTTGACACAAATATATTCTAAGTTAAATTCTGAAAACATTCACTTTTAACTTTATTACAAATGGATTGACAAATAACATTTTAGGTTAGAATAAAAATTGATAAATAAATGAAACAAATATTTAATTAGTTACGAAATTCTTCTACATTTTTTGCTTAGAATTCAAGTTCACTGCTTATTTCATTTTATTATATGCATAGAAGCACATTTAAAAGCAAAGCCTTCGGTACTCGCATGGTATCCCCGCGGCCCGCAAGCTCTCGCTGTGTCACAAAAGTGGCCCTCGGTATCCAAAACTTTGTGGACCCTGCGCTAAAGAGTAAGAGGCCTAGACTTAAGGAGGCTCACTCACACTGTATAAAGTGCATTACAAGTTCTCAAATACAATGCAATACAAATACAATAGAAACCCTTTACAAATACATAACAAATACACAACAAATATGATACAAATAAAATATTAATACAATACAAATAAACACCAATATACAATAAAATCATGGATTCCATTCTTGAGTAGAGTTTGTGCTACCTTTACAGAGGAGAAATTTCGACGGACTTCTCCCACTCTTGCTGCTCTTTAACTGCACTTTTGAAATCACATTTGAGAGAGAATGAGCAACCGTGCTCAGATCGCTCGATTCGTCCGCCTCCGACTTGACCAGAGAAGCAACCACGACGACAGGCGACGAATTCGACTTCTTCTCTGACTTCGCAACCACGATTTCGTCAGAGTTGGTCCTCAAGGCAATCGCCTTCCCTAAAGAAACAGTTCGATCTCCCAAAGTCCAAGTCGCCGACAGCTGGCTCGACACGACGGAACAAGATGCATCGAACAATCCCAACCTGGTATTCGACACGACTCCTTTTGTCGCAACTTCCGACGTTGCCGCAACAACAGAAGACTTTGACATAGCGCACGTCAAAGCCGTCGTCACAGTCGTGACTTCATTCGCATGACTTAAACTCTCGCAAGTCCTCGACTTTTGACACTTTGACGGGTGGCTCACATCCGGATGCAGGAAACTGGATTTGACGTCAAAACCCTCCTTCTCTTCTTTCTCTAGTTTTATCTCGATATCGCACCATTCGTTCGACTCAAGCAGCTTCACTAGCGCCTCCTTTTCCTCCGAGATCTTCAGGTGAGTGGGTTCGAATACGATCGGTTCCTTGCGCTCCTCTTTTACCGCGGTTGGGAGGATAATTTCAGTAGGGACGGAGGCGTATCCGTGCGCAATTTCGCTCTTCGACTGAGGGACCCGTAGCGAGACCGGGTCCTTCTCGGCTGCCACAAAACCAGTCCTGGTCTTATCAAGACCCGCGTTCGATTCGGAAAGCGCTACGTCGATGGAAGGGGGCTTGAGTTTCTCAGATATGTTCTTGGCGCCCTTCAAAGAGGGCCGACCTTTCAACCTTGCCAGACGGGTTTGCGATTTTCCCGTCATACTGTTCATGCTCTGAGCGGAAACAGAGCTGTTGGTCTTGTGCGATGAGCATTTGGCGTTGCGTGATGCGAGTGGGTCGATGGCGCTCAGAGGAATCGCGCAATTATGAGCCTGAGAAGTGGAATAGTCCTGGTGCCGCATGTCTGAAAACGAAACCAAATCTTTTAACAAGATGTGGAGGGGAGTGCACCCATTCGTTCATTAAAAATTGATATAGCGCCCTTTTGAACTCCTCAAAAGAGCCCCAACTCCAACTCGGACAAAAAGGTCAGTTTTAAAAAGTTCACTAAAAGCACCACTACATGATATAGAGAACAGACATAAACATCCTTACTATTACTATCACCTTGTGCTTTAACTTCGTTGAACTCTAGCAACTGTCAAGATAAACCTTCTCCATTGCTTTCTTTCCGAGGCCGCTTCCCTTAATTCCTCCAGATTCATTCCGGTTCTTTCTTGTATCTTGTCCATTCATTTCTTCCTTGGGTGCCATCATTTTCTCTTTCCTTCTTCACACACCAACATCATTTCCTTTTACATTTACTTTTGAGCGGCATAGTGGCTGATTGGTTACAGCGATCGGCCCATAACACTCAGTGTGCACTGAGTGAGCGGGTTCGACCCTCGTCCAAGGCGTCAATCACTGTGTAGGGACTTTGAGCAAGTCCTTAACACACAGTTGCTCTGCAGTACAACTGCAATTGCGCCGTCGGGGCGTGCGCACTTCTGGGCAAAAGAAGCTGGAAGAATGGCGATATCAAATTTCAAGAATTTAATTTAATTTACATTCCATTTGATAGCATAACATGTCCTAAAAACCCAGCTTCCTTCTCAATGCTGTTTGTTGTAACGTCTCATCATTCATGATATAAGGAACAGACGTAAACACGCTTACAGCACCTACTATTACTAAGACTATTATTATTATTATTACCATTATCATCATTATTATTGCAAAACTTCTTAGTGCAAGCAGTCACTTACAAATGAGAATGCTAATCAGTTTTATTGTAAATTATCATAATGTAATTCCACTTATTGGAGACCGTGTCCCCCTGTGTTGCTTCCGTCAGCTCAACGGATTAAGTCACTATGCCCTCAACTTAACAAGCTTGTCTTTTCAAAAATTGCTCATCCACAAAGTAATGTAATCAGGCATTTATATAGCGCCGCTCTAATCAGCAGCACTCTCAACGGGTAACAAAGGAACTGATCTTCCGGAAACTGACAAGATTACCACTTGGTTTTGGGGTGAAATCGGTTAATGCCTAATGCATCAGACACCGGCACAAAACAACTTATTAATTAATAATAATAATAATTATAACAGTAGTATGCTAAGGAATGGATATACAACATTGAAGAATAGTGAGGAGGGTAATGAGCCCAAGGAATGATGGATGGATTAATAGAATCAGGTGATACAATATGATTAAAATTTTCACTGAGAAATTCTATCAGCAAAAGTTGCACGAGAAGCATTTCTTTACAATTCATTGGGAGACGTAAGTGGAAGGAAGTGGATATGCAACAGTCATAATTAGATATTTGAGCACCAAGTCTTTAAAACTTTCTAACCATTAATTAAAAAATTTAGTATACTATACAAATAATCTTATGAGACTTTTAGATCATAATATACTAGACAATGATCTAAGGAGACTTTTGCAATATGTAGCCACAAAGCAGTTGTTACAATAAGAAGTTACAGAGGAGATGGAACAAGATGAGCCGTACGTTTCTCACCCATGTGATATTGAAGGGCCTGAGGCTTGATAAGAAGGTGGCAATATTCACAGATGACGAGAAAGAACTCATCCTGGGCAGGACACAGTCCATACAGCATCATCTCTGAAATGCAACAACACAGAACATCATAATAGTCAGCTAAACCATCAGCAATCCAAGTACTCGGCTACTACCTAGCGATGCACCTAAACTTGGCTCGGAACTTGACTCCGCCGAGTTTGGTAGCACTCAGTAGAAACTCAAACTCGAAATCAAAACGGGTCCGAGTTTTAGTAAAAATTAACTTTTCGATTCTCTGTTTTGCAAACGATGATCGGATTATTTTATCTACAAAACCAACAAATTCATAAAAATTGTGCAAACTGCCAAACTAAAAATCAAGAGAACGAGACCTTCTAAAAATATCTTAACTCGGTACAATTCAACTTGTCAAACTCGGTACTCGGCAGGAAATTGACACATGGTTCATCCCTACTACCACCATAGATGCGCATACGCATATATTAATCGCTGAGACACATGTGCTTCCTAGCAGGTATCTTGAAGGGTGCTATATAAATCTCCAATTACATTATCAAATACAATGCGACTTGAGCCCGTCGATCTCAGACTGCACTTGCACACTCTGAATTTCTGAAGCATTGCTCAAAAGCCAATCGCCACAGCTTATTCGTGTGTCGCAATCTATGATGAAATCTCTGGACAACCTCTTGCATAGATTTCATGATAGATCCCAGTCCTTTTAACCCACAATTGGGTCATCCCCAGGGCCCCTGGTTAGCGGGGTCTATGACCCCTTTAGGTTCCCCTGTGTAACCAGAATATTCATTTATGTTAACTTGTTTTTTGCCATGTTCTCCTTATTTTTAGTTACCAAATAAAATTGAATTTAAATATCTCTAAGGTAAATAGTCCCCTGTTTTGCAAGCGTGCTTTTGCATATGCCGAATGCTTGGAATGATCTCTCATTGGATTTTCGGCTCTTGCCAAAGAACTCTCAATCTCATTTCTGTTCTACTCTGAAATATGTCTTCTTTGGCCGAGGTTTGACTGAGAGCGAAGCTAAGCAGATTTCTTGAACAGGCACTTTATCAAGTTTCATTGATTGATTGATTGATTGATTGATTGATTGATTGGTTGTGCCCCTCTACGAGATATACTCAGAGTCGCTCACAGCCACGATCTGATGAAAGAGAATGGCTATGCAAGAGTTATTTCATAAGATCAGACCTTCTTTTTTGAGCTTCATTGATTCGGTATCTGCTTTGGTTGCCTCAGGTGTCGTGGTGATCACGTCCTCGCCTAAAATCGAAGACATCAATTGCAAAAGACAAACAAAGAACATTAAATGGTAACGATAATAAATGCAATCGTGAGTTAACGGAAATTCATTCTGAAGCGAAAACAAGACCAAACAGCAACCAGAACTGGACATCACTTGAGCTAATACTCTTTCACCAACCCAGGTATCTGAGCGTTTAGAAGGAATGATCCATGTTAAGACAAAGATCCCATATCAATTGTAGCTAAATGGCCAAGGTACAGAGAAATATTGCTGGTCATCAAGCTCAACTGTAAATACCAAGAAACCGAGGACAAATAACAGCAGGTGTAAAAAGAAATATGGGGATGTCAGTGCATTCAGCTAAGTTACCACATGATGTTGTGAGGCCATCTCAGATTAAAATACCACAGAACAAAGAAATAAGAACAACGTTCAAAACAAGCGGTAATTCTTCTTTTCTCCCTCTGATTAAAAGCATATGTTGAATCCTACTCACTTAGCTTGTAAAAGCATAAACAAATATAACACCATGAATAAATATAATCACAACAACAAAAGAATGGCTAATGCAGATGCTCAACGACTCACTTTACCACGGTAAAACATTTGCAAAGTTATGAATCGCATCCTTAACTTGGTAATATTTAGTGATATCACAATCAGAGCAGTGTTCGTTCATGTTGATAAAAAATCGTGTTCATCTCATCAGCAAGCACGCACCAACTACTAGAACCATCAGCAACACCTTCAATTCAACATTATCAATATTGCACCACTATATATATATATATATATATATATAGTCACTACATCCCAGCGTTTACTATGCCATAGTTTAAACTAGATTTTGGTGAGAAAGCATTTGGCAAACCAAACAAACATATTTCCGGCATAGATAGTTTTATTTAGGCATGCAAGCGTCACAAACAGTTTAAATCAACCGAGTAACTAGTAATATATCTTGTGGGATTGCTCTCATGGAAGGACAATCATGCCACAGAACTTTTAAAGAATGGCATAACAAATCCTTTTATAAATAATACAATCCAGCAAGATCCTAAAGGCATTCCTCAACTGCTCGGTTCAAAGCATGCTTTTTAACTCTAAACATAATATTCATGCATTTATCGTGTGGATTTAAACGTGGGTCAATCATATGTGTTCAGTTTCTGTATTGCCATAATTATGGAACCATCGGCGTGACATAGCCTCACTTTCGACAAGCAAAACCACAGAAAACCTTCTAAAATCGTTCACTATAACGCGCTATGCACGTATACCTTCGTAAATAAATATTCATATAACCGTAATCTAAGATTTTCGCTAAAAACTCGAGCTTACAATCAGAGGATTTCAAGTCTAATTTAGTTGCAAGTTCGGACCACGACAGCCCATTACAGTCCGCTATATCATCATCAGCCATGGCCGCCATCTTGCTCTTCAAACTCTAGATAGAAATACGCATGCGTAGTAGAATACGACCCACTTGCATATAGTAAGGATATTTCTGTGACTTTAGAGGTAAATAGTCATTCACAACTTTTATAGCACTTCTCTACGACTGTAATGTTGTGATTCAAATGACTGTTGAAATCAGCATTACAATTAAGTAAGCACATAACTTCACATAGTCAGTAAAGTAATAAGTGTCTGACATTGCAATAATTTCAAATGCATTTAGGTAAATGGGCTTCAGTTTGACAGTTCCCCGTATATTATCTTCGTCACGTGAAGAATGCCAAAAATGCAACTGGTCGTTAATTTATTTTTTCAGTAGACTCAATTTTGAATCTCTAAGAAAGAAATGTTCAGCTAAGAAATAACTCATCTTTTACATGCATGCAAGAATTTGTTTAAGTGTTAGTGAATCTTTTGGATTGATTTCCTCTAGATCGCGACTGTCTTAATTACGTACTTAATTTGTACGACCTGATACTTTTTATGTTATAATTCAATATGTTTTATTAATTCCAACAGAAGGAACAGGTGAGTAAAACACGCACATTGGTAATTAACAGGAGCGGGAACAATATGGAAGAAAAAAGGCCCAAAATTTGAACCGACGGTCTCGCCTTTCGGGCTACCCTAACAAAATGTATCGTTACGGATTTAGAGTAAGCGTGAATCGGACTAACAAAACAATAATGCGTGTACAAATCTGATACTTTTTATAATTCAATTCAATACGTTTTATTGATTCCAACAGAAGGAACATGTTAGTAAGATACGCACATCGACGGTCTCGCCTTTCGGCCGCGGGCTACCCTTTTCTTGGATTACGTATAGTAAATATGCATTCACAAGATGAAAGTCTCTGGTAGAATCATTATTATTTAAAACAAGTTTTATAACAATAAATTGAAACAAATTTTATGCATCTCCATTATCCCACGACGAAGCAAAATGATAGCTGCATAATTCGTCGTAATTGGCTTCTTTTCATCTTATGTATAACCTGAAAGCCTCATTGAAGAAGTTTTCCAGTCTCATATCAGGAAGGCAGACGAATCAATGAAGGACAAACAAATCGAAAACTTTCCAGTCTCCACTGTAGTGTCATAATAAAAATTAAGATTCTAAAGTCATTTATTAACTTTAAAATGTTCCACGACTGCTCTGTTATACTCTAACACCAACATTGTTCATTTAATTTGTTGCTAAACAAAATAATTATTTATAGAACATAAAAATTATCACAACAATTCGTTTGCTAGAGTGGGATTGAATAAATAATAGTTTTTATGCCGCTGCTGTCTAACACACACTGGTTTCGAGAGTATGTTGATTATTTTTAAACATGGACGGCATCGCGTGGCGTGTTTTTTGGGGGCTGACTTTGGGGACGTTTTTCTTAATAACGGGGCTAACATTTTTGAAACTAAATGAGATCCAATCGGGTCCTTATATGGACGAAGTGTTTCACGTTCCGCAGGCTCAGAAGTATTGTGACGGCAATCTTACTGAGGTCTGTAACTGGTGATGTCGCATAGTCCCTACCATCGACTGAGCACCGACCATTATTAGATTGGCGCTTTTGCAATTTAACAGATTAGGTTATAGCATTTCTATTTGTCATTTGTTATGATAAACTCACTATATGAAGATATTCTGTATTTTTTCAGTTAGAATGATGAAGCAACAGGCTTCAAAGGTTGAATGATTACCCCCGGTAACCAGGGCCCCTGGTTAGCGGGGTCTCTGACCCCTTTAGGTTCCCTGTGTAACCAGAATATTCATTTATGTTAACTTGTTGTTTGCCTTGTTCTCATGTTTTTTGGTTACCAAATAAAATTGAATTGAAATATCGATACATTGCCAATGGAGAAGCGGGCTAGATGTTCCTACAACTGTTAATTATGAATTTAGTCGTGCTGGTTGCAGTTTAACGGCACTTTGTGACAACAAAGAGCATTAGCGTTTCCCTCCTCCTTTTCGTCAGGCTTGGGGCTAACACACTGCCAGACTGTGAGCAGTGTCAGAGTTACTTTAAAGTTAGCTTTAACCAAAAATGACTGACCGCCCTTATAGTTAACCCGTTGATATTTGTCTTGCAGTGGGATCCGATGATAACCACTCTACCGGGGCTGTACCTGGTCAGTGCTGGGCTTCTCAAACCTTTGGACTTCTTCGTGCCGAAAAGCAATGCGTCATTCTGCTCCACGTTTTGGCTTCGAGGCATCAATTTCCTGTTTGCTGCGGGAAACCTGGGCCTTCTGTACTTGCTTGACGTGAAGCTGAATGGTGGGGAAAAGGTAACAAAATATGACACACTGGCTACATTGGTTTCTAGAGCATGTGTCAGAAAGTGTGCAAGTCATTCCCAATGCAGGCTTATTTAAGGGATTTAAATCTCGGGATACCACACGGGGACCTTAACTGGCGGGGGTGCCCATTCAAACAGGGGGTGGTGTTGGAGTAGCTCCCTTGATAAGTTTACTTAATAATGAGAAGCAAAGTAGAGGCCATAAATGGTCGTATAAAACTGAGTACATTTACATTACAAATATAATTTCATAATTAAGCTTGGAGATGCACTCATTAACAGATAAATCACACATAAATGTTTGGTAGGCAGATTTTGGTCAGTTTATTTTAATCAGGCAGACTCTGAGTAGGTTTCTTGAAGGGGCGCTATATAAATTGTCGAAATGAATGAATGAATTTGTTTAGAGGTATCTGCTCGACATCCTCTTTGTGCACTGTGCAGGTCACACTTTTGGAATAAAAAAGTACAGATAACATCAGTACATTAGGCATATTATGAATTTAGAGCAGGCAGATCGAAGGTCTAATGATGTACCAATTTCTTATTTTTTTACTGTAGAACATTCCCTCAGCAGTAGCGACCGCCTTGACCGTGGCGCTCTTTCCGTTGCTCTACTTCTTCACGTTTCTCTACTACACCGACTCCGGTTCGACGTTCTTCGTCCTCCTCGCGTACCTCCTCCATGCACACCGGCTTCATTTCGCAGCTGCCAGTTCCGGAGTGGCGGCAATCCTCTTCCGACAGACCAACATCATCTGGGTGGCATTCCACGCGGGACTATCTTGCGTCGAAATCCTCCGAGACTTCGCACAGGGCACCGCAGAGTCGAGCAAGGACGATATACACCTGTTGAAAGCAGCATTCGCGAGGCTAAGGGTTGTCATGAAACACAACCCCGGAGTTTTTAAGCCCCTTGCGGTGGACATCCTCAGGCGGGCAGTTCCGTACATTTTCGTGATGCTAGGTTTCATCGCGTTTGTTTTCGTGAACGGTAGCATCGTGGTCGGCGCCAAGCAAGATCATGAAGCTGGTTTCCATCTTCCACAGATCTTCTATTTCTCGGTATTTCTCTGCGTTTTTCTCTTCTCGCACATCCTCTCGTTGCAGATCATAAAGTCCTTCTGGGATCTTGTGAACCGACGTCCTTTCCTCATTCTTGCCGCGGCCATCGCCTGCTGGGTGGCCGTAGGAAATTTCACCGTGGCACACCGGTACCTTCTTGCTGACAACCGACACTACACCTTCTACGTGTGGGGGCGAATTTTTCAACGCCACCCCATGGTCAAATACGCCGTGGCGCCAGGGTACGTTGTTTCTATATGGGCTGCGATGATGAAACTCGAGCGTGGATTCTTGTGGAAGACAATATACTGCATTTGTGTCGCTGCAACCCTATTGCCGGCAACTCTCTTGGAGTTTCGCTACTTCATCGTACCGTATCTCATGTATCGGTTGAATATCTCTAGGACTACGTATCCTAGACTGGCAGCGGAATTGATTGTTTATGTGGTGGTGAATTTTGCTACAGTTTATATGTTCTTAAAGAAACCGTTTTACTGGGACGATGATCCCAGCCCACAGAGATTCATGTGGTGAGAAAGTTTTATGGAGAACATTTCGTGTTGTAGTACTGTTTCGTGAGTATGGAGAATGCCGTGAGCATGTGATTGATGAGCACATGATTAAGTTTCTCTGCTAAACAAAGAAGATAGTAAAACTGCACGTCTTGTAAAGAAATGTCTTGTGTATTGGCCTACATGAGAAACTTACAAAATTCTAGTCTAGCATACAAATATGGTTTAATCAAGTGGACTCCCAGGTTGGAGATCAAAATTCATTCCATGGATAAATTTTATGTGCGTTTTGAGATTGCCGAGGCTAAGGAAATGAAGTCACCAACACTTCTAACTTAAATTTCCTCTGCTCTTTTGCAAGATTATCCCTAACAGCCGTTTTGACCCAGGATTTAGTAATACAGTGATTAGTAATTACAAGTTGTCACAATAATTTGTAATTAGTTGTAATGATGACAACCGTGACAATTTGTGTAGCAACTGAAAAGCTAGAGAAAATGGCAAAAACAATTTCAGCATAAGGAGTCGTTCATTGAGGGTTAAAACCAACAATGTGCAGCAGTCGATAAAGTTTTAAATCACAGCAAAAAATATATGTCAATTTCAGTTATAACTTTGAACTCAGGGAAGATAAGAAAACAGGACAAACACACGAACAATGGAACATGACTCAAGACCTTTCGGTTCCAGTACTTTATGGCTGTGAGACGTGGACAATGACAAACAACATGGAGAAGATCAACGCATGCGAAATGTGGATGTGGAGGAAGATGCAGAGAATATCATGGACGGAGAAGAAGACATACGAAGAAGTGCGCAGGAAGATTGGAGTCGAGAATGATGAGACGTTACAACAAACAGCGTTGAGAAGGAAGCTGGGGTTTTTCGAACATGCTATGCGATCAAACGGAGTGGAAAAAGAAATGAAGCTGGCATGTGGAGGAAGAAGGAAGAAAAGAAGATGCCCTAGGAAAAAAATGGACGGATGTGATACATGAAAAAACTGAAATGAGCCTGGAGGAATTAAGAGATGCAACTTCGGAAAGAAAAAAATGGAGTGGATTGGTCATGGCAGTCGCTAGATTTCCAAAAAATAATAGCACAAGGTGATGGTCGATCATATCAAATGCTTTTAAGGGTCCCTAAAATGTGCCTCATAAAAAATCCATATATAAGAACTTAGGTGCAGGTTCAAAAACAACACATATCCCATTCAACATCGATATCTTCACAAAGATTAATACCACAAAAAAAATCCGCTCAGAAACTATTCTGGCAGTAAGTTTAATTGACATCCCAAGTCTCTCTTTCGATATCTGTTTAGAGTCCGCCTTCGCTCGCTCTCGCTGTTCACTTCTTTCTTCCTCCTCTCTCCTTCACTTGAAGTTGAACAACACACATCGGCGTGAAATTGTAGAACGCCAACGAGTTGGAATCCTTCATAAACATGCCCTGCAATGAGAACAGACGAAAAGGCATTCAAATATAAACACCCTTTTCCAACTACAGCACGCACATATTTTCAATGTAACACTACCGCAACTTCTCTATAACTAAGCATAAATTGTGCAACATTCACACACAAAAATTGTAATACTGAATCAAACAATTTGTAAGCAATTGATATCATTGACCAGACCAGAGTTATTTCCAAGTGTTTTAAAATATTAATCTATGCTTAATTCTTTCAGAGTTTTTTACAATGATGAAAATCTCTGTTAGGTTAATTTGACTCAGCCATACAGGTTTCCTCTTTAATATAACATAAGTTCCAGACATAAACAATCACTAGCTTTTGTTGAATAAAAGACCAACTGTGAACCTTAATTTTCTCAAACAACCAAGTATAGCTTTTTTGATTATTATTACACATTTAGTAAAAATGCATTTTTAACTGAACCTAGCCTATGTTGGTTGGCCAATGAGACTTAGTTTGTTGAAAAATTACACCAAGTGATGCTTACATCGAGCTGTAGTTTCTGCTTTCCTGCTGGCATTCCTAGCTCATCAAACATCTTAGCCTTTATGACGGAAACCTACAGCAGGAGAAAAAAACGTCTTAACACTAATTACACACATTTGGAAAGAACATTAAACACGCACCTATCCAGCAGCCAAATAAATATAACTACAAGCAAACATAAATACAAATGCACACAGATAAATACATACATATTATTATTATTAATATAATTAATTAAATTTGTAACGCACACAAGGTCACATCAAAATGTGAATCTGAGGCGCAGATGGTCAGTCGCCAGGAGAAGATGCAATTAGATTTCCAAATCCTTGAAAGCCAAAGAGAAATAAGGAAGTGAATTTGAGCTACGAAGTGAGAGTGGCAGTCGATTCCATTCCCTAGAAGCAGAGGATTGAAATGCACGAGAGCCCATAACTGTTCTGCATCATGGCTCAGCTAAAATACCTGTACTTGATGGTCATAAGCAATGAGGAGGAATGTAAGGAATTAGTAGAGCATGAATATACAGGTAGGTGAACTGGTGCTGAAGGCTTTGTAGGTCAAACAAGCTACTCGAGCTGAGGTGTTTTGGATATGTTGCAGCCATTTGAGTTCAAGGTCTGAGAGAACATACACAAAAATACATACAACTACATGTGTAGACACAAATACATGTACATAAAATGCATACACACACTGTATGCCTACCTAGATATGACCATATACCACTAAGTAGTAATCTGCACAGATGCAACGATATAGGAATCAGATGATAATTTGATTGGTGGTCTTACCGTGTCCGTGAGTGGTAGCGTGATGGTAAACACCTGTCCAGAGAGCTTCCATTCGGATTTGTCCATCGCGTTCGGTACTTGGACACGGAATGTCACTGGACCACCCTGCAAAACAGAACCAGTCACAAAAAAACTCAATAACAACGCACCAACTCTGAAAAACTCACAGTTGCACAACTAAAAAATTGCTACTTAAGATGGCCTTTAGATGATAACGAATATTATGAGCTTAACTGCTAGTAGCAGCATAATTATTCTCAACAGCTAGTAACTATCTCAAGAGCTTAACTGTCAGTTGTTGAGTGTAACTATCTCAAGAGCTTAACCTCCAGTAGCACCATGTAACTATTCTCAAGATATTGACTGCTAGTTGCAGAGCACAACAATCTCAAGAACCATAACAGCTAGTAGTAGAGTGCAACTATCTGAAGAGCTTAACCACTACCAGTATAGTGTAACTCCTCTCCTACTCCCAAGAGCACAACTGTTAGCAGCACAGTGTAACTAACTACTCTCAAAATTGTAACTGCTAGTAGAATATTACAAATAACTCTCTTACTCTCAAGAGGTTAAGTGCTAGTAGCACAGTGTAACTTCTCAAGAGTTTAACTGCCACGTACAGAATGCAACTATCTGAAGAGCTAAAGTGCAAGTAGCACAGTGTAGATACTCTCAAGAGTGTAACTGCTAGTAGCAGAGTGTAACTATCGCAAAGAGCTTAACTGGTAGTAGCACAGCATAACTACTATCAGTAGCCTAACTGCTAGTAGCAGTGTAATTATTTGAAGAACATAACTGCTAGTAGCAGAGTGCAACTATCTGATGACCTAAAGTGCAAGTTGCACAGTGTAACTACTCTCAAGAGTGTAACTGCTAGTAAGCAGAGTGCAAACCAAACAACTCTCCTTTATCTCATGATCTTAACCACTAGTAGCACTTGCCTTGTGCATCACCAAGAAGTCATTCTCCGGAATGAGCTGCTCCTCCGTTCTTGCCTTCTTCGACGGTGGTTCGTCGTCATCTCCCGGACGCTGCTGGGGAGGCATCGGGGGTCGCGGAGGAGGCGGCGGCATAGGCTGGCCCATCTGGGGAACCATCGGTGGCCCTTGCATGAAAGGCGGACGGGCCCCTGGGGCCGAGGGTGGCATCGGGGGTCTCATGCCTAAAACAAACACAAAAATGATCGGTGAGCCATGTCTTGACACCTGTTAGTTCTTAATTTAAATCATGGAAGAAGCATATTATTAACATGAAAATAAAAACCCTGCCAGTGCCAGATAAAGGAAGAGGGCAACTATCCTGAAAAACAACAGCTCCTGCTAAACACCTTTAAAACAGTTAAAACACATGCTATATAAACATGTGATGTTTGAGTGAGCTCCACATTTGATCTAATAGGACTTTAATAATCCTCCACTGCTCGAATTCTGCCAGTGCAAGGAGAAAGGAGGAGGGTGATTATTTCATTTTCTGACCATGAAAAAGAAGAAGGAGGAATAGCAATGCATAAATAAACCAGCAAAATATTCCAATCAACAGCCAGAACTTCAATACTCAAACCATTCCACTCACCCATGATACCACCGGCTCCAACCATGCCCTGTGGAGGAGGCGGCACCATCACCACCCCTGACTGAACAGGCATGCCTCCAACGGTCATCATCCCCCCGACCATGGGCGGCCGCGGGGGCAGAGCGGACACGGGGCGCATCGGCTGGCTCGGGGGAGCCGGAGGCCTCGACACGGGGGGCGCCGACGAAGAGGGCACCGACATATTCTGGGGTGGTGGAGGAGGACGAGCAGAGGGTGGCAGCGGCGGCTGTGTGGTCTTTGGGGGCTGCGGAGGCGGGATGGACATCGAGCCAGACATCTTCGGCATAGCTGGTCCGATCTTCTCCTTCTCCTCGTCGGGCCTGAAGAGTACATTCAAGCAAAATATATGTTAATGTGTTCACCCCCACATACTTGCCATAGCACCTTGCTGTATATCTTTGTTTGCTCCCATTATCTTTCTTTTGAGCAGCCAAGCAAAATATTTGTTAACAATCTCTACACCAAATTTCACATATTTATCTCTTGCCTTCTTCACAGACAATTCAGGGTGAGCAACTTGTCCAAGGTCGCTATGCAGTGGCTAGAGGTGGGTTCAAACCTCCGACCTTTTGGTCGCAAGGCACAGAACATACCGCTACAACATTGAATCCCATCACAAACAACTTAGTCCAAGTAATTACCCAAGCAACTGCGAGCAAAGACTCGCTTGGTAACTGTCTCGGGAGGGAAGCTCGAACCTGTGCTCCCCATTTGATCTCTACCCAATTTGCCATATACCATAATCCCTTACGCCGATGCAAAACATTTAAGCAGAAATCCAGTCTAGACCCAACCTTACGGAGAAGATAAAAGCTTACTCAGAAAACAATTCCAGACAACTTGATTATTGAGACTTGTAGCAAGCCTTTAAATGCACAAGTCATTTGGAAAACACAACAGATGACATAGTATTGTATTTATACACTGTGTCCGGAAATTACGGGACTTCTAATGACGATACAAAAATAAATAGTAAATATTCGTCAATTTTTAAAATTCTAAAACTGTTTTAATCCTGACATATTTATCTCATACTGCATAAAATATAAAAGTTCCTGACATTTAGGAATGATGTCATAATGACATCAATAGCATCAACATTCGAGTTTTAAGGACGGCCTAAAATTCATCTACAGAATTTTCAACTGTGTTTAAATGTTGTTGATAAACTGCCATAAATTTATTTTAAATATACTATTGCATTTCAATTTGAATAACATTAGACTGCAAGGGGTGTTCAAAGTTACCGCTTTCGACCCCAATACAAGCTTCAAGACGCGTGCGTCGTTGGTCAGTGGTAGCATCAATGACCAGCTGATCAAATTGCTCAATGGCATCAACTTTGTAATTTTAAAGACATAACTGTGACGTACTTTGTTTAACCAGGACAATCGTAAATCTAAAATTTATGGATAAATATGTCAGAATTAAAACAGTTTTGGAATTTTTAAAATCAATGACTATTACTATTTATTTTCCTATTATCATTAGGGTCCCTTCTTTTCCGGACAGTGTATATATCTAAAGCGCCTCTCCCGGTACAACCTAATCTGAGTTGCTTCCAGTGCGAAAACTCTAACATCGGCAGAAACAGAAGCACCCCAGTTAAAATCTAAGAGCATATCATAGAAGTAATAATATCATTCAAAAGCAAAGAACCAATAGACAGAAGACGCACAGCAATCCTTTGGTCTTGTGGATAACTGCAATCTGATCTTCAATCGTGATGTTCTCGCGAGCCTTCTGAGCGACCTTTTCCATGGAAGCGGTGTGACCATCCCAGATCACCTTGCTCTTCTCCTTCTTCTCCTCCTCTCCGATCTGACACAGAACAACACAGACGGTCAGTTACGTCGTAATTATAATCATAACTCCTGGTATGTTTAGACTAGAGAAAGAGAGTAATGTAAAACAAGTAGTACACGTACTCTATTAAACCGCTTGCAAACGCATGCCTGGAACATCAGACACTGACAATCATAGAATCACAAAATAAAATCATAACGGATAATGTGACCGAACATTTATATAGCGCCCCTTCAAGATATCTACACAGAGGCGCTCTCAGCGCTAGCCTATAAGATGCTAAATGTAACTGCTAATGAATATTTGACATCAGCTAGCAAAACAGTGCACAGTAAGCTGAAAGAGTTGCCAGTGGTGGGCCCACTCACAAGCGTAGAACCAACCAATGGATTCTCGTCAATGGCTGACAAATGGTAGGAATACTTAAAGACGACACAAACAAACAGACAGACAAACAGACAGACAGACAAACAGACAGACAAACAGACAGACAAACAGATCGACAAACAGACAGACAAAAGACAGACAAACAGACAGACAGACAAAAGACAGACAAACAGACAGACAGAGTGTGTAAAGGAGAGAAGCACATAAAAGCAGACAGATTGCCTCATTTACCTTTTTACCGATCTGCGTTTCCTCGATACCAGATCCAAAGATATCCGTACGTCGCTCAGCAAGTTGCCTGAGGCTGCTGCCGATGGCCGAGCCAGGAGCGTAGACCTCCTCCTGCTCACGACGCTCCTGGATCGCTCGATCGCGCTGCTCGATCCACTTCGGATCCAAAAGCCCTATTCAATTGATCAATCAAAAAGTCAGTCAACAACAATTTATCAATCAACCAGTCTTTCAGTAAGCTAGAAACGTGATCAATCAATGAGCCAATTTAAGTGCATCTTCTCCTGGCGACTGAATATCAGAATAATGAGATAATTAGACAAAAAAATAAAAAAAAACAGAACAGACTAACAAAGCGGTCAAGTCTCGGTCACTACAAATGACAAAAATATTACGAAGTTCTTCCGGATAAAAAAACCGATAACTTTATTGTAACCGAACCAAGTGAAGTAGCTTCTTCATTGGCAATGAAGTTGTGACAGAATGGACATTTACAGAAAAACTGATAGACACTGAACAATGTTGGGTTACAAGGGAAGATCCCAAGGGACATCCTTATGCTGACTGGGCCACAAATAATAGCTCACACCATAGGACAGTTCAATGGAGCACAGTGATATTTATAGTGATATTTATACAATAAAACCAGTAATTTGTATAGTTGGGAAATTTCAATTATCTTAACTACGTTACACCTCTTCCATTTATAACTATTGGCGAGCAATAAAAAGAGCATACCTATCCTCATGTGCTCCTGGATCTTGTCGGCCGGAATCTTTTCTCCGGTGATAGGAGAGACGAGGAACTGATCCGGACCCACGACAGGTTCTGTCGGCTTCGGAGCTGCAACACAGAGTATGTAATGTAATCAAACATTTATGCGGTGCCTTTCAAGAAATCTACTCGGCTGCGCTCTCTGCGCTAGACTACATGATGTTAAATGTTATTACTAAAAAATATTTTTCATCAGTTAGCAAAACAGTGAGCAGTAAGCTGAAAAGAGTCGCCAGTGGTGGGCCCACACACAAGCGTGGAATCAACCAAGGGATTTCGTCGACAGCTGACGGATGGCATGGATGGTCAGAGTCCCTGGACCAAGTCGTGTCAACTAGTTAACCATATGGGGAAGTGGTAATCAGTCTCACTCCCTATTGCTTTTTGTGCCAAGGTGTTGTCCATAGCTCTACGAATTCACGTTATATTGATGGGATTGTAGGAGTCACCTTTGGGGTTATAGGCATGACTTACCTTTGAAGAAGTGTGGGTAAAACTTACCTTTGGGCTTTTAACTAAGAATAACCATTGGGCCTGTAACTAGGACTTACCTTCGGGATTGTATGTAAGACTTATCTTTGAGGTTGTGCCAGGACTTACCCATAGGGTGCAAAAGTAAGGCTTACCTATGAAGGAGTGCACGTAAAACTTATCTTTGGACTTATCCTTACGGTTGAAGGTAAGTCTTGCCTTTAAGGTAGTAGGCAAGTCTCACCTTTGGGTCTGTAACAAGGACTTACCTTTGGTGTTGTAGATAGAACTTACCTACTTGGGGCTTTAGCTAGGACCATTTTTGTTGTGAGATTTACCTTTGGGGTTGTAGTCCCTGCGAATGAGGACCTGCTCTGGATTCGGAGGTAGAGGAGGAAGCTGTGGGGGTCCGTCTTTCGGGGGCATCGGAGGCAGGGGAGGAAGGGAAGAGAAGATCGAATCCTCGGCCTTGTGCGGCAGACTGTCCTTCGGGGACGACGGCCTGCGCCTCCCGTCCTCATCCTCGCTCTCTGCATCCGAATCCTCCTCCATATCCTATTGAAGTGAATGAAACAGAATGACTTCCAGGTGCTGAGGGACAAGAGCATGTTGAAAGGTGGAATGAAAGAGACACAAAGATAGATACAGAAAGACAGACAGACAAACATAGGTAGACAGGTAGAGACAGACAAACACAGTGAGACATATGAAAAGATAGCTAGACAATCATACCTTTCATTTTATTATGTCAAACTGCATCAAAAGACAAAAAGATAATAGAGCTGTATCGATATCACTTTTTGCCGATTATGCCAATACCGATTATTGCCAATTATTTCATTTGCTGATGCCGATTATATAGCCAATTATTTCATCGATTATATCGCCGATTATTTCATTGTGTTACCCAAGAAGTCCGGCTCCAAAAGCTAGACCTACTGCTACTGCCTATTGTTGTGATGCAAGTAAACACTTGCTCCGCAGGAGACGAATACATGTAGTTGTGGACTAATCCGAGGCAGGTAATACAGATTAGGTACACCGCCAGCCGTAGACCTTGCATGACGGAGGAGAGAGAAGAGATATCTATGTAACTAGACGCCTTCTTCTAACAGACATGCCAATGATGCCATTCTGTTCCCAGACAAGCCACTTTCACGACCTGCCAATTTAGCCTAAAATACTGGACCGCAGAGATGACATAACTGTGCCCAGGGTAATTAAACAGGCACCACGACTCACTCTGCATGACAGTTATGTTGATATTTTTCCATAGTTTATACTAGCACAATGCCTACTGAGTATTCAGAAGTAGCCATGCTCAACAAACCTGAGTTCGGGCCACATGCTATGGGAACGAACGGAATGCAGTCCTTCACCTAATGATGATGTTGCTGTTTTTTGCTCTTAAAGACTGAAAACTATCATAAAATTAATTTTTAATATTGGCACCGACTATCTTACCGATACCCGTATATCTATAATTAGCCCCGATTATGTATCTGTATAGCTCTAAAAGATAAACAGAAAGAGAGAGAGCCAAATACAGAGAGAAACAAAAAGATATACAAAGAGAGAGAAGTATACAGAGAGAGACAAATAAAGTAATATACAGAGACTGACAAACACAGAGAGGTAGACAAAGACAGAGAGAGACAAAAGGATATACAGAGAGACAGAAAGCTATACAGAGAGTCACAAACACAGAGACTGACAAACACAGAGAGGTAGACAAAGACAAAGAGATACCGACCTGAACTCGAGTGTCTGCTCCGGATGATGGCGTTGGAGCAACCCTTGCCCTGCGTGGCTCCTGCTGCTCCTCATTTTCTACCTCTTCTTCCACTTCGTCATCGGCCGGTTCAACATCGGAATCCACTCTTCCGATCGGTTCATCATCGCCTTCCATCTCCTCAGAAACTTCATCCTAAAGAATAAAAGTCCAGCTGCAACCGGCATATGCATGCATGTATGCATAAATTCATGTCTATACATATGTATGGTAAACGCATGAATATATATATATATATATATATAGTAATTCTGGCAAATATATATATATATACATATATATATATATATATATACATAATATACATATGTATGAGAAATGCATGTACATGGTGAACAAGAAAAAAACGAACATCCAGAATTACTATAATAATTTGCCAGAATTACTATAATAATTTGAGCAATAATTTTTACATTTTAATAAGATATGGAAAAAATTCTGTTTACTGATTAAGATACGTATATTTGTCATTTATAAGTCGTAATGTGTGTCAAAAATGTCTTCATTCGGTCTGTAATTCTAATTTAAAAAATTACTATTATAGTTGGGAGTGAAACACATTTAGCCTCAATAAAAATGTTCATATTTGGCATTTATTTCTATAGTTACGGTAGAGGTTCATGTTTTTTTGCTATTCGTATATAGTTATGCATGTATGCGAAAAGTGTATAAATGTAAACCTATCTGTATGAGAATTGCATGCATGTATATATGTATGTATGATAAAAGCATGCATACACATATGCATGTGTTTAAGTATGTCTGAAAGGTGATGTAGCTGTGTGTAATGTGTATGTATAAAAAAAGTGAGTAGGACTCACGACATGGCCCTGCTCGTAGCGCTCCTGAGCAAGGAGTCTTGCTCCAACCTCGTCTGGCGTCGTCGGTGGAGGAAGATTTCCGATTTCGTTCGGTTGATAGTCGACCGTTTCCACGACAACGAAATCGTGCCAATCAACCTGAGCATAGGCAACTGAAAGACAACAACTTGATTAACAGGTCGTTAAGCTTTATTATTATTAATTAATGTAGTTTATATAGCTATTGTTAACTTATCACAATTTCTATTATCACTATTAATATTAGAACCAGTGATATTATTTATCCCTATTGGAATTATTGCTGATATCATTGCTACTAAATACTGATATTATCCCTGCTGTCATTATCACTACTGATATAATCACATCTGATATTATCCCAAGTGATATTATCACTACTGCAATTATCACCATTGGCATTTTCACAACTGATATCATCGCTCCTGACGATATCACAATCGTGTTATCACGACCAATATTATCTCGTATAAAATTATCTGATATAATATTATCACGAATAACATTATAACAACTAATATCATCAAAGAGGCTCTTCATAAACAATATGGATGAGCAGCAACGAAACAAACGTACTTCGTTCTTTCTCCTTTTCTTCCTCCTCTCGTTTCTTCACCTTCTCCTGATATTCGACCCACTGCAGTCTCATCTTTGCCTGGTCCAATAACTGTGTAAAGCAAACACATCAGTTGTCATCGTTATGTTGATGTAAATACTTCTATGGTTAGGAGAACTTAACAACGTACGGTTCAATGGTTCGTCAGGTTAGTGCATACTAGAAATTACTCAGCAAAATTCTGCAGAAAGGCGAGTTGACGTGGCCTGCCACATGTGTAGAATGTGGCTAGCATATTATCCATTGTTGCAACAGGGCTCTCTGTAGTGTAGGGATGAAATCGAGTTTCGTATTACTCAGTATTACTTCGATTCCCATTGATGAGTCTGGGTCTTGAGAAAAATAGGCTTTCCAATTTTCTGTTTGAAAACGATAATCAGATTTTCTTATTTACAAAACAACAATTTACCAAACTAAAAACACAAACTGTTACCTATAGTACTTACTAGTTACTACTTCCTAGAGTAAACTGAGGCATTCACCAAAAAATCATAAAGATTGTGCAAACTGCCAAATTAAAAATCAAGAGAACGAGACTTCTATATATACTAAACTGACATTCGGTACAACTCAATTCGTAAAACTCAGCAGTAAATTGACACTCCGTTTATCCCTACTATGGCATATCAGTTAACGTTTTATTGACATACCGGTTTTGCTCCATTCGCCTCCTCTCTCAGTTTTGCAATGAGACCCTTGGCTGGTATCAGAATCTAAACAGAATAACAGATGGTAAATAACAGATGGTAATAGCATAAGAAGTGACAGTGGAAAACAGTCCATCAATACTTAGAACAGTAAAATCTGTATCTGTTCTCTAAATGTAACCTCTTAACGAAAGAGCATGTACTAAAATGCATGGGAAAACCAGTGCAGCCAATCGATAAAGGGATAAGCATCTTGAAAATTGTTTCTATACTGCATTATTGACAGGCATCTCATTTGATACACCCCGATCAGTTTTTCGATTAATAAAATACTTGAAAGCAGTTGGCTATTATCAGTGTTTTTTTTCTGTAGAAAAAGGTCCTGCAACACATCCTCATTGCTAAAAGAAATTATGCTAAAATTAGCTTCCAAATAAAATAAATTGATCACAATCTATACAATTTAAGGGACTACTTATTAATCATAGAAAGTAAAAACTTTAAATTGTAAAGTTTTATGCCAAATTCCAAAGTTTTTGTACAACTACTATATTTATTATTAAATACTTGAAAAACCGCGTTCCGACAGAAATGTGACACGCAAGCACTGGCTGTTATGAATAAGCAACACAAAGCTTATTGACAGCAGCTTGCGACATAATTGGCTAACTTCAAAAACTGATTCATTAACTACATTGGTGTTCACAAGACACGTAATTAGTACCTGGTTCACTTCATCATAGCCATGCTTTCAAGGACATTTTCCTTGCCATGACTGTTCAAGAGAGGTTTACGGCTTGCCCAAAAAGTGAGAGTGTGTAGGTACAAATTTCACGATCATACTTAACACATATCTTACTAAACATATATCTTACTTAACACATATCTTACTAAACATATATCTTACAGAACACATATCTTACTGAACATATATCTTACTTATCATATATCTTACTGGACACATATCTTACAGAACCCATATCTTGTCAGCCAATTGCATGCGGCCACCACATGTCTTCGAAAGACAGTGAAATCTATGCCACCATCTATCTACGTAACTTACAGCGGCTTGTCAGTGAGATTGTCAACAATGCTAAAATCAGCTTCCAATAAACACGAATAAAATAATTTATTTATTATATTATAATAATCACCTTGGTGTACTGCTCGATCAGTTTGAGAAAGTACGGATAGAGACTGTGCTGAGGTCTGAGAAAGTCGAACTGATAATTTCGCTGCTCGCGGTTCATCAGGTTAACGAGGAACTGACGACCGTTTCGAGCGACAAACTGAGCGGTCAACTTCACGACATCACTGCAAGGAAATTTACGCAGCCGGTCATTTGAAATTTACATTAGAAATAAAAAATTAAATGAACGAATGCAAATTGAAACATATGAATGTAAACTGCTGAACAGACAACTGTAAATTCACACAAACCAAATGGATCGCCAAATAAACAAAGTGAAATAAACAAATGTAAATTGAAATAAGCAAATACAATATTAATTAAACTAACTTAAAATGAAATAAACAAATGCAAATTGAAATAAACAAACATAATGTAAATTGAAATAAACAAACATAATGTAAATTGAAATAAACAAACATAATGTTAAACAAACAAAAGTAACATGAAATACACAAAATAATGTAAATTGAAATAAACAAACATAACGTTAAACAAAAGTAACATGAAATAAACAAATATAAATTGAAATAAACAAACACAATCATTAAATAAACAATCGCAAAGTTAAATAAAGGAACGCAAAGTTAAATAAACAAGCACAATGTTAAATAAAACAAAAGCAAAGCAAAATAAACAAAATGAAGCAAATAAATGAAAGCAAAGCAAGCATACAAAATAAATCACACAAAATGACCAAAATTCCTCATAACGAATGAATGAAAGCAGAAGTCGAATAGCTGGACACTGTTTAAAACGTATCCCTACGAAAGCCGAACCACAACTCACAGGTCGGCAGCGGAGATGGAAGGCGGATCAGCCACGAACTCAAACTCCGGTGGAGGTTCCTTTGGAGGGTCTTTCGTCACCAGCAGTGGCTCCTGTGACGGCTTCTGCAGCTGATAACCAAAGCCCGACTTCAACGCAAAGTTCGGCTCTGGGACTGAAAAATTCAAATAATTTAAAAATTTAATATAAAAAATATATGTAATAAATAAACATAAGCATATAAGGTATACATTACTTGTGACCCAACCATCAAGTTTCAACAAATCCCTCAAGTCTTATACAGAGTAGGTTTCTCAAAGGACACTATATAAATGTTCAGAATATATAGTCTAAACCATTTGGTTTCATTTTCAAATTGATTCAGCTTCAATAAATAATAATATTTTTATTCAAGTAAGAATTTATATAAACAACATTAAATATAACAGATACAGAAAATGGGACAATTCAAAATGATATAGTATCATACCGATATTGATTTAGTTTTAATAATCATTCATATAAAAAAAATAGCACAAATAATATGTCATATCACAAAAATTTCTTTCATAGTCAATATATGTACACCTATATATATTGTAGAGAACTCTTTGCAACAAACTAACCTTTGCCCTCTGAGAACTCCTTGACTTTGTGCTTGTAGTAGTTGTGGTATGGATCATTGGGGTTGAGGAAGTTAAACTTTGGATTCTTTATTTCATTCTGGTAGATCCGAGCCTCAAACTCCTGACCGTTACGTGCTACGAAAATGGCAGTCTTGTCGACAATGTCTTTTAACGACGTTAAGGAAAGAAATATAGACTTCGGAAAATCTGCTCACAACTTGATCTGAACAACTGCAAAACACTTCTACCTCTACCGCTGTTCGCACTCTGGCAGTGCCAGTTCCAAGCCTGCATAAAGGAGGAGGGTGATACAAAAAATCTCTGTCATGAAACAGGGGCGTTCATCAGAAACTTATCAACCAAAACACTTCTCAATCACATCACAATGGTGTGTACACAATCTGACACATGGCTATTAAATTTCATACATTCTGTCAATGTAATATCATTATGACATCCTTTAAACTAACTCCGATGGGTGTGCTGTCAATCCCCATAACAGATCTTTCTGCCAGACCCAAAATCGATTACTAAATTAAAGCAAATTTATTGTTGCATATCTAACTTTTTGAGATATTTAAGAAAATTCCATATTCCATAAATAATTGTGGCAGACTAGTCCACACAAGTTATCAGAATTAAAAAAGCTTAGTACAAAAATTGTTTTGGGGAATTTGGACAAATATTGTGCATTGTCGCCACTTTCTGCGAGTCAGGTTTCAGGGAATTTACCCACAAAGAGAAGGGTCTGAGTACTCATTCTAGCTGAGTTTTTTAGGATGCAAAAGTTAAATTGAAATCTGATGGAAAAATCCTGCAGTAGACAATTTGAACAGTCGAGCATCTTAACCACTAGACCAAGTACTATGCAAGGCAGAGAAGACTTTGTGCTTACACACTGAACAGTGTTCAACACTGAACAGTGTTAACAACACTAAAATAACAGGTAACAAGCCTTGGCTTAGCACAGTTTATGGTCATTGGTATCTCAAGTAGCATAAATACTCATACGTTTTTTAAACAAATGTAATCTTAAATCGTTGGCAAACAGATCCACATACGATGCACATTTATAACTTTCTTCAAACACATCAACTGTGCCAGACATGTTTGGTCGATTTGTTTGGTTTTACAACCAACCTTATCTTCACACCCAAACCAAAATTCTTCTGCCGTCTATGACCCACAGAGTAAAAATATACTCACAGCAGTGAAAACCGAGATTTCCAAATCTTGCTGTGCTGTCACTTCTGTCTAGAAACTCTTTCATAATCCAGTTGGTTCAAGTGACCTGTTCAAACTTAAGCATAAACAGAGAAAATATTTACAAAGATGACCATGCTGCTTTCAAATACTGAACATCGATCAATATTTGAGAGCAAGCATCAAGCAAATTGGGCACAAGCAAAAGTGGCAAACCACGTGTCGAAAGCAGATCGATTGTTGAAGGTAGCACGCTAAAGTTCACACGGTCCATGCTCGATCCAAATGTATAAATCTTCTGCGGCTGAAACTTTAGCCCAAAAACAAACGAAAATTTTACTTCTACGGTCGAACCCATCACAAATCTAAGCATGAAAACCTCTGTGCATGCGCTACCATCGGCGCATGCGCACTGTTAAAAAGCACCTAATATTTGTAACATGCATCATGAGGGTCGTTTAGGGTCAGATTAAGCATCGTGAGGGTCGGTTAGGCATCATGAGGGTCGGTTAGGCATCATGAGGGTCGTTTAGGGTCAGATTAAGCATCGTGAGGGTCGGTTAGGCATCATGAGGGTCGTTTAGGCATCATGAGGGTCGGTTAGGCATCATGAGGGTCGTTTAGGGTCAGATTAAGCATCGTGAGGGTCGGTTAGGCATCATGAGGGTCGTTTAGGGTCAGATTAAGCATCGTGAGGGTCGGTTAGGCATCATGAGGGTCGGTTAGGCATCATGAGGGTCGTTTAGGGTCAGATTAAGCATCGTGAGGGTCGGTTAGGCATCATGAGGGTCGTTTAGGCATCATGAGGGTCGGTTAGGCATCATGAGGGTCGTTTAGGGTCAGATTAAGCATCGTGAGGGTCGGTTAGGCATCATGAGGGTCGGTTAGGCATCATGAGGGTCGGTTAGGCATCATGAGGGTCGTTTAGGCATCATGAGGGTCGGTTAGGCATCATGAGGGTCGGTTAGGCATCATGAGGGTCGGTTAGGCATCATGAGGGTCGTTTAGGGGGGGGGGGGATAGCAAATCGCCGAAACCTCCAAACTAATTTCCACAGTATCCCCGAAAACGAAGTTGGATTGATGAAAAGAATTCACGCAGAAGTTGGATTGATGAACGTTTTTCAAAAGTACATTGCTGTTTTCGGGAATCGGCCTTTTCAGCACTTTCGGGGACTCAAGATTGATAGCCCTATGTCGCCCTATCACAGGCAGTAGTGGTCAACAGTTCATGGCGACCTGATCATACCATTTGCACGCACTTCCATAATGCAGCAACGGGCTTTCTTGGTCGTGGGACCTGCTATCTGGAATGAACTTCCCATGGAACTCCGTCTCCTACCTAAGAACTTCTCATCTTCATTTTACTCCTCTCTTAAAACTGTCTTTTTCAGCTGCGGGTTGGGTCAGTAGCGCCTCTGAGTAGATATCTTGCAGGGGCGCTATATCAAGAATTTATGATTGATTGTTTGATCCCGTTTAGGGTAAGGGTTAGTGTCAATTTTAGGGTAAAAGTATACATTAGCGTATTTTATTACCTAGTGTGCTTGCGGTGTATTTTAGCGTATTTAATTACTTCCTTCATTATATCGTGTGTTTTGTAAGTAGAAACTAGATTGATGATAATAATTATGCATTAAATGGATGCTGGATCAATGAAAATAATTTTAAAAGTGTGCTTTAGAGTATTTAATTAAACAAAATGTTGATCAGAAATTCCACTAGATTCCATCGTGACGCCATTTGTCATCAATTGAACTTCTAATTATGCATGATATTTTAATCGATCCAGCTTCCATTCATGCATATTTCTCTTCGTCGATCCAGCTTCCATTTAAGTATATTTCTTTTCATCAATTGGGTTTTTGCGCGCATACACGGCCTTGCTTACATCGATTCTATGTGATATTTTAATCGATCCAGCATCCATTTAAGGGTAAAAGTGTATTTTAGTGTATTTTATTATACCGTGGTGCCTCTAGCGTATTTTATTATTTTATGTGAATAGATGTCCAACTGTAGATTAAATTGAGACGAGATCGATGAAAAAGAAGAATGTGCAAGTAGAAACTGGATTGATGCAAGAAATTATGCTTAAATGGAAGCTGGATCGATTAAAATATCCTCAGAAGCTCCACGCGATCCAAAATATACAAATTCACGTAATCGTATCGATATATGCAACGCATCTCGTCGAATAACTATTCAAAAGCGCTCAAAGGGCATATTTTACTAATTATTCAAAATTTAATACCACAATATGTCAAACGCGAACATTTTACGCCACTTGTCTTAATCACTTATCTAGTAGGTGTAGCACGTTAGAGTTATTAGACGGAGCATATTCGATACAGCAAAGGATACTTCTAACTTCTGGGGGCGGATAGATAATGCCGATCGTAGATCTTGACGCCGGAGCAGTCTCTTCCACCACTTCGACTTCGACTTCGACAGACGGCATTTTTTATTCGCTTTATCGAACGATAATTTTAATCAAAATATAATCCCGATCGTCAAAATTCGCATTCAAGAATTAATAAATGGCGACAGGAAGTCAATTGAACGATGAGACGAGACCAAGGATTATGAATTCTTGCTACCGCCATCGCAATCTACTCAAATCGGAAGCTCCAAACTTCTAAAGCGCAGGATCACAGTTCATTCGGGAGAGCTGCGTCAGGTCAGATTGGTCGTTAAACGGAGATTCGAAATCTATCCCCAGGGAATCAGAGGAGCGGACAAGCTGGCGTCGTGTAGGTTTAGAATTGGAAGGTGGCGGAGCAGTCGAGGCGGAGTATGATTTGGTCGGTAGAATGAACTATTGTATTTTTCAACCATAATAATTATAGTCACACAGAAGAAACTTCTGTGATTAGTTCACCCTCCCACCTTATTCAAACTTGTGATTGCCAGTACTACCACAGTACGGGCAGTGGCAGAGAGAGAGAGAGAGACGAAAGAATTTTAATCTTTTATTCGAATTGCTTGTTTACTTTCTGGATATCAACCTGATTGTGGCTGACCATTGGTGTGCCATTAGTAGATGCCTTGTGCAATATACACCGGCGCTATAGAAGTCTATAATTAAAATTCTGTCCTTCATAGATGATAGAACTAGTAGCCTGTCTATGGACCTATGTTAATAATTATTCTCTAATGTTACAAAACAGCATCCTCAGGATTTTAAGACAAAGTTGTCATGCTGTTTTGTTTCAAAATGGTCAGCCTTCATTACAGGCAATGATACTGCAATCATCACTTCAGTTCCTCTATATTTTTTACCCATCTCTTCTAGAGATTTAAAATGGTCCAAGACAGCTAATTTTAATACAGAAAAACGTCACTAAAACCAATAATTTGACCATGAAATCTGATGACATGGTTTTTGCTTAATTAAGCATTATAGCCTACATGTAGCTAACATTATGACAGCATACTTCGATAGCCTACGTGGTTCCTTAAACGGCAGCCAAAGACTGCATTGCATCATACTGGGACACTTCTGTACTAATAACAAAAATATTACAAGCCACTCCAATGACTGTTTTTTTTTACAATTTCAACATCTACTTAAACCATTATTTTTGTAGCCTTGAGATAAGTTAGCTGTGATGTGGGTGGTCATACTCATTTAATTATGAAAATTATAATCATACTGAATAATAAAAAAAAACGAATATAATCATAAGAGCAAAAACATGACCACACCTATAGAATAGACAAAGTTCCACTTTATTTGCTCTCACTGACATAGACTTAAGTAGAAATTGTTCCTAAGCTGCTTTTAAAATCAGCTGATAAACACTAGATTAACACCATATCCAGCCTCACAGCCAAGACAACAGCGAACAACAATGACAATCCAGCACATATCAGACGTCAAACAAGGTGACAACACGCGGCAATACGGTGTGCCTGTACAGACCCATAGAATGAATGCAAATCCTAAAACTCATTTTAAAAAGAACTGAGTCTCACAATTGATATTTATAAGAGGTCCCTAGATAATTCAAACTCTGATACCCGACATGGATCCGATAAAAAATTGACTAATTGTTATAGAATCCCATTATAATTGCAATAACACATCTTCAAAGACAGTGAAATAACGAGTTTCTACTGTATGCAAACGACTGTTTATTAAAAATCTTGGATGAATGAACGATTCAATAGAAATTTATATTGCATGATTTAAGAAAAAAATTCCTAATAAAAACACGTATACAGACAAACAGTTTTAAAGCATCAACATCTGACAAGAGTTGAATCAGTTTATAAAAAAATACTCGACAGTTCGTGGCAACATGTTCGTTCGTAACAGAGATTTATATAGCACCTCTTCAAGACTGCTACTCAATAGATGCTCCCGAGCACAGCACTGCTGATTAGGACAGTTTTGAGGTTTTAATAGAATGCATTAGAGTGGCAGTTGGGGAGCAATGGCAGTGCCTAGGGAGGCCCGTTCCAGATCAAGCTTGGTCATGTCTATCAGATGGACAGGCAAAAGGAGCAGGCACCACTCAGGGTATGGCACATGTACATGAATGTAACATTTATAACATATTTACATTTATGTAGCGCCTCTTGAAGGGTAAACCATTCACAGGCAGCGAAAACACTGCACTGTAACTCCGATTAAACAGAAGGGCTTTTAAAGAGAGAGAAGCAGATGGAGAGAAGCCAGTCATTAGTTTAGCCTTCAGTGATGGAGGAAGGTCCTTCGAGACAGATGGACCCACAACAGCAAACAGAGGCGCTCAAAGGGCAGAAGAGTTCTTGCAAGTAGACAGAGGTAAGGTCTGTCAAATACCATCACACCAATGTCAAAAAAGATGACACCCACCACAGCAGAAGCTTAAGCTTCCATATGAAACAGGTCACCAATTGATGATGGCAACTCTGCCAAATCATGCTGTGGACCAAAATCCTCTTGTCTGACATCCAAAAACATAAAAACAGGCAACAACAGACTTGCAAACAACTGTCATCCAATTCAAATACAACCAATTTGTGTTGATTTTCAATTTAATATAAAAGAAAACACGACATGTCATGAGTACAATACAGCAGCAGCTAACTCGCTAGAAATGTTTTGCACCAAACCCCAACATCGGATAATGACTAAACAGATAAATGGCTCCATGCTAAAGCTGCTGGAGAAATACGGATAATAAACAAGCTGAGAAATGCATGACTGTATGATAAGCCGCGATGTTATTGGCACTTTGTAAATTCTCAAATATGACATATGGTATCGATATGATAAGACACAGTTTGTTCATACTGTGTTTGTAATCACACTGTGGTTTGTCGGTATGAAATTAATTGAAAATTATTATTAATATTACTAGCCACTAAATGTCTTAATCCTCAAGGTCCAGATACAAGCAAGCACAGATATTGCCTATTGTTTCAGAAAGGATTTGTGGAATTGTTTAAGTATGTTCAAATGTTTCCATGGAATAATAAAAGATAATTAATAAATACTTAATTAAAATTTATCTTCCTTTGTCAGCTGATAATTAATATTTAAACTTTGAAACATAATTCTTTGACTCTATTTCACAAAATGATTAAACGAATAATCCTAATTCCTGATGATAACAGAATTTAAAAAAATGTAAGTATCTGGTGCAAAGGAAAAACTGAGAGCAACATAATAGCATAGTAATAATATTCATCATTATCAGAAATGGGTAAATAATTGTTTAGATTTAAATTGATTAGAAAATCAATTAGACAAACCGAAAATCGATTATCTACAAGAAAGTCAAGAGTCAAAAATAATAACTTAGCAATATATACTATTTTTTTACTCGAATACTTCCTACTACCATATTATTTCACCAACACTCTAGGCTGTGCTTGATACACATTCTATGGCAATCACATGAGCAAATAAACAAAAGACCGCCATAAGAATCAACCTCAGAATGTTACAGTAACGTTGTCAAAAACATTTACATCAGAGCAACAGTTGCAATCACCTCTCAACAATTTTCATTATGCAGGAGCAGCAAAAGTCTAAACGTGTATAACCAAGGGTCAAATATCGGATGAAGTTTTACTACGCGTTTGTCAGCGGTCAAAAAATCCTAAGCAGATCGCTGCATCTTGACTGCAACAGTCGCTAGTTGACCACAAGTACCTCGGTGCGCCCTGCCTTGAAACCCTTCGTCCCGTCCGGTCCCCGGGGCTGCCTGACGACCCGGTCGTTCTCCGGCGCCCTGTGGAAGTCTCCCGCCTCGGGCAGGGTGCCGCTGGCCGCGTCTCCGCTACGCCGTGCAAGAAGGGGACTCGCTCCAGGACTTACACCCGCGTCCTGTTGAGCCTTGAGCTTTCGCTGAAGCCAGGTGTTCTGTCCCTGTGACGGACTCGTCCCGAGCTGATCTGCGCTCGCTCCAAAAGAACTCGATCTCGCCCTCCAATCCTCGTTCTCTGAGTCGTGAGCTAGCGGGGAGCGCCCGTAGTGGTTCCCGCAGCGCCGGGTGGCTGTTGGACTTCCCTTGGGGCTCGACTTGGGGCTGTTGCCTGTCATCTTCCCCTTCGAGGCATCACTCGCTTTCAGCCCCTGAACCGGAGATGTCCGGGACCCGCTCTCCCGACTTGGACTCTTCCTTCGATCCGCATCCGAGCTGCTGCTCGAGTACGGTGACTCGCCCTGCGCAAGCTCCATCACTCGCGAATTCCGCTTCTTCTTCTTCCGGTTCTTCTTCGCCTCACTGCTCTCCGCTCCGTCCGATTCCTGTGCTCGCTCGTCGGCTCCGTGCTTAGACTCTGCGTTCTTTGTGCCAGCATTCTCCTTCTTCGCCGGCGGCACAAGCATCGTGACACGCATTCCGCGGCGCCAGTCTCCCGTGTTTGTCAGCGTCTTGCATGCCTTCACAGCACCTCCAGCATCTTCGTATTCCACCAGCGCGAAAATTGAGGTGGTCCCAACCTCCAGATGCTTCTCAAGGTACTTCTTGGCATCTGTGGGAACAGCGCTTCCCGGGCGAATTATGCGGACCTGGGCAATGTTGCCACACTTGGCAAACTTCTCCACGACCGTTTCCATGGTCGGGTTATCCATTGAAAGGTTCGTCGCGACCACGGTCCGGAGCGGCGCATCGATTTGTGGGTCCGCGGGAGGTGCGGGCAGCGGATCGGTCCTCCTGACCTTCGTTCCCGGCTCGTTTACCTGGAGCTTCTGCGATCTACGCAGGGCGTAGGCGATGATGCGGGGATCCTTGGACAGTTTCTTCGTTTTCTTGAAGGTGGATATAACTTTGATGCTCACGAAGCCCTGCTTGTTGCGCTTGATGTGTTTCAGAAGGTATGTATCGTTGAGAATGTTCGCGTCCGAGAAATAATATTCGATCTGATTGACGATTTTCGCGATCAGTTCTTCGTCTGGACATATAAACTCGTCGCTTTGTGTCACTGATGTATTGGCCGCCGGAGTTTCGGTCGGGACAGCGACATCTCGCGGCTGTTCGGTGTCAGCGTCGCTCCCATCGCTTCCGTGATTGTCCGAATTCGCATCGTTCATGATCTGTTCGAAATTGACCCCATCCTGGGTTGCTTTGACTTCAATCTTCGTGTCGGATAGTGTCACCTGCTCGTCAAGCTGTCTCGCCAGCGAATCCGCATGGCCAGCATTTGCCACTACGTCACAGGAATCGGCTTTTTCCGAATTTGAACTCATTTCTACCAAATCGTACGTAACAAAACAGACGAATATATTAATTATTTTAAAATTAACCGAGAAAATATCTCATTATTGAAGAAATAACAGCCCAGGAGGGAAGAACGAATGACTACACCCAAACACTCCGGATGACGACAGACTTAACGCAGCCGGAAATTTCATACACGAGATTCCGAACCATAGTTTACAGCGCAGATGCAATGCTTGATGACGTCCGCAAACGTTTCTGCCATGTGAGAACAAGCATCATGCGTGATTGATAAAGTGACCAGAATATTCAATTTGGGCAGTTTTGTAAAACGAAATAGGCCTACGCAACAGTTACTGTCAGGTTGCACGACCAAATAAATATCAAAACTATAAGACGTAAAACCAGTGGAATTCATGTATTACATTCAAGTACAAAATGAAAACACATTTGTAAATTAAACAGAACTTCAGAAGCACTAACTCTAGATTAGGTCTTTTGTTTACGATCTTTCACGTCGATCAAATTACGATAAATAAGACAATATCTAATAAACGCTTATTAAACTACAGCATAGCAAAATAATTAGTATTCGCAAAATATATACTCTGTGATGAGGTGTTGATGACCAATTTCACGGCATATTTTTAAGGCCGAAAAACTCATTTATAACTAGATGACTCAAAATTCGATTGCTATTTTATAGCGCTATTAATGTTGTTTAGTGAACTCCGACAGTAGCTGTTGTTTGACGGCGATGAGCTGTAAAATCATAACAATGATCACCATGCAGAGTTCGCATGCTAATATTAGGGGCCGTTCACATATTATATAGCGCATAAAAATCTCAATTTTTGACCTACTCTTAATAACGTTATATAACAGCAGCTGTGACCCCCACCCCTATATTGTATAACAGATATGCTACCTACACCCCTACCCCACCCCAGATACAACAACAAAAGCCTACGAATAGCCTACCGCATGATAATACATGGAAGCGACGTAAATCCTATCTAAAACATCATTTTTGTTTCGCTCCTGTTTTGCAGTAAAAAAGAGGATTACAGTATCACACAGAATCCATTGGTTTAATATTGCACTATCAGGTATTTATCGATAGGTTCGCGGTACAATTCTACCTATTTAACAGCGAATGATACAGAGTGTATACCTATACTACAACTACAATTGGGTATTTAAACAAACATATAAACTAGGCCTACTATAGAAAATGAAATCAAACATCTTGATAATACTAACCAAAATAATTATTTCAAGTGAATAAATTTAAATTTAAACCACAATCATGACAAATCACACACAATTGAATATAAGACCGTTTAAAGCTATGCACAGGAAATTGCTAAAATTGTAATCAGGAAATTCTTAAAAGTGGATTTATAAATAATAAATCAATTCGCCAGGTGACAGCCGATGGTGCTAGTTTTGATTCACAACGTATTTTGAACTTCGATTAAACAAAGAAGATCAGTGGTACATGGAATTCCCAATTGGCAGGCAAACAGGCAAAATAGCATAAGCTGAAAAGTTTGTTATATAACGAAACCTTCAACCTACCCCCCCACCCTACACAATATAATGCTAACAAAATAGTAACCCACCCACCTACCCTTTGAGCGTTACATAATATGTGAACGGCCCCTTAAAACCCAAAATGACGGGTTAAAGTGAGCAACGTTCAGTTGCTGGCTCAGTTACCTTCATTGGTTACAGCGTTGGCTGTGTTATAAATCGTGCGGTTCGCCCCCTCCGATGCTGGGTCATAAGTTATATAGGTCTACAGAGATTCAAATATTGGGTTCTCGCAGTTCACGCGCGGGGACCTTAGGCCCTAAATGGCATGGTAGTGGCCAACAGGAAAGGAAGCCAGAATGGGTAGGCCTAAAGCTAATGGAATTAAATAGATGACGATGAATAAATTTAATCAAATAAATAATTTTAAATTCACCATATTTTCGATTATTTTTGGTTGTCAACGGCCTTTGCATCATGTGATGTGACGTCGTAATCGTATAGTATCTTATTTTTAGATTTGCATATCACCTCTCGAAAAAATGACTAGGGAAGAGTACCCAAAGGTGAGCACCGCCCAAATGTGAGCACCTTTGATTATTTCACTTAATCAGTATAGACGGTGGCGCCACTCAATGAATGTCCGTAGTAGCAACAACAAGTATGTCCTAGATCGTTAACCGAGTTTTTAGGCCTAAATGCCTTTTTTCACAGCTAGTGTTTTAGAACAAAACCCTATCAAAAAAATCTTATTTTCCCTTTTCGTAAATGATCGATAACTTAGTCTAATGTTTGGCCATGACATATATATTACAATTATTATTAGAATGTGTAATTTTTGTGTGTATTATGTCTACTTTATGAGTGAGCGATGATAAGATTTTTTATCTTGTTCCGTTTAATTGAAAGGATTTTTTTCTTACGCCGACTACATGTTCCGAAATGTGAGTACCATTATCCACCATATTGGCCTAAGGACCGGATTGTGAGCATGGTGCTCACATTGCGGCCGCATTGTGAGCATTTTACTCAGTCACGTTTTTGCATTTGAAGTGACAATTGGTTTATCGGAGATTCTGTGGCCTATTATTGGCATTAGTATTAGACTAGGCCTTATACCGTTTGTAGAACTTGTCTGCAATATGCGTGAGCATGTATGCTCACATTGCTAACCAAAGTGTGCTCGCATTTAATCCGGGTGCCCAAATGTGAGCACCTTTTACAACCTTATTTTTTCATTTAAAAATATCATGCCATTGATTTGCAAATATAATGCATATAAAATTGTATTAACATTCATTTGATTTATCTCTTGCACATTATATCATAGGCTTGTTGCACTCAAAATGTTTTCCGTAATTTAACATTTTCGTATAGTTGCTCACATTAGGGTATTTTACCCTATTTAGAGGTGCTATACTTTAGATTAATATAACGCCGCTACACTGTTTATGCAAGTGCCAGTCCCAAGCTGAAGAAAGTAGGAGAGCAACGATAATCATCTTTGTTATGAGTAATTGTGATCAAAACAGCATATACACATAGGCTACACGCACAAATACATGCGCAATTATGCACACCACACACACACACACACACACACACACACACCCACACCCACACACACACGCACACACACATGCACACACACACACACAAATTACAAGCAGACACGCTAACATCTACCTTATCTTTACCGATGCATAGGCCAATAGCTAACTCGGGTTTCTCCGACCAATACGCATTTCGACCCTATGAGTCTACCACCGCTGCATTGATTTCTTTCATCCACCGTCCAGATTATCCAGGACTTGCTCATAACCAAGCCCCACGCACGCCTCAGCGCGCTTGAAATCTCACACGCGTTCGATTCTTTAAGTAATTCCTATTGGTTTGAACAATTTGCCCTGCTTGAAATTCCTGATTGCATTATATGGAGCGCCTCTGAGTAGATATCTTGAAGTATTTTGTATTGATTTTTGATTGACTGATTTGATTGATTGATTGGCTTAGTCCTGGGACCCATTCTTTCCTCCTCTGCACTGCCGATAACCTCACAATTATATAAAAGCATGGCCTTAAGATCGTCTCTATGCAGAAGGCTCACAGGTCTATGGCTTCTGTCGCCTCAACCCAACCGACGTTCATCTTCTGCGGTACACATCAAAAGGCTGCACCAAGGGCCCATCCATATACATTGTGATCTTGCTGATGAATCCCTCTTCACATCTATTGTAACAAATTCCGACCACATAGTAGGAGGTTTGCTTCCACTGATACCACAGATCACCCACCATCTGCGCAAAGTTCCTCCACCCCAAAGTCTTCACAATAGGGTCGTCCCGCAGGCGGATGACTTTACCCGCTGTGGTTTTACCATAAGGGTGCTATATAAGAGCATGTATGATATGAGATGAGTTTCATGTATTGTCATTGAACTTTTCTACTGCTAAGTTTTAATTACGTTTACCATGCATGTTAATTGTTTGTTTGTTTGTACATGCCGTGCGATTGCAGTCAGTTTCATTAAAGAAAATACTTACTTACTTACTTTTTAGTACGTAGTTGACAGACCTTCCCGATATAACGGCTGAGGAGTGTTATGACGTCAATGGCTAAGCGACCATTGTCGGCTGTTATGTATAAGGAACACATTTCGCAGTTTTCCACTCTACCCCGGACGCGTTCTGAATTAATTATCGTGGCCATTGACCCAGTTGAGTGACCCTGGCCCACCTTTGACCCTGTGCTAACGCAGATTTGATCCCGAGAGAATGCAGCTGGGAAACCGTTGGATAATAGACAGCGTCATAGACGTGGCGTTTCAGGACGTTTACATACTCGGAAAAGAGTTGAGCAAGTTGGTGACTTATTTACATATTTACTTGAATATATACTTTACTTATTTATCTACATATCTGCTTATTTCAGAGGTATAACAAGGTTTTGAAAAGGGGGGCATCATTTAAAGAATTATTGCGCGAAGCACATAAAAAATTTTGTGCCCCCACTTGAATTTTGGCCACCAGAAATTTAAAAAAATTGGGTGGGGGCACAAATGATCCTACCAAAAGTCATCTTATCATAACTACTCCATAGAATTGCGATATGCATGATGCTTTTAAAGTGTGACACTATGACAGCGTTTCCCTAACTGTGTTCCGCGGAGCCCAAGGGTTCCGTAAGGTGAAGACAAGGGTTCCGCAGAAAGCTTTCAGTCCCGCCCAAAAATTTTAGATCAAAAGGGTTCCGCAGGCAAAAAGGATTGGGAAACGCTGCACTATAAAGTATTCCTACTATGTTGTACAATATACAGTAAACTTGCATGCAAATTAATCTTTTCCATCATCATGAGGCTTATAACATGGTCATTGCAACATCGCATAGCCTGGATACCATATAAATTTCAGTTTTAACTTGCCGCAAAATTCTTGTCAACGTATAAATTATTAGATCTAATATTCGATATGCATGTATAGGCCTACATGCATTTCTCTAGCGCCTTCACAATTACTTACTTAATATGCCAGAGTTTTGATCAGGATTTCATGTTTAATTTAATTGTCTAATCAATGACTACAAACAACTATAATTTGGCTCTGAAATGGTCGAGTACATTTGGCTGGTGATAACAAGGCAAATGTCAAAATTCAATAGGCAGATTCTCAATTGGTTAAAATGTCGGGATTTAGGTGGAAGGCAGTACTTGAGCTAATCTTGAGATTGCTATGAAGGTATGACGTACTTACAACATAATTTCCATGGCATCTGCATATGAAGGTGGAAACCCATTCACCACTCACTCTCTGATCTTCCAACTTGACGGGTTAGGTCAGTGTAACACTCGTTTATTATGAGATCACTCGGTTGACACATTGCAATCAATAGCAGAAACTAATTTGGTATTGTCAATTTCCTAATGAGTGAGTTTTTCGTCCAATTCAAATTCTGGGGTCATCATGGTCAACGGGACAACTTTCGATTTGTAAAGTGGATTCTCGAGATACGATTTTGGTCATACTCAAACTGCAAAAAATGGAAGTCATAGGTCATGATTGTAGACCCTGGCCGGGTGATGGCTGGAAGAACGACCTCTCGCACTAGACTTACGTAGAACTATAGATCGCCACACCAGCCTCCATCACCAAAAGAGCAACTCCACGCAAGTCTTCCATGCTAGGAACTTTTCATTATAGCGGAGTCGGCTAGGAGTAGCATGTTCCAACAGACGTTTCCAATCAAATTTGTGCCCTGGCAGGGATCTGAACCTCGACTTCATGATTGTAGATCAACCACTGGACTATCTCGTTAGAGAAAGACGAATATTCTACTATCGAGACATATTATAGATGAATGAATAACCAAACATGCATTACTCTCTTGTGTAAATGACAGTTTTTATACCTGCCAAAAGTAAGAACAAATCGTAGAAACAAACTTTTAACTGTTGGAAATTTATTGACCCACAATACCTTAATCATTAAATATAAAAGGCAATTGGAGAAACATAAAAAAGAACCGATTTAGGGGCGGCACATGTGGGGGCACTTAGCACTAAAACTGGGGGGCTTGTTACACCTCTTGTTACACCCGTTTGTTACACCTCTGGTAGTGATGCCTTCATTTGAAAATGTATATAGCGCTGTTGTATCCAACACACCCAATGAAAGAGATTTAAGTTTAGGTAGGAGCGTTACACGTAAAAATCTGACTTCACGACTCGGTGACATTTCTTTTCGTTTATAAATGTGTATATATATATATATACATTTTTATATCCTGATATTTTTGCTTAGTTGAATTGCTGTTAACTCCACCACTCCAACCACTCCTCCACTGCTTGACAGTGCCAGTCCCAAGCCTGGATAAAGGAGGAGGGTGACGCTAATGATCTTTGTTATCACAGAGTGTCGTTAAACTACAACTAACCATCCAGTTAAATTGCTGTTGGCGTTTTCTTAGAGGGAGCAACGCTCAGATTACCGCCTATCAGTGCACGGAGAGATCGACATTCGAACAATGGTCCGTCAAGATCCTCACAAAGACGGTAACTCTTACCTTCGTACAGATTTATTTTACCTTCGAATTCGCGCTCTGGTCTTTGATGTCGCCGACGAAGGGAAACAGACATGCACACATACAGACGGACTAAAAAACACGACCAGAAGGACAGATAAAGAGATAGACCTGCAGAAAACCAGACAGACAGACAATGAGACACACACACAGATGCTCACATAGATAGGCACGCAAATAGATAGACAGACAGACAATGAGACACACAAACAGACGCACATACATACAGTCACACACAGCCAGACAGCTAAATAAACGAGCAGTCAGACATAAAGACTCCTTTGTTAATGCTCATGTCAAATCCGCCACTACTCTATCTGCTGCGGTGCCAGTCCCGTTCCTGGAGAAAGGAGGGGCAATGCCAATCATCTGTTGATGTCACCGTGTCGCTAAAGACATCCTAACCAACCAACCAATCAATCACCGTCTCATGAAGGCTGTATTATGCTTCAGGAACGGCGTAAACTGTAGTGAACTACTGCCCACCTCTTTTATTTTTAATGTTCGCCTGTTTGTAGGGTAAGACCGAAAGTTTATTGTCTTGTCAGCGGGGGGGTATTTACCCTAGTAACATCTGAGGCAGATCGGATTTGGAGTAAAGGAACTAACCAGCCCCTGGTAAAGATCTTTGGTATCTCGCAGCGCCGTTAAGCTGATGCTACTACTAAGTAAACACCGCCACTGCGGGTGCCAGTCCCAAGCCTAGCTGAAAAAGGAGGGCTACTCTAGTGATCTTTGTCATCACATACAGTGTCACTAAACTATAACTCTTCATCATCGTGATCACGTTGACGCCCAATGCTACTGTTGTCATCGTGTTGGTGTTGACGTGTGCTACACAGGGTCCGAGAAGGGGTCCGAAGGTTGAAATGGGGCTCTTCCGAAGACTCGTTCATCCCCACTTGGTCAGTTACATACTTACCTGCTCACAGGTCGGGTCGGCTCAGGTCGTATATAGGTCGTGTGGTCGGGTCGCTAACGTCACCAAAATCACCGCCGTTATCATCGTCATCATCATAATAATAATAAAAATAATAATAACAATAACATCAATAAAAATGATACTACTACTACTTCTACTACTACTACTACTACTACTACTACTACTACTACTACTACTACTACTACTACTACTACTACTACTAATAATAATAATAATACTAATAGCCTCTCGGCTTGCTAAGAGAAGATGAAAAGCGACCAGATGTCGTCACGCTCATCCCTTGGACACGTGGTCGATGTCTGGCCTGGAATGTGGTTGTACCCGACACCACAAGCGGAGACTAAGTGGGACTGGCTGCGGGGGACGGTCTCCCCAAAAGTTGAAATGAGGGGGATAGAGTAGTCTATAGCCCCCATTTCAGGCGATTGAATGCGTGCTTGCTGTTGTCTTTCCCATGTCTGAGCTGGTTCGTGGTGTGCCTGCCTTTCTTAATTTGCGGGTTGTCGCTGGTCAGTGAGTGTCTCATCAATGTGAGGTACAAGACACCAGGTCGAGAGATAAGATATTATCCCCAGACATTACCCCGGACATCACAATATTTCCATAGCGCATATTTACATACATGCATACATAAATACATACCTACATACTTGCACACATACATATATAGATACCTCTATGCATACATACATATATACATAATTATATACAAGCATACATACATACACATTTAGATATTTTCATAATACTATTTTAGTGAATTTCTGATAAAGTCCGATTTATTATTGTCGTAAAGATTGTGCATTAATTATGTAATGGAATCAGAGGGGGAGCAGTGTCCTAAGGGGTAATTTCCGGGGTATTGCCCGGGAGGGGGGTAATGTCTTGGGGTAATGTCCTAGACTCTAATATTGGTGACAATAATAACAGATGATAGCAATAATAACAAACAATAACAGCAACAATAATCATTATCGTGGTGAACATGTTATCGTTGGGTCGATTCATCTGTCTGTGGGTGCGTCTATCTTTGTAGGCGAGACTTCGAGAAGTCTACGAGACGGATTCTGAGATCTTCCTTGTCAACGAGCTACTCAACGGTGGAGAAGTCTTCGATAGGTGTGTTGAGACGACCACATTTATAGGATCCAATCTGACCTGATCTAGTCAAATGTAGTCCAGCAAATCTAGTTTCACCTGACCCGATCCGATCCGAATTGACTCTAACGGTCTAGCCTGACCCGATTCGACTTGACCCGATCCGTTATAGTAGACCATGACAAATGAGGACAAGTTTAGACAGGAGAGGACACATGGGGCCAGGACAGAGCAGACGAGGACATATTTATGAGAACGAAAAGGGACACATTTCGACAGGGTTAAAACGGACGAGGACATAATTATAAGGACGGGAGAGGACACATGGGGAAAGGACAGAACTGATGGGGGCATGTAAGGACAGAACGTTAAATCGTGATCGTGGTCCCCAAACTATTAAGGCGCCAGTCGAAGGCTGAGAGCAGGGCACCAGCTTATTCACGCGAGAGAGTACACAAAGACAGAGACAGATGCATAGGCAGACGGAAAGAAAGAAATGCGGACAAAAAGAGAGGGAGAGAGAGAGAGTGAGAGAGAGAGAGGTGATCGCTGTGTTGTTTTTGTCTATAGAATCGAACTCAAGTACAACCTTTATTCGGAGAAGGACGCAGCCAAGTGCGTACGAGAACTGCTTCAGACAATTCAGGTAACCGCACTTACATACACGCTCACACAACTGACATACAGGTCTCATAAGACTGTGAAAAGAGGCCCTCATACAGGTAACTACGATACCGGTAACACGACGTAGATTACCTTATTGTAATTGTTATTGTAAATGGACAGTTTTAAAGCGCCACTAAAAATCATTCGCTCTCGACTCAAGACGTCGGCTTGATGGAAAATAGGAAGGCCTTCAAGCGCCTCCGAAACTGGCCATTGGAGGGAACTAGGAGGTCAGCTCGAAAGAGGAGGGAGAGATTGTTCCAATTGGAGGGCCTACATAAGCAAAGTTCCTTGTTTGGGCTGTAGCATTGCGCATTCGGTGGACCAACAATAATATTATTCAGATGTCTGAGATGAGCGGAGAGCTAGACCCTATGCCGGGGCAGTTATCGCATTAGAGTAAAAATTTAAAACTGTCTATGCATTGAGGTGCAGGAAGCCAATGCAGAGGGTCAAGGATGCACTATGGGATACAATCGTTCAGGATATTATCACGCACTTAAGTAGCATACAGACAACGACAAGAAATTGGCATAAAGGTGACTAACAAGCAGGTGAATACGTTAAAATGACTTAATTAATTTTAGTACCTCAACTGATTATTTTTTTCTTATTAGTATCTTCATCAAAATGACGTCACCCATGGAAATCTCAAGGTCAGGGTCATTCTGTCTTCCCACTCAACATCTTTTCTGTCATTCTCTCACCGATTATCATTTAATTGGCTGATCGATTAACCCGGTTAACCGATTTTTACTGATCATCGATTTATTGACTGATCGATTTATTGATAATCATAATCGATTAATTGATTATCTGATCAACCGATTTATCGACCATCTATTTATCAACTTATCGATTGGCCGATTTATTGATCATCCGTCTAATGACTTCGTGATTCATTGATTTGTAGATTTATTGACTAATCACTCTATTTATTTACCGATTTTTTGATTGACAGGCGTCGAATCTTCTATACGATAGCACAAACGAAGGAGCCAAACTCAAAGTCTGTGAGTTCATAATTGAATTGATCCTATTGTTCCTGAGAATAGTGAAAAAACTGTGCATTCCGTTAGATTCAGACGTTCCCTGGGAATTTATGAAGAATAAGGGGAAGGATGAGTTTGCGACCGTCGAATGCGTTCCATGCCAAGGCACAAAGGCATGAGACGGCAAGTGCATAGCGTGAGATAGCTTTAAGGTAATTGTTAGATTATACAAGATGCTATAGGCCATTGTGAAAGTCAAATGCATTAAATACTTAGTCTAAGCAACAGTGAGAAGGTGTAATATTCATCGAGGTGAAACAATGGTGAAATAATGGTGATGATGACGTTATTGATTATCATGCGATGGAGATTTAGTTTCAATGAGAAGGGAGAAAACATGATAACGACAACGACGACAAAATGATGCTGCAGATAGTGGCAATGCTTCATTTCATTATGATAATGATGATTATGAGAACGATGATCATGATGATGAGGAGGCACAGGAGGCTATAGATGAGGCAGGAGAGTATAAGAGGATGACGTTGTTGTTGTTGCTACTGCTGCTGCTGCTGCTGCTGCTGATGATGATGATGATGAAGAAGAAGAAGAAGATGATGATGATGGCGGAGGTGGTGGTGGTGATGATGATGATGGGGGTGGTGGTAGTGATGATGATGATGGTGGTGGTAGTGATGATGGTGGTGGTGGTGGTAGTGGTAGTGGTAGTGATGATGGTGGTGGTGGTGGTGGTGATGATGATGATGATGATGATGATGATGATGATGATGATGATGAGTAACCTGTGTCTGACCCCATTTTCAGCTGATTTCTACATGTCGTCGTTGGTCAGCCACGACGTCCTAACAAACTCCGTCTGCATCACCCCTGGCTATGCAGGTCAGTTCACCACAGGTCAATCATCTAGTGAACATCAAACGCTGCCTTGAAACAACGACAGCCTTGATTATCTTTTACAAGACTATGGCAAGGAAAATCTTAATATGAAAACTTCTAAAGCGCCACTCGAAAACCAAGAGTATGGCACCAGCTTATTCACGAGCGCTGCGTCGAATTGGAGGGGTTGTGCAGAGGGTAGTACGATGGAGGTCAGAGTCCGGTTACCGTAAAGTTGATTGATTGTTCTAGTGATTGATTTTTAAATTATTACTTCATTCGTTCACTCAATCATTCACTCAATCATTTACTCAATCATTCACTCTATCATTCATTCATTCACTCACTCATTCATTCGTGTACAGCATTGTACACCATACGGGTTTATTGACTCATTTCTTCATTCATTCATTTATTTATTCATTCATTCACTCATTCATTTATTCATTCTTGTACACGATACGTTAAGTGTAGAGGATGTTTGATTCTTGTCTCAATTTCCTTGCCTTTTGATTTCAGCACCTGAGAAGCTGAAAGGGAAGCAACACGATCCAGCCTCTGACATGTGGAGCATTGGTGTAATCACATACCTTCTGTAAGAACGAATGCATAGATGGATGGAGAGATTTATGGATGGATGGATGGATGAATGGATAGATGGAAGTGTTGATAGATGAATGGATGAATGGATAGATGGAAGTGTTGATAGATGAATGGATGAATGGATAGATGGAAGTGTTGATAGATGAATGGATGAATGGATAGATGGAAGTGTTGATAAATGGATGGATGGATGAATGGATAGATGGAAGTGTTGATAGATGGATGGATGGATGAATGGACGGGTGGATGCATATATTATATATATATGTAGTGGTGTGCATATTTTCAATTCAATTCTATGTGTTTTATTGATCCCAGAACATGTAAGTAAATTGCATATATTGATAATCAAAAGGACTGAGAGAAATGCCCGCAAAAGAGCAACTTTCCCATTAGTCGTGGTACACTTTTCTTCTTGGGAAGTCGGGATACAGTAAAAAGTGGTATAAAAGGCTATTCAGATTGAAAAGCATAGACCTTAAACTTAAATAGTTAAATAAGACAGTGTTTCCCAAACTTTTTGGTCGTGGGACCCACTTCGGAAAACCTTTGAATGTCCGCTATAACCACCTCACAAAGGCGAACAATATTGTGCTAAATTTAATTAGCATTTCAACGTCATTTTGCAATGTATAGTCCTACATTGAATATACTCGATATAATGAAGAAATTAGACCAGACTCTACTTATTGGAGTATTCTATAGTGACAATATAACAAAGAATGTCAAGAGAATAGTTTCACCTTGTTTTTCTGAATTTAATCGAACTATTTTTACATAGACCTGAAGCATGGCGACCCACATGACAAGACGCCGCAGCTCACTTTTGGGTGACGACTCATAGTTAGGGAAACACTGAAATGGGAGACATCATCGCACACAATGCCATACATGTTATTCAAGCGAAATTTTGAACAGATGATCTTTCAGTTTTTTAAAACAAATGCTTTTGCATGACTGTATGTGTGTATATGTTTATACAAATGTACATACATACGCGTGCATGTATGTATGTAGTGCTGCTGCTGCTGGTGCAGGTTGTCTGGCAACGAGGCCTTCGATGCTTCGAGTGATGCAGAGATGTTTAAAAAGATCCTGCGATGCAACTACGACCTGAGGAGCTACGACTGGGAGATCATCGGACTCAGCGCAAAGGTATTCTAGACACAAACACACTTCCGGACACGCAGGCCCGCAGAGAGGGGTGCAGGGGGGTAATTACCAATGGTCCTGGCGATAATCTGGGGCCCGAGCCGGACCCGCAATCAACTTATGAAATATAAAATACTCAAGTTTTAGAAAAAAAATGTATTTATTCCTTTTTAAATGTAATATTACTGACACTTAACTACAATCAATTCAAACTCCAACCTTCTAAATATCAGCTTACTTATCATTTCTTTGCTGTACGTGGAACTCACCAATTTTCGTCAAAAAACGAACTTTCATCTGCTAAATTTAGCGTTGTGCTCTTTTAGGCCTAACTGAAGTAAATAAATGTAATTTTGTTTGTAACGATGGAATATAAGCACAAATCTGGGGGGGGGGCCACATGAACGAGAAGAAAAGCTAACTTAGTTGAAAAGGCAAAACTCGGTATATTCCCACATTATTTCAGCTTGGAATTTCATAGAAGACAATTCGGAGTCTTTAATCACTTTTACCTTGGTTGATTCTAAGGAATTAAGCTGACATGAACATAACCGAATGTACAAAAATTAAGTTCGTGTTTGCATCATAATTCCAAAATGATGACGGTATGAATAAAATTGATGAAAATTCTGAAATTATGGAAACTGTAGAAAGGCATGGATTTTTTTTTATTAGCACTCCTGAGCTAATACATAGGCCTACACACACCATAGAAACTGTAGGTTATTTTTTAAAGATTTCCTATGTAGTCCAATGATACATGTTGTTTAAAGGCCCGTGACTGTTCTGCCCAGAGGCCCGGAATTTCTATCGGCGGACAGGGACACAGAGACACACACACGCGGACACACATACACAAATAGTGTACACACACACACACACACACACAGACACACACACACACAGACACACACACACACACATAGACACAGACACACGCAAACACAATGAGTTTGCTCCTCCTTCTGTCTCTATGTCCGTCTCTTTCCGACTGCCCGTTTGTATGTCTGTTCATCAATCGCTTGTCTGACTGTCTGCCTATCTGTCTGTTTGTCTGTCTGTTTGTCTGTCTGTTTGTCTGTCTGTTTGTCTGTCTGTTTGTCTGTCTGTTTGTCTGTCTGTCTGTCTGTCTGTTTGTCTGTCTGTTTGTCTGTCTGTCTGTCTGTCTATTGCTCCATCTGTCGTTAAAGCAGAGGTGTCAAACCTTTTGTGGTGGCGGGCCAGTTGGAATATTTTCGAGCAACTGGCGGGCCAGAATGCCGAATGCGTATGAGGAAAATGGGGTAGGGGTCTAACACGGGCCATTAAAAAAATTGAATTAGGCTTTGAAAACGTGAATCTGATATGCATTATCAATTACAAGCATCACAGAAAATTAATGAAACCTTAAAATTGACAAAATTAGACCTTTAACTCTCAATTGTGTTGTCTTTAGACAAGGCTCCGCGGGCCAGAAATATATTGTCGGTGGGCCAGAAATGGCCTACGGGGCCGGCTCTTTGACACCTCTGCGTTAAAGTATACCCTGTGTGGCAAACCATCAGTGGATGTCAAGCGGTTAGCGATAGTTCAAAGTTTCAAACGCCACCAAGGCCGACGTTTGTTTAATTGTTCTGCGCCACCCGCCATGAGTTTATACACTGTCGGTGAGAAGATGAGACGGCGAGGCAATATGCCCAGGCAAAGAAAGCAACTCATGCAGGAGTTGAAAATCAATGTCTGCAATTTCAACTGCACGGAAATGATACGTAGGTACGTTGTAGGTAGTTGCAGTTTAACGGCACTGTGTGATAACAAGATCATTTAGCGTCGCCCTCCTTTATCCAGGCTTGGGACCGGCACTCCCTGAGTTTTGAGGGGTTGAACTGATATTGGCATCGCCTTGATCTTATAAGCATACTTGTTTTATTGGACGATTGAATGGTGTGTAAGGTAATGCACTATTTTCTTTAATATTCCTAAGCTTAACGTTGTGGTATGACGACAAATCAGTAAAGCCTCAGCGTATCCAGTCAATGTTCTATTATTAATCCACAGTTTAACGTCGTCATGTGACATATATGGCCGTTGACGACAATTTGAAACATTTACAGTACAGTGCAAAGAAATTCATAGCGTCTGAAAGACACCATTCAAAACTGTCTGAATTTAAACTGTCATTAGTGTTCATTGTTTTACAACATAAATAATAATGATATTAATGACATCAATAATACATGTAATATAGTATTTCATGCAATTGTAACAATATTTGCATCAATATTTGCATCAAGAAAGGTTCAAAATAAAACAAATTGTGTATGACCAGTCACTATTGTACATTATGTAATCATCAAACTTTTAATGAATTTTTTTAGCATGAGATTTTTTCATAATGTTCTTATTCTATCAAACATTATTACAGAAATATTTTCATATAATGTATGTTTATAACAATCATTGATCATATTATACCAAGGTGTAATTCAGTGAATTACAGCTTTGCATAAGTCTCAAATTGCTCACTTTGACTTTCTAACACAGCTCCATTAACATTTGTCATATATGCATGTATATGTATGAAATTACTCAAATGAGGTCAATATTAATTATCACATGTTTGTACAAGCGCCTAATTTACACAATCGAAGCAAATCAATTGAAATAAAGAAAGAATCTTTTAAAGCCAAAGCATTAGCCAATCTACATCAACTATAACCAATTCCTAAGACAACTTATCATCATAACTGCAACATGACAATAGAAACTTAATGCAAGAAGACAAAGCATTTTTAGCACGCCAATAACTGAGTACATGTTGAATCACATTTAGCAAACTTCACTCAGAATAAATAATTCTTAATCTAGTGCAAAATGTTTTCCAGAGGTTTACAGATTATAGATATTCATAATCTTTACACCAAGATAATCTTATTCTATTCTTTTATTTGACACATATAATTGTCAATAAAATCAGTCTATAAAAAAATAATACTTGACTTTCTTAACTATCACACATTTTTATGACTAATTTTGCACACACTAAAAAACAACTCAATATATGTAAGACAACAGTTACACAAGTTTTCAATTATAAATAAGGCTTTTAAGCATATAAACTTTACTTTGCATACAACCATCACTAAGTAATTTAAAAAAATTAAAATCCATTTTATATAAAACACATGCATCTTTTAATAAGTTAGAGATATTCTCTGTTCTACAATTTAATAATAAATGGTAAATATTTTCTGGGACTTACCATAAACTACAAAGTCCAGCTTCATGTTTCTCCATAAGAAGAAGAAGTCTTTCTTTCAGATTTACTTTTCCTAATCTTAATCTTGATATTTGAACCTCTTTCTTTCTATTTGGGTCAGTAAATTTTAAGCATGTGTCCACCACAGGACAAATATGTTTATAATGCTGACACTTCGAATCATTGCATATTCAATCTACCATTCATTACCCACATGTGATTTTATAATGGAAAAGATTTCTTGTAATTCTAAATAATTTGTTGAATTTATATTAGACAAATAAGAGATTGTTTTGCTAAAGCATCTGCTGTTTCATTACCTAATATATTAACGTGACTAGGAATTCAAATTAGACATATGTTACTCATTTTAATTTGATTCATTGCTATCATTGTTTCCTGTAAAAGGAGTGGTCTAGAGCGTGAATAGAAGTCAGAGCACTCAAACAATCAGAAAAAACAGCAATTTTCTTATTATCTTGGTTTACATTCTCTGATATCCATAATAAAACTTCTTTAATTGCAGTTAATTCAGCGACATATTTGCAAGAATCATAGCAGAAACGGACTTCTTTATCTATCTTTAAGGATGGGATTGTGTATGGGGCCGTTCACATATTATATAACGCATAAAATCCCAATTGTTGACTCAACCCTCTACCCCTAATAATGTTATATAACATCAGCTGTGACCCCCCACCCCTATATTATATAACAGATATGCTACCCTACCCCACCCCAGCCTTTAACATCTTAAAAGACATAAAATCGACATCATTGTATTGCACAATTTGACACTTTTATAGCAATACGATGTTAGCACTTTAATAGTAGTGATTCAGCTGATAATTGCCTTTATCCAATTCAAGAACGGCAGTAAAAATCATCATATGCCCAACTGGCAATGTAACAAAAGCTACCTTATAATTGTGTACTCTCTCGTGCCAATGATGATTAGACCGGATGTATGGAGCTCCTCTGTATCTTAATGATCGGACTTTTAATGGCGAAAAATTCACTTGTATGCACTACGGTAAATAATTGGGTAGTCGACGATTGTCACCATGTATGTACATGTAAGCCTACTAATACAGTATGATGATACATGGTAATGACGTACATCCTACTTAAAAGCACCATTTTAGTTTCCCTCCTGTCTTGCACTAGAAATGAGCATTACAGTATCACACAGAATGGATTGGTTTAATATTGCACTATCAGGTATTTATCGATAACTTCGCGGTACAACTCTACCTATTTAATAGCGTATGCTGTATGCAGAGTGTATACCACAACTGCAATTGGGTATTTAAACAAACAAACTATTTGCACATACTATAGAAAATGAAATTAAACATCATGATCATACGTACCAAAATAATTATTTCAAGTGAATGAATTTTAATTTAAACCAGAATCAAAACAAAGCACACAGAATTGAATTTTAGAGCGTTTAAAGCTATGCACATGAAATTGTTAAAACTGTAAACAGCAAATTGTTAAAAGTGGATTTATAAAATAATAACTAAGAACGTGAAATCAATTCGCCAGGTGGCAGCTAAAATGGTGCTTGTTTTGGTTCACAACATATTGTGAACTTCGATTAAACAATGAAGATCCGTGGTACATGCAATTTCCAATTGGCAGGCAAACAGGCAAAATAGCATAAGCTGAAAAGTTTGTTATATAACAAAACCCTCAACCTACCCCCGCCCTACACAATATAACGCTAACAAAACACGAACCCACCCACCTACCCCTTGAGCGTTATATAATATGTGAACCGCCCCTATGCAGCAGAAACTAAGTTATCAGCTTTAGATCCATCGATGTATATGTTATAAAATAGGAATCATGACCAACATTAACACACTATTAACTACGTTTTGGTCTTATAAAGTGAATATAGTTATAAAAAGAGGTGTTCGTGATCTTTTTGCTAGTTTTCTCTGATAATAATATTAATAGCAATTGTATTTTAATTTCAAACTGACAAACCGCAGTATGATTACAGAAATAATTACAACAAAAGATAACATTCTATTACAAGAGTCGAATTTAACTGTCGGCAACTTTGCAAGGCATACATTACGTTATACATCTAATTTGACCAATGCCGCCACCTAGCGAAACAAGGACCAGTCAACCTTACGAGGGATAAGAGAATAGAACTCTGTTCCTCAACTCTGCATCCCATTGTCTTATCCAATGCCGTACTGCTCTCTTGTACCGGTACCCTTACGACACAATATCTCTTACAATATCGCTCACGTTGCCCTCCCTTGACATGCACGCTTGGACTGTCACTGTCAGAGTGTGAACAGTGGAATAGTTTTTACAGTATTTACGAATTTTTGAACATTGGTTGGATATAGTTACGGTTTAACGACAATGTGTGGTAAAATGATCATTAGCGTCGTCCTCCTTCTTTATCCATGCTTAGGATTGGCACTGCTGGGCTGTCAGCAGTGCTTTTGACAACAATGGCCGTTGCAGTCGACAGAAATGTGCTTGGGTATTATGGTTTGCCTATTTCAGACTTGGTTGCTGTTGCAGTTTAATGACTCCGTGTGATAACAAAGAGTCGCCCTCCTCCTTTACCCAGGCTTGAGACTGGAATTGCCCGAGTGCGTTCAGTGGCGGAGTTTATTTCAGACTAGTCTCTTAGGCCTATTTATAAGGTGTACTACATAAACCGTAAGAAAGGTGTTTTCAGAACTTTTTTTAATTTCATATAATCGGGTGTTAACTTTGGCAGGACTTCGTGAGGAGTCTTCTGGTCAAGGACCCTGGGCGGCGGTTGACTCCAGCGCAGGCCCTACGTCACCCGTGGATCGTTGGAAAATCCGCCAGGAACGAAAGCCTCGAAACTGTTCAGGATCGCATCAAACTCTTCAACTCCAAGAGAAAGCTGGCCGTGTGTATCGACAATTTCCACGTCATATGTTATGTTCTATTCTCTTCTACATTCCATTCTGTATTATATATTCGATTCTATTATATTCTTATTTCTAACCTGTTCTATTATAATCTGCATTCTACTATGTATCATATTATGTTCTAGTCCATATCTATTCTGATCTATGTTCGATTCTTCTCAGTATTCTAGTCTGTTCTATGCTGTATTAGATTGTATAACAGATGTACTATTCTGCATTCTATTCTATTCTACTCCATAATAATCCATATTATATTATCTTCTATGTTTCGCATTTGAATATAGGCCTATTCTTAATGCTAATCTGTTGTACTATATTGGATTATATTCAAATCTGTATTCCACAATCAATAATGAATATGATTTTTTTTATATAAATATATATATCATATTTCGTAGTCATGATGTAATCATATTTATTGACCAAATAATATTTTAGAATTATATTTCAGAATAACATTTTTATTTCAATCTTTTTTTTATAATCATACATTACGATTTTACTTCTAATTACATTATTACACGTACACTGTGTATTTTAATATGTTTATGATCATATTTAGTTTTCACATTTTAATTCAATATAAATATGCGTCATAATTTATCATTCGTATAATAATATCCTACAGGTATTGGTCTCTTGTATACCTGTAGATGGCTGTACCTGTGGTCGGTTCATCCAACTATGATGAAATGGTCGCCCTGCAGACGAGCCTCATCGTGAACGCCTCTTCCCTCGTCCTATCCGACGTCGCTCACGCCACATCGGCCTTCCAGCTGCACCAACAGGGACGATCCAGGGACCAGGCCCCGGCTGCCACCCCGTCGAATATTCCTGAACCCACAGGAGGTCCTTTCTCGACCGAGGGAGCAGAGTTTGGAATGACCACCATTACAAGCTCACATGATGCATCATCGGAGACCAACGCCTCGCACTGACAGCGCCCTACCCCCCTAGGGCGACTCAGTTCTGGATCGTATATTCAGGCGCTATATAAAGCGAGTGATCGGAATGAGGTCACGGAAACTAAATAGAATAGGTCGTTGAAACTAGGTCACGAAATGTAGATGATTGAAATTGGGTCACCGAATCCATGTAATGGAAAGTAGGCCGTTGAAACAAGGTCGCCGAATCTAGAGTGTTGAATCTAGGTCGCAAAACTAGGTCAAATTGGAACTTGGTCACATGTTCTAAGTCACTGAAAATAGGTTGTTGAAACTAGAATGTCGAATCTAGAGCACTGAAACTAGGTCTTTGAGCTGCTTCATAGAATCTAGGTCATTCAATCTAGGTTATCAAGTCTTTGCAAGTCTCTGCATGACCTCTAGCTCGTTTAAACCCAAACTTCATTTTTTGATTTGATGCAAACCAGAAATTACAGTCTATTTTGTCATTTCGTTGACCTGTTTCAGTCATGTAGTTTTATGCTACGAACAGCATTGTTGCTTTCCCCATATAGAGCATTTTGTACGTTGAAAAAAAATAATTAGGCCTAAAATGCAATCATAAAAAAATTGTTCATGCCTGTTTGGTCTATAGCTATTTTACGTGATTTCAAATGATGACGCTATCTTGCGAATGATATACAAAGACTTAACATCAGTGGATAGTCAGACAGACTGACAGAGTCTCGTTCTCAAAATCTGGGACACTTTATGACAAATGGAGAAGGATTGTGCATGACGCGGTCTATACACCTTCCTATCGAAGATGGCTGAAGAACATAATAGAGTTTCACTGTGTTCAGGCTATGGATATCTAAAACATAGTACAGTACAACTTAATAAGAGTACGAGATGCACTGAGGAAAATGAAAGGACAATGATATAATCTTTCACAGTCTGTATGACCAACGCAGAGCAACAGGAAATACTTCCCTAGAAGGGGCAATTTGAAAAAATGGGACTTGATGACATTATATAGATTTCAAACCAGGGTCGATTCGATTTAAGTCGAACGATTTAGATCATCGATTTCAATCATGATTTAAATCACACATTTTAACATTTTTTAAATAATTAATAAATTGAATTGATAAAACGGCAACAGCTTTCAAACTACCCAGCGGTAATTTGAAAGCAATTGTCATTGTACTTAAATTATGCAGTCCTATTTAAATATTCAATAGGTGACAGACACTGGAAGTTCCAGAAAAGTGCGTCCTCTATGTTTCTAAATGTTTCAAGTTTTAATGAAGATTCAAGAATGATAGAATGATAAAAAAAAATTATGGGGAATAGCAGCCTGTGTCAAATAAATATACGGGTCATGCGTTCTGCTGCATGTTATGTCGGATCCTTCCGAAATTTGTCTATTTCACCGGCAGTCCAGCTATATGCTGAATGTATCGACCTACTCGATTTAAAACTGTTCTTTTTAGCCGTGCTGTGATCTGCAGTGTTCCGAAGTGGTAACCTTTGAGGGTCGCTATATAAATCTTCATAATGACTGAATGACTGAATGACTGAATGATTGAATGATTGAATGATAGAACGGTTGAACAAGTGAATGAGTGAGTGAATGAACAAATGAGTGTGAATGAATGAGTGAGTTAGTGAGTGAGTGAATGAACGAACGAAAGACGGACGGGCGGAAGGACGAATGAACAATTGAAAAAAGCAATTAATCAATCAATAAATCAATCAACCAAGCAATTGATTAACTAACAACAAACAACTCATCGTCAACGGCTTCAAAGGCACAGGTCCTTCTTCATGATAATTGAATTAAACCTGTTGTTGATTTTTAACGACACCATTCCATATCGAAGATGATTTGGTGTCCCCCTCTTCCTTTCTCCAGGCTTGGGACTGGCACTGGCACTGTCAAAGTCCAAACAGTGTAGGAGTTAATTAAATTGAGGGATAGGATCCAGGGTTTAACGACAGCTTATGACAACAGAGGCCGTTGCCGTCGACAGAAATTTGCTTGACATATTACATCACTTACAGCTCTCAATCCTTAATTATTATTCACCAGTTTAACGACATCTTATAGCAACGTTGGCTGTTGGTGTCTTCAGAATTTGTTACATTTCAGTTAGATTTCGTAAATAGTTTTAATCCTTTATCTTTATGTTGTCTTTCTTTCTTTAGTCTTTCTGTTTTCTTTCTTCCTTTTGTGTTGTTCCATTTCTGCATGACTGGTTGCTGAGACAGCAATATTCGACATACGGTTGTCGTAGATATTTCATAATATATAAATGATTATTACATTTTATTTCTACATATATAAACATACATATTGTATAAATGTATATATATATGTATAACATACAATGTACACAAATATATATGTCAAAAATTTTCATGTGGCCATAGGTCTATAGCTTCTTTTTTGTTCATGAAGGTTCTTTTTTGACCGTAACGGTTCTTTTCTTATTTCAGTTTTTCTCCCATGAATGGATGGATCCAGGGTGTAACGACAGCGTATGACAACAGAGGTCGTTGCCGTCGGCAAAAATTTGCTGGCCATACTACAGCACTTGCAGCTTAAACATGCATATTTCCCGTAAAGCGTTCACCGTGCAAATATATAGCATACATTAATTGCATTTCAAAGGTGTCTAACGAACTGTCTAATGTGCTTTTATTATGCTTTTAAATGCGGTCGAACATCTAGCACCAAACACAGTTACTGTAGAGTAGTAAACGCTCAACGAAAACATGCTTCTGCCGCCATCTTGAGAATTTTGATGAGAATTGCAACGGTGGACACACCGTTTGCGCAATGAGAGCTTTGGTGTTTCATGTTACATGTATATGCCAGAGATGAGAAAATTAAGGTGGTAACTGGTAACTGCCTTAAATTCATCTTTGGCCCAGGTATAAGTCGTAGGATGGCGCTGCGCTCTGCCACGCAAGGCCAGTCCTTTGGCGGACAGGAATGTTTCGCACTTTCGCATTCTCTTTGAATAACAAAATAATTGCATTTTTTCATTATTTATGACGAGAAATAGAAGTAGAATTATGTTTGCCGAGTCACCATTAAAGTATAAATCATTATTTTTATCATATGGTGTTTTGCTCATAAGGGACGAAATCTACGGACAAGAAAGCAATTGGACATGTTTAATAGTTATTTTTTCGGAGTTAACCTATTCTATGTACATAGATTTCTAGTTAAGTCTTGCCAATACGATTTAACTTCCGAAGAACTATATCATTATGTAGACATCGTTGTTATTTATCATTTGTCTTCTTTTTTTTAAATGCTGTAAACCAGTTGATAGCAAATCTGGATGTGAACGAATTAATTGATTTAGTCGCTGCAGTCGGGTGTCCTACAGATGGATGTACTGGCGCTGAGGGCCTTGTTGTTCAAACAGGCTGACTAAAAATTCTAAAATTCTATTCTGAACAGGAAGCCAATGCATCTGGTTCAATAGGACTGAGGTGCATGTTCGTAATGGGACACGTTATAGAATAGATGCAATGTTCTTTTCATGATTTCACCACGTAGGCTACTGATGTAGACCTACTAAGTCAATATAAAAAAATTCAAAACGGCGACATCAGGCAATTGTTGAAAATCCAAAAGAAACTAAAAAACAAAGTCGTTCAGCCAAGACTCTGACGATTGGTCAATAGTCACTGTAACATAATTATCACTGATGTGAACCATCAAATAAATGCGCTATATAACAACTGCACGCGTGGAGATTCGCTTACCGGGAAAAGGGTGCGGTAAGAGACAGCTGATTATCTCACGTGTTCATTTGGATCAGTCGTTTCAACGGGAGAGGACTCAACGACACAGCCATTCGTCAACATTTGTCGAAGCACGTACGCAAGTCTGAGGAAACTCTGGTATGGAAAAGAAATATTACTCGTAAAATCAAATGCATAGGGCTTGTAACGTTTAATACGCGTCTTGCTTGGCAGAAAGAATTATATCGCATGTATCGAAACACATTGAGGAGTGCTAGTTGCGGTGCTGGCCCTGAAAATTTGGTACTTAATAGCGGCAACACGCATGTTCTGCACAAGATGTTCATTAAAAAAATATTGAAAGATGTAACATAATGAAATTTTTCATTTTAGTATGTTGTAAATGTATAGACCAATAAGACCAGTAATTTCGTTAAAAATTCTTTTTGAAATATTTTTGGTAATATTTATCTTCCTTTTGTTTCGCAATTGCGTATTTTGCTTCCACGCAGCGCCGCCAATAAGGAGTGCCATAAAACGTTAACTCCAGTCTAATTATATAACTTTGATAATACGCGGACCTGGATTTTGTGAGGTGGACAGTGGACATTCCGTGTTATTCTATTACTGCTGTTTTTAACAGTTGTCATTTAATAATGCCAGTGTAGTACCTAGAGTACATTACTTGAGCTGGCACGTCTCAACTTACATTAGGCTATATGTGTTACATGTGTTTTAAAGTCGAAACGATTTTAGTATGTAAAAATGCACATTTTAGGGCACAGAACTAGATAGAGCCCTCGCATAAACTGTTGGTTCGCTTTTATTAAAGTACAGTAAAATAAAATTCTCTCTAACCATCACTAATCTTAATTGTATTTTATTCACCTCTTTTTATTTCATAAGCTTGATTTCTTATTTTTGCCTTGTTGTGTTAAATTGTGAATTATTTGCACCAATACCAAACTTAATGCAAGCTCCTTGACTATTGGTTCAGTTTCTAAGCTCACTGTTAACTTTACCGCAGATATCTTATAGTTATTTGTGAGGCACCCTTGTAGCAGTATGGCCGTGTTACGGCGCCACATAAATTGTGACTATTAACATCTTTTCACCAGTAGTTTCTCAAATATTGTCTCCTAAAGACACTTGTAGTAATATTACATAAAAAATCCTCGTAGATAGAGGCATTGCAGTTTCACCAACCGTTCTTCCACTGTCCTGTACTCAAAATTATAACTAACCACACTACTAACTTCATAGACGGTCTTAAATAACTCTCTATTGTAGCACTGTGGGCTAGCTTTGGCTGCACTAGTCTAGTTAGCGTTCAGCCAGGACTTAATCATTTTACTGATGTTTGAGAAGTGTTTGTGTAATTCTGGCTTGATTTCTTAGCTAACTGTTACTAAGCGTTGCCATTTCTTTCAATCATTGCTACTTTCGAAGGAGAAACACGTTCTTCAATTCATTTTGTGGGTTAAGTGTGTGGTTCATTGCCTGTTATTTAACCTTGCATTGCTATTGATGCCTGTAACACGTGAGTGTTCATCTTTATTTTGTAGATACGATGTCAGGAGGCTCGGGACAAACAATTGCCACTCCTTAATTTCTTCCTTAGACCGTGGACACATTGCACAACCGACTGAAACCTGCGGACGTTCGCCTTCTTCTGTGTTGAAGCTTGGCAACAGCGGTTACTTTAACACCTCGTATGGCCGGCTCTGAGTTTTTTGATTTCTATTCTTTGATAGACTTTCAGAATTTCCTATTGGAGATCTGGCCTAAGTTGGTGCATATGGCTTCTATGTTACATTATACGCTAGACGCACAAGATGAACCTTGGGGGATAAAGGTCGAGATTAACTCCACCTGGACACAATTTGCATTGTGTGTTTGATTGTGCCATTCCATCTTTCTGGCTCTAGTTCTGTCTCGTCCTGTTGAGTCCTTAGGACCAACCCATTCAGTCCATCGTCCCGGCGAACAGTCAGTCCTTCGTTCAACCGTCCGTCAGTCCGTAGCCAACGTCCGACGTCAGTCCATTCATCCATGCTGCAAGTCCATACTCCAGACCGTTAGTCCGTTCGACCGAGCATCCGTCCATCCATCCAGCTATCCATCCGACCGTTGGCCTGTCCATAGACCGCCGATCCGTTCTTACATCCGTCCTAAATTATCCTAACCGATATCACATCTCGTTCCACCGTTTCTGACCGTCAGTCTGTCTAATGCCATCGTACCTCCATCCTAGCTGATCGTAAGTCTGCATGAACAGTCCGTCGTCACTTCGTGCATTCGTCCGGCCGCCTATCCGGCAGTCGATCCATTAGTCAGCCATCTATTCAACCGGATGCAAATGAAAGTTAATGAAAATGGAAAAATTACTCTAAATTGTAAGTGGGTAGATCGGTAGAACTAGGTAAGTAGGTAGATGGGTAGAACTAGGTAGGTAGATGGGTAGAACTAGGTAACTGTTTTTGTTGGTTTTTCATTTTTTTCATTTTATTTTTTCATTTTCATTGCTTTCATTTCATGGGTTGAATAAACCGGCTGACATGTGGATCGAGTGTCTGATAGGCGGCCTGACGAATGCACGAGTAACGACAGACTGTTCCTGCAAACCGACGATCGGCTATGACGGACGGGCGATCGCACTGGATAGACTGACCGTCAGATGCAATGGAACAAGCTGTGACGATCAGTTAGGATCAGTTAGGACGAATTTAAGAACGGATCGGCGGTCTTTGAACAGGCCAACGGTCGTATAGACAGCTGGATGGATGGACGGATGCTCGGTCGAACGGACTAGCGGTCTGGAGAGAACGGACCGACAGCATGGATGAACGAACTGGCGTCGGACATAGACTACGGACTGACGGAGGGTTGAACGAAGGACTGACCGTTCGTCAGATGATGAACTGACTGGATTGGTCTTAAGGACTCGATAAGAGGAGACAGGGCTAAAGCCAGTAAGATGGAATGGCACAATCAGACAAATGATGCAACTTATGTCAAGGTAGAGTTCTATCTCTATCTTTATCTGTCAAGGTTCAATCTTGTGTGTTTAGTGTATGATGTAGCATGCAAGGTGTGTGCATTAACTTTGGCCATGTCTCTAACTGGATCTTTTTGAAGTGTATCAATTATAATGGAAATTGAAGAATCGGAGATTACGATGTGTTCTAGGAGCAGTTGCTGACAAGTTTTGTAATTCGCAGAAGGTGGCGAACCCCAAAGGTTTTGGCCAGCTGTGCAATGTGTCCAGTCTATAGAAGAGATCAAGGGATAGCAATCGTTTCTTCCGGGACTCTGGACTCGTCGAGGCAGTCAACCAGAAGCTTTCGTCATGGGTGAGTGAATATTCCCCATCTGCAGTTATATAGTGCATTAGCTGGGCTACGCCATCAGCGATACGTTACAATGGCCAACCCTCAGAGTGTTGTGTTTAGGCCTACTCTTGGCCGAACTACTTTATTTAGCAGTTTCATTTTGTATGCTGTGATGTCTATATTGCAAAATTATCTGTGTTTTGTTTTATATTTCTGCACTTTCTGTGTAGCGCTCTTTTCTGCTGTGATAATTTTTCTGACGAGCTTATGTAGGCCTACTATGTTGGGCTGTTTGCCTAAATGTATTTAGGAGGAAACTTAATATAGCACATTTTAAAGCAAGCTAGCATCACAAAGAGATTAAGGGCTGTAGGCTTGTAGCCCAGGGTTCACTCGCGTTCTTTTTTATAGTAGCTTTGAAGGGATGCTGAATGAATGAATGAATGAATATAGAAACGGCGATAAAGACTGGTGATATGCGGGTTCGACACTTGCCCTGATCAATTGGTACAGCTGCAAAGAGGCTCCCGTTTGCCGTTCTACAATCTAAATAATTGCAAGTGGTTAAATGGACACTAAAGACTGAGTAAAAGCATGATCAACAGAAGGTAACATATACCATGTTCTTGTTCTTTTAGGCATTCGGAAACTGGGGCAGCACAGGAAGCGATGTCTGATGGGTCACTCAACACAGCGGGAGAGGGGCCTTTTGTGTTCAAGGACTGGAGTAAGAGGTGTCTGTGATACGTCCTCTCGATGCAGACGACGATCGCCTGGATCGCTTGTCCTCTCCTCGTCACAGGTGCCGTAACGAGATCGAATGGGTCTCTGGTGGTAAGACTGGCGGTAAGGCCATGCAGAGGATTAAAGCGTAGGTCACTATTGGTCACATTTTCCGTGTACTCATTCTATCAGATTTTCGTGCAGGTGATAGAATTCTCCATCTTCTTTCAGGATTTACCATATTCTTTCAGGATTTACCATATTCTTTCAGGATTCCCCATCTTCTTTCAGGATTCTCCATCTTCTTTCAGGTTTTCTTGTTTCAGGTTTCTGGTTTTATTATGGGGAGGAATGATTTATTCTTTTAGGTTTTATTATGGGGAGAATGATTTATGCTTGTGTTTTTATTATAGGGAGGAATTATTTAGGTTTTATTATGGGGAGGAATGATTTATTTTAGGTTTTATTATGGGGAGGAATGATTTATATTTAGGTTTTATTATGGGGAGTCATGATTTATTCTTTTAGATTTTATTATGGGGAATGATTTATTTTTAGGTTTTATTATGGGGAGAATGCTTTATGCTTGTTTTATTTTGGGGATGAATGATTTATTTTTAGGTTTTAATATGGGGATAAATGATTTATTTTAGGTTTTATAATGGGGAGGAATGATTTATATTTAGATTTTATTATGGGGAGGAGTAATTTATTCTTTTAGGCTTTATTATAGGGAATGATTTATTCTTCTTTTAAGTGTTATAATGAAGAGGAATGATTTATTATAAGGTTTTTTATCGGGAGGAATGATTTATATTTAGGTTTTATTATGGGGAGGAACTATTTATTCTTTTGGGTGTTCTTATGGAGACCAAAAATTAATTTTAAGGTTTTGTTATGGGGAGGAGGTTTTCTTGCAGTTTAGTAACGCTCAAGCGTTATACGTGCGACCGTTTTCTCGTTCGTCCGTTTTCTCGTTCGTCCGTTTTCTCGTTCGGCCGTTTTCCTGCTCGGCCTTGCGTTCGTCCATCGACCGTCTATTTCACCGACCGTGTATTTGTTGTCTATTTTGCTCTGATAATTAGTTCGCTATATTGCTCTGTCAATTAGTTGTCTATTTTGCACTCTCAATCATATGTCTATTTTGCTCTCAATTAGTTATCTATTTTTCCTCTCAATTAGATGTCTCTCTGAATTAGTTGTCTATTTTGCTCTGAATCAGTGGTCTATTTTTGCTCTCTCAATTAGTTGTCTATTTTTGCTCTCTATTAGTTGTCTATTTTTGCTCTCTCAATTAGTTGTCCGTTTTGCTCTATGGATTCGTTGTCTGTTTTGCTCTCTATATTAGTTGCTGTCTTTGCTATCTGAATTAGTTGTCTTTATTTGCTCTGTTTTGCTTTCACAATCAGTTGTCTGTTTTGCTCTCTGAATTAGTTGTCTGTTTTTGCTCTCTGAATTCAGGCTCTATTTTGCTCTCTTAATTAGCTGTCTATTTTGCTCTCTGAATTAGTTGTCTGTTTTGCTCTCTGAATAAGCTGTCTATTTTGCTCTCTCAATTAGTTGTCTATATTTGCTCTCTGAATTAGTTGTATATATATATGCTGTCTGAATTAGTTGTATATATATATGCTGTCTGAATTAATCGTCTGTTTTTGATCTCTGAATTAGTTATCTGTTTTTGCTCTTTCAATTTGCTCTCTATTTTGCTTTCTGAATTGTTTGTCTTGTTTGCTTTTTGAAGTAGTTGTCTGTTTTTGCTCTCTGAATTAGCTGTCTATTTTGCTCTATGAATTAGTTCCCTGTTTTTGCTCTCAATTAGTTTTCTGTTTTTGCTCCCTCAATTAGTTGTCCGTTTTGCTCTCTGAATTCGTTGTCTGTTTTGCTCTCTATATTAGTTGCTGTCTTTGCTATCTGAATTAGTTGTCTTTATTTGCTCTGTTTTGCTCTCACAATCAGTTGTCTGTTTTGCTCTCTGAAGTAGTTGTCTATTTTTTCACTCTGAATTAGTTGTCTGTTTTTGCTCTCTGAATTCAGGCTCTATTTTGCTCTCTGAACTAGTTGTTTGTTTTTTGCTCTCTGAATTAGTTGTCTATTTTTTGCTCTCTGAATTAGTTGTCTATGTTTTGCTCTCTGAATAAGCTGTCTATTTTGCCCTCTCAATTAGTTGTCTATTTTGCTCTATCAATTACTTGTCTATATCTGCTCTCTGAATTAGTTGTATATATATGCTGTCTGAATTAATCGTATGTTTTTGATCTCTGAATTAGTTATCTGGTTTTGCTCTTTCAATTTGCTCTCTGTTTTGCTCTCTGAATTAGTTGTCTATGTTTTGCTCTCTGAATAAGCTATCTATTTTGCTCTCTGAATTAGTTGTCTATTTTTGCTCTCTGAATTAGTTGTCTGTTCTGCTCTATGAATTAGTTCCCTGTTTTTGCTCTCAATTAGTTTTCTGTTTTTGCTCTCTCAATTAGCTGTCTGTTTTTGCTCGTTAAATTAGTTGCCTGTTTTTGCTCTCTCAATTAGTTGTATGTTTTTGCTCTCTCAATTAGTCGTCTGTTTTTGCTCTTTCAATTAATCGTCTGTTTTTGCTCTTTCAATTTGCTCTCTGAATTAGTTGTCTGTTTTGCTCTCTGAATTAGTAGTCTGTTTTTGCACTTTCAATCAGTTGCCTGTTTTTGCTCTTTCAATTGAGAATTAGTTGTCTTGTTTTGCTCTCTCAATTAGTTGGTTAGTTGTCTGTTATATGCCCTCTCGATTTGCTGTCTATTTTTGCTCTTAATTAGCTGTCTATTTTGTTCTCTGAATTAGTTGTCTGTTTTGCTCTCTGAATTAGTTCTGTTTTGCTCTCTAAATTAGTTTTGTTTATTTGCTCTTTTTTGCTCTCTCAGTTAGTTGTCTGTTTTTGCTCTCTCAATATGTTGTCCGTTATTTAGGTGTCTATTTTTGCTCTCTTAATTAGTTGTCTATTTTTGCTATCTGAATTAGTTGTCTGTTTTTTGCTCTCTAAATTAGTTCTGTCTTTGCTCTCTGAATTAGTTTTCTTTATTTGATCTCTTAGTTATCTCTTTTTGCACTCTCAATTAGATGTCAGTTTTTGCTTACTCAATTATCTGTCTATTTTGCCCTCCGAATTAGTTGTATATATATGCTGTCTGAATTAATCGTCTGTTTGTGCTCTCTGAGTTCTTTGTCTTTATTTGCTCTGTTTTGCTCACTGAGTTATTTGTCTATTTTTTGCTTTCTGAATAAGTTGTCTATTTTTGCTCTCTGAATTGAGGTTCTATTTTTGCTCTCTTAATTAGTTGTCTATTTATTGCTCTCTGAATTAGTTGTCGGTTTTTTGCTCTCTAAATTAGTTGCCTATTTTGCTCTCTGAATTAGTTGCCTATTTTGCTCTCTGAATTAGTTTTCTGTTTTTGCTCTCTAAATTGAGGTTCTTTTTTTGCTCTCTGAATTAGTTGTCTTTTTTTTGCTCTCTGAATTAGTTGTCTTTTTTTGTTCTTTGAGTTAGTTGTCTATTTTTTGCTCTCTCAATTAGTTGTCTACTTTTTTGCAATCTGAATTAGTTGTCTATTTTTCCTATCTGAATTAGTTGTCTATTTTTTGTTCTCCGAATTAGTTGTCTATGTTTGGCTCTTCATTAGCTCTATATGTTTTGCTCTTAATTGGCTGTCTTTTTTGCTGTCTCAATTAGTTGTTTATCTTTGCTCTACTTTGCTCACTCAATTAGTAGTCTGTTTTGCTCCGATTTTCTCACTCATTTAGTTGTCATTTTTGCTCTCTGAATTAGTTATCATTTTTGGTATCTGAATTAGTTGTCTGTTTTAGCTCTATTTTGCTCTCTGAATTAGTTGTCTGGTTTGCTCTCTGAATTAGTTGTCTGTTTTGCTCTCTGAATTAGTTGTCTGTTTTGCTCTCTGAATTAGTTGTCTGTTTAGTTCTCTGAATTAGTTGTGGGTTTTGCTCTGAGTAAGTTGTCAATTTTTTCTCTGTTTTGCTCTCACAATGAGTTGTATATATTTTTGCTCTATTTTGCTCTCTGAATTAGTTATCTGTTTTGCTCTCTGAATTAGTTGTCTGTATTTGCTCTGTTTAGCTCTCTGAACTAGTTGTCTTTATTTGCTCTGTTTTGCTCTCTCAATTAGTTGTCTATTTTTGTTTTTGTTTTGCTCTCTCAATTAGTTGTCTATTTTTCCTCTCTTTATTTGTTGTCCATTTTCGCTCTCTGGATTAGTTGTATATTTTCCTCTCTGAATTTATTGTCTGTTTTTGCACTTTCAATTAGTTGCCTGTTTTTGCTCTTTCAATTGAGAATTAGTTGTCTATTTTTGTTCTGTGAATTAGTTGTCTGTTATTTGCTCTCTCGATTTGCTGTCTATTTTTGCTCTCTTAAGTAGCTGTCTATTTTGCTCTCTGAATTAGTCGTCTAGTTTTTGCGCTCTGAATTGTTCATTTTTGATCGCTCAATTAGCTGTCTCTTTTTGCTCTCTGAATTAGTTGTCTGTTTTTTCTCTATTTTGCTCTTTGAATTAGTTGTCTGTTTTTGCTCTATTTTGCTCTCTGAATTAGTTGTCTGTTTTGCTCTCTGAATTAGTTGTCTGTTTTGCTCTCTGAATTAGTTGTCTGTTTTGCTCTTTGAATTAGTTGTCTAATTTTGCTCTCTCAATTAGTTGTCTATTTTTGCTATCTGAATTGGTTGTCTATTTTTGCTCTCTGAATTACTTGTCTATTTTTTGCTTTGTGAATTAGTTGCCTTTTTTGCTCTCTCAATTAGTTGTCTATCTTGCTTTCTCAATTAGTTGTCTATTTTTGCTCTGTGTATTAGTTGTCTAATTAGTTGTCTATTTTGCTCTCTCAATTAGTTGTCTATTTTTGCTCTTCGAATTAGTTGTCTATTTTTCCTCTCTCAATAAGTGGTCTTTTTTGCTCTCTCAATTAGTTGTCTATTTTGCTCTCTCAATTAGTTGTCTATTTTGCTCTCTCAATTAGTTGTCTATTTTTGCTCTCTCAATTAGTTGTCTATTTTTGCTATCTGAATTGGTTGTCTATTTTTGCTCTCTGAATTGCTTGTCTATTTTTTGCTTTGTGAATTTGTTGCCTTTTTTGCTCTCTCAATTAGTTATCTTACTTTTGGTCTCTGAATTAGTTGTCTTCTTTATGCTCTCTCAATTAGCTGTCTGTTTTGCTCACTCAATTAGCTGTCTATTTTGCCCTCTGATTTAGTTGTCTATTTTTGCTCTATTTGGGTCTCTCAGTTATTGTCTGTTTTGCTCTCTCAATTAGTTGTCTATTTTTGCTCTGTTTTGCTCTCTGAATTATTTGTCTGTTTTGCTCTCTCAATTAGTTGTCTATTTTTGCTCAGTTTTGCTTTCACAATTAGTTGCTCAGTGCCAATCCCAAGTCTGGATGCAGGAGGATGGCTATGTTAATTTTTCTTTTAGTTTTCTTTTTTGCTCTCTTTATTTGTTGTTCATTTTCGCTCTTTGGATTAGTTGTCTATTTTCCTCTCTCAATTAGTTGTCTGTTTTTGCACTTTCAATTAGTTGCCTGTTTTTAACTCTTTCAATCGAGAATTAGTTGTCTATTTTTGCTCTCTGAATGAGTTGTCTGTTATTTGCTCTCTCGATTTGCTGTCTATTTTTGCTCTCTTAATTAGCTGTCTATTTTGCTCTCTGAATTAGTTGTCTAGTTTTTGCTCTCTGAATTGTTTATTTTTGATCGCTCAATTAGCTGTCTCTTTTTGCTCTCTGAATTAGTTGTCTGTTTTTTCTCTATTTTGCTCTTTGAATTAGTTGTCTGTTTTTTCTCTATTTTGCTCTTTGAATTAGTTGTCTGTTTTTGCTCTATTTTGCTCTTTGAATTAGTTGTCTGTTTTGCTCTCTGATTTAGTTGTCTGTGTTGCCTTCTGAATTAGTTGTCTTTAATTGCTCGGTTTTGCTCTCTCAATTAGTTGTCTATTTTTGCTCTGTTTTGCTCTTTGAATTAGTTGTCTATTTTTCCTCTCTGAATAAGTGGTATATTTTTGCTCTCTGTATTAGGTGTCTAATTTGCTCTCTCAATTAGTTGTCTATTTTTTGCTCTCTCAATTAGTTGTCTATCTTGCTCTCTGAATTAGTTATCTTTTTTGCTCTCTGAATTAGTTGTCTTTTTTGGTCTCTGAATTGGTTGTCTATTTGTGGTCTCTCAATTAGTTGTTTAATTTTTGGTCTCTCAATTAGTTGGTCTAATTTTTGCACTATGAATTAGTTGTCTTCTGTTTTCTGCTCTCTCAATTAGCTGTCTATTTTGCTCTCTAAATTAGCTGTTTGTTTTGCTCTCTCAATTAGTTGTCTGTTTTTGCTCAGTTTCGCTTTCCCAATTAGTTGTCTATTTTTGCTCGGTGCCAGTCCCAAGTCTGGATAAAGGAGGATGGCTATGTTAATTATTCTTTTGTCTCCTATAGTGAGCCTGTGACTCGACAGTGTGGATCCAACGTAATCTCTGCATGACTGGTGGAGGTCGGATGGTCACGGAACACAGTGGCATATAGAAGATATCGGATGAGCGGCGGATCATCAGTCCTGACGGAGGAAATTGAGTTCGTGCATTGGCGATGCAGCATTGATATAAGACATTTTCTTATTTCAGATTCCCTTGCTGGCATTACGGCTACATCTGGATTCAGTGGCTTTGATATACAAGTTGCTTTAGGTGCGTATACAAATCCTCTATCGCCTTCTGCTGTACTGTTTGTTTTAGTGTTTTACTTTTATAAATCTGTGAGAAAGCAGGGCTTGAGGATAAATTGAAAGATGTCTGTCTAGTTGCTGACTGTCCAGTTCATCTTCCACGTCTTTGTGTTGTGTAGTGCAATAGATTTAGTCTTATTTCTAAACAGTGTTAGGTGATTGTTGTCGGAATACTTCGTATAGCAGTCTTCATTCCTGTTTTTTTTAAAGTTAGCTGTCTCTGTTCTATTTAAACCTAGAGCGTTACGCTGTTCTTCTTTTATAACAAGACTATTGTATAGGCCTAAAGATGGTTCACTAAATAATTGTCTAAAATTCTATGACTCTGTAGCACAGTTGCGTGTTCTCTGCGCACTATATAGGGCTGTGCTGTACCCACCCTTTATCGAAAAATCTGCTATGCCACTCTGGTTTCTTCATCTCGGAATGCGAAAGGCCCCTACCCTAACCTACACATTGTGCCGCTGTTTTAAATATATTCAGTTACAATAGGGCTTACAGTGCGCCATGTTCTTGTTCTTTCAGTTGCTCTTGTGGTGATCCAGAGCTTTAGACAACAAAACTGCGACAGCTTGAGGACATGAAGGCTATGAAAAAACGCGTTTAAAGTCGTTCCATTGGGGTTTTCTGGCTGGGCAGCAGCATACCAGTCTTGGACTTCGATATAACATTTTAAGATTAGTGACTATACAAGGGCATTAGAGGACTGGTTACTCGTAAAAAGCGAGTGTTATCGGCTATAGTACATAGCCTTTGCAACAAATCACTAATAACAATGATCAGAAATAGTATTTGTTGCAATGATCTGAAATCGTTGAAAGTGCTGTAACTATTTTATTATGTTAAAATGCTTAGTTGAATTAAGAAACAAAACCACAGCAAACGTGTAGTTATGTGATGGAAAATAATAATTTTTTTTAGTAATTTTCTAGTAATTTTTTTACCGTATAATGAGTGCACGGACTGCAAATTATTTTGTCAGTCTGAGGATTCGACACAAGAAAATTGGCCACCCGCCCTGGTATGCGAGGCTACGAAACTGAAGTTGCTAACACTACCCAAGGTTGTGTATCTAGAGTCCTTCCCCTCGAACATGTGCGCTTTTGAGGCTCTTTCCAATGCATGCATGCACACTGCACAGATATATAAACTGCAACGATTCGTTATGAATCGTTGTATAAAGCGCATAAGGGTATGGTAGTGCGGCTTAGCCATGTGAATCATAAGAAAACTGCATTTCGTGAAACAATTCTATAATTTTGCCAGTTGTTGGAGAATAAGTAGGAATGCATTTTAAGATTAGCAAGCAATTGGTATCCCTTCCGGTTTAGGTTCCAGCCGTCTGCAATGTTGGGCCCATTAAATATGTTTTTTTATTGCGTCAAGGGTAAAGGTAGCAGAATATTGTACGTGATATGTAAATTGCATCATCACTGGGGTTAGCAGGAAAGTTCTGACCGTTATTTAAATAAGCAATAAACAGAAAGTAAGCCAAATTTGTGTACATCGGTTTTAATAGCAAGCAGCTCTATCGTTCACTTTCGATGATCAATTCTTACTATTTAAATGTCTGAAATTCTTTGGGTAAATAATTAGATAAGAGTGGATGGACAGAAGCTTTGGTCAAAGCAAATGTTTCCTCATCAGGAGTTGCAGAATCTTACATTACAGCTTTAGTGTCCAACATCGCAGACGAGACTGGTACATCAGGTTACAGCGTTTGGCCTTATATCAGCTCAGGCGTGACGCTTATAATGAAGAAGTTGATACTGCGGTGGATGGAGAGCTAGTAAAGCAGCAGGGATGCCGATGTTCAAGTGCTGGAGTACATGTCTTGACCTTGAACTGCTTATGCTCCAGTTTGTGAGGTCACACAGAATAGCAAACTACGAGCTGTATGTTGAATAACTGATTCCATGGTTTTTCGCCCTGAATTTACACAATTACGCCAGATGGCTTCCAGACTATCTTTGAGATCTCATTCAACTTCCGCAAATCCACCCAGACATCCACGTAGGTTTCGAAAAGGCTATGTTTGTGGTGAACAAGACCAAGAGACCTTTCTCATCAATTGGAATTGACCAGGCTCACGAGCAAAATAACGCTGTGGTCACGGCAGAGGGATGCGCAGTTGGTATTCTGCTCAATCCACCAGCTCTTCGCAGATGGATGTTGGCGAGTCCAGAGATATCTACTTTGTTGTCAGATTTAGGACATTCCTCAGAAGAGGATATTGTTCAAGTTTCACCTCTCCACCATGAGCAATGAGAAGCCTTTCAAAAGACGTTTGCGACGAAAGTTGATCGTGAAAGTTTGTTCGTGCGTGCGGCGGTTGATCGGTTTGTTGGTCCGTGCGCGCATGGGTCTGTTGATCGGTTAATGCGTCAGATCAACAGACCCAAGCGCGTACAGACCAGTAAATCGTTCAACCGCCGCACGCACGAACAGACGCATTAACCGATCAACAGACTCACGCGCTCACCGACCAATCAAGGTGGACGGATACAAACTGGAACAAGTGGGCTGCGCGAGTGAGGTAAAATCAAGATTAGCTATGGGAACGTCAGTCATGTTTAAGTTGGTAGGCTTCTGGAAGAATAAATCAGTCAGTACTAAAACCAAACTGCGACTCATGAAGGCCTTGGTGTGGCCAGTAGCAACGGTTGTGAGGCGTGGACAATAAAGAAAGAAGAAGAGAAACGCATACAAGCATTTGAGAACAAGTGCATGAGAAAACTGCTCGGAATTCCATGGACAGCAATGGTGACCACCGAACAAGTGTATCAAATGACGAAAGTTGACTGCAAACTGTTGGGTCACATCAAATCCAGAAAACTGCGGTATTTCGGGCACCTCGTGTTTGAAGACCCAGAATCTGCTCGTTTGACAATGTCATGGCGTGGACTGGTTTAAGAGGCACAAGCTTAATGAACATCGTAAGAGACAGAAAGCATTGGACATCACTTTCCCATTCATGTAATCACTTTCCCATTCATGTAATCAACCGTCACGAAGCGACAATGACGAAGTGACATGACGTGACATACAGTAGTAATATTTAGCACGAACTGTGCATATAAATATAATATGAATATAGCCGACGTACCATACGTTTATGTATGTATTTATGTACATACAATTGTGTCGTCCGTAGCGTATATATATATATATAATTTATATGAAACATATATAATAATATATAGTTTTTATATTTATATATAGCATTTGTATATACGAATGTTCACCAATGTATACATCATGTTCATACAACGCGTGTACGGGAAGCAACGCTAAGCCAATCGTCGCTCGTTGGGTGGTCCAGTATTATAGTCCGAGGCATTCGGACGCGATATTCGCCCTGGAAGACCTAATTACGTCCGTTTATCCTGAGCCGGACCTACCATCTCTTTCCCTACCGGCGCTCGCTCGCTTGCTCGGTCGGCCAGAGCCACCTCTGCCCCTCACCATCTCCCTGCAGCAGAGGGAGAAGAGACCTCCTCGCGTGCGGATCGATCGATAGCCCCGGCTCAATTCGAATTAGCCGTTGCCGAACCCGTTCGATATAAAAGCGGACGAGATGCGCCCGGCAAATGTCGCCCGTGGGACCGAGGTATTTCCACTTATTTAATTTCTCCCTTAGATCATCTCCTCTTCCCGTCAAACCCACGCAACGAACGAAAAGGTTTGCGTCTCCCGTTGCGTCTTCTTCTTCTGCCATTTTGAGCGCACCACGTGATCGAAGGTCGCCATGGCAACGCCTCGATGTGGCATCTCCGTTGCGTCGTTGTGTACGTAACGCAGACTAAGCGGGGCTTGGAAAGAGGATTGGGACGTTTGCCACTGCATGGAAATAATCTGTTAATTAGCCTTTTCGACGATGTTGCCATTGTTATTCTCGTCTTCATTCTTCCTGTTTTTTAATTAAATCGATCGCACATGAACGCTTAAATTAAACATAATGTAAAGAAATTAGGCTCTAGTGGTCACAAATCTCACAATGTGTCGCTAACTCGGTGTCGCAGACGCGGTCGTTCCTATTAACGGGCATTTGCCCTTGCCTTTTTAGTAGGGCCAGGTATATATATATATATATATATATATACATACATTTCAACAAACACCAAATTATCCGCAGGATCGTTTAAAACCTCTCAACAACCTTCAATTTCAACCCCACACCCATATACATACAACGCGTGACCCGGGCCAGACGAACTCCTCCAATTCCCTAATGTCACTCATCCCTTCTCTGCCTCTTCCTGCCCAGAACTGGTCGTCAAACACACTCCACTGGCACAGCAAACAATCCTTCTTCCAATAAATAGCCAAATGGCAGGGTTGGCGACGCCACTGTTACCGGGCCAGGGCGAATTTTATCGTAGACCCATATTATCGCCGTTTACGACACGCTGTATTATTTACTAATAGCCCTGGAAAGATCCGAAATCGCTGACGAGACTACAAGAAGTTTTTATAGCGCTTGAGGTAAAGACGATTTGATATATATATATAAATATATAAATATATATATATATATATATGACAACGTGAGTAGGCTGTGCTATCTTTATCGTACACAGCGTTTTGTCTGAATTTGAGTTGAATCAGGTTAGCAGGAGTGGAGCATTTTGATTTGCACCAGAATGGCTTGGACTGAATTGGTGGGTACCGTATGACTATAATAATAATAATTTCAATATAATTTCAAACTGACAAACCGCAGTATCACTGCAAGTACAGTATGATCGAATGTTGACAAATAATTATTACAGGAGTCGAATTCAACCATCGGCAGCCAGACAGGGCGTCCATTGCGTTATGCATCTCATTTTTAACAAACACCAACACTTAGCGAAATAAGGATAGATGTCAATCGTACGAGGGTCCACGGGTCTCGAATTCGGTTCCTCAGCTCTGCGTCACAGTGTGTTCTCCATTATAGGATCCGTGGATTATGCGAAAAAATTTGTAAATTATGCGAAAACATGCAAAATCGCATAATCACATAAAACAACGGGTCCTATAGTCATGAAACATTACGTCGTCTGTTCGGTAAACCATATCCTCTATAGGCTAATAATAGCCTGGACAAGCCAATTGCAGTTGACACTATCCGAAATTTCCTAACTTTATGCAATAATTTGCAAAAACTTTCCATTAAAAAATTTATGCGAAAATATGCGAAACTGCATAATCGTATAAACCACGGGAGGGGCCCCTATCCATCACTCTCCTGACCTCTCCCCCCGCATTATACCGCCTTGCATTGAATGGAATTGGATTGAACTAGATGTGGTTGCGTTTGATTGGGTGGATTAGATTGATAGGTTTGTATTCAGTTTGGTTTGATTGGATTGATTGGCTTGGTAGAGAAGAGTCAAGATTAGGCTAACTGGTGCAGATGGCAAGTTTTGATTAGGTAATTGGTCCATTGTAACCACAACAGCTACATTACAACAGCCGCATTCGACGAATTGCATGCCAATCATCATGTCATGTCTATACGCCTCTCCATTTGCCTGCCAGCTGTCTGCTTGTTTGTTTGCTTGCTTGTCTGGGTTGCTACTTGTGCGTCAATCGGTCTTAGTGCCTGTCTGTCTGTCTGTCTGTCTAGTTATCTTCGTATTCTCTGTTTACAAATGTGATGTTCTTCCTCTTCCTCCAATCCTCCAACCCCTCCTATTTTTCCTCTTCCTTCTTATACTCCCTTCCTCCTCCATCTTCTGATACTCTTCTTTCACCTCCACCTCCTCATTCTTCTCGTCTCTTGCTTCTCCTATTCCTCTTCTTCCTATTCCTCCTCCTCCAACTCTTCTTCCTCTTCCTCTTCTCTCTCCTATTCCTCTTCCTTCTATTCCTCTTCCTCCTATTCCTAATCCACCCCTTTCACTTCCTTCTTTGCCGCAGTTCATTTCCTTAATCAACGTCGCCATCTTAACCAACCGTGTCAACATAACATCTCCTTGGACAGCCGAACCAGAAGAAGAAGAGGAAGCAGAAGAAGGAATAATCCTCTCCAGTCTCCTATTCCTCCTCCTCCTCTTCTCTCCTCCTCCTCCTTCACCTCCTTCTTCTCCTCCTTCCCTCCTCCTTGGAGTCGAACCAATTGCACACCGGTTCCTTATCGCCACTCACATCTGACGCCAACGCGATATATAAATATATATATACACACATATAAATATATAAATCGTATCATTTGCACATACACATTGTATAAACACATATATATATATTTATGAAAGTCTTTATAAATAAATACATATATATATATATATATATATATGGCTACAAGTTTACAATACATTTGCATAAATACTCCTCTATAAATATATATGTATACACAGATATACACTCATACACAATATAACAGTTATATGTATGCAAAAATGTATGTATATATGTATGTATGTATATATACATATATGCAGCACCCATGTGCGTCCGATCCCACCTTAAGCCGAACGCATTGGAGGACATTGTATTGGTGGTGTGCAGCGAAGGTGCGTACAAATCGCATCTGGTGCGATGAGATATATACATAATATTGGAGTTGAGTTCGGAATACCCACCAAAATGCGTTCTGCGGTCATTGGACTCGTCATGGTTAATTCCTCAATCGTACTCAACCACATGCGATCGTCTGATTCGCCTTCCACCGCCACCGTTCCAACCGCCTCCCTCCGCTCGTCGTTTCGTGGCCATTGCGCCTGCGTGCCTCCCTCCCTCCCTCCCTCCGTCCGTCTGTTCTTCTGGGACTGTCGGTTGGCATGGCAACGTAAATGAGCCAGGTTGCGGCGGCGGCGGCGGAGATGTGCGTTCTCTTTGATAAGATCTGTATTGGTTTAATTCTTGTGACAGATAGATGGTCGCTGGGCCCATGGTAAAAATGGGAGGTCCATGACTGGGCTGAAGGGAGCGGGAAGGGGAAGATAGGTGATGGGAAACGAGAGGATGGGAGGAAGTAAGGATGGAATGAGGGATGGATGAAGAAAGTTGAGAGAAGTGGAGTGGAAATTTACGGTGGAAGGAACGATGGAGAAAGATATGGGACAGATGCGCAGATGAATGGGTGGATTGGTAGATGGATGGATAGATGGATAGATGGATAGATTGAGTGAGCTTGAGTAGATGGGTGGATGGATGGATGAATGGAACGAAGGAAGTAAGTAAGCAGGAAAGCAGATCACGCCAGGCAGACAGAATTGTAAGAGATATTGAGAGATTAAATGAGACAGACAGACGCGCAATGGCACTCTTAAGCGGTCAAGCAGACAGACGTAGAAACAGACAGTGGGGCGGACAGACAGATACTTCAACCGATAATGACGTCTTCTCGAGAACCGACAAAATGAGAGGCGACGAAGCAAAGAGAGAAATTGAAGGAACAAATGATCTCACAGTTCATTTGCCTTTCCAGCTATCCATCCATTCATAGATACATCCACACAAATCACCACGAAGCCTCACTGCATGTCTCCATCCATCTATCCATCCGTCCTTCCAACCATTTATCCACTCACTCACTCACTCACTCACTCACTCACTCACTCACTCACTCACTCACTCACTCACTCACTCACTCACTCACTCACTCACACACTCACTCACACACTCACCACTCACTCACCACCACTCACACACTCACTCACTCACACACTCACTCACTCACTCACTCACCACCACTCACCACCACTCACTCACCACACACTCACTCACTCACTCACTCACTCACCACTCACCACCACCACTCACTCACACACCACTCACACACTCACCACTCACTCACTCACTCACCTCACTCACTCACTCACATCACTCACTCACTCACTCACTCACTCACTCACCACACACTCACTCACTCACTCACTCACTCACTCACTCACACACTCACTCACTCACTCACTCACTCACTCACACACTCACCACTCACTCACACACTCACTCACTCACCACACACACCACTCACTCACTCACTCACTCACTCACTCACTCACTCACTCACCACTCACTCACACACTCACTCACTCACTCACTCACTCACTCACTCACTCACTCACTCACTCACTCACTCACTCACTCACTCACTCACTCACTCACTCACTCACTCACTCACACACTCACTCACACACTCACTCACTCACTCACTCACTCACTCACTCACTCACTCACTCACTCACTCACTCACTCACTCACTCACTCACTCACTCACTCACTCACTCACTCACTCACTCACTCACTCACTCACTCACTCACTCACTCACTCACTCACTCACTCACTCACTCACTCACTCACTCACTCACTCACTCACTCACTCACTCACTCACTCACTCACTCACTCACTCACTCACTCACTCACTCACTCACTCACTCACTCACTCACTCACTCACTCACTCACTCACTCACTCACTCACTCACTCACTCACTCACTCACTCACTCACTCACTCACTCACTCACTCACTCACTCACTCACTCACTCACTCACTCACTCACTCACTCACTCACTCACTCACTCACTCACTCACTCACTCACTCACTCACTCACTCACTCACTCACTCACTCACTCACTCACTCACTCACTCACTCACTCACTCACTCACTCACTCACTCACTCACTCACTCACTCACTCACTCACTCACTCACTCACTCACTCACTCACTCACTCACTCACTCACTCACTCACTCACTCACTCACTCACTCACTCACTCACTCACTCACTCACTCACTCACTCACTCACTCACTCACTCACTCACTCACTCACTCACTCACTCACTCACTCACTCACTCACTCACTCACTCACTCACTCACTCACTCACTCACTCACTCACTCACTCACTCACTCACTCACTCACTCACTCACTCACTCTTTTTCTCTATCTCTATCTCTCACTGTCTCTCTCTCTATGTCTCTTTCTCTCTTTCTTTCTTTCTATCTCTTTCTTTCTCTCTCTATTATATATATATATATATATATATATATATATATATAACTTTCTGCCGTTCTTTCTCCCATGTACATAAAGACACGTCTATGCAGCGGATGACCGCATCCAGCCAAACCATCAGCAGCCGGGAAGAGGATGAGGAGAAGGAGGAGAAGGAGGAGGATGCGGTGAACTTTTGCTTCCTCGTCAAGCAGAGAGGAAGTTATTTAATATTACATCACGTGAAACCAGCAGAATTAGAGGATCCACGTAGATAGACATGCAATTGTTATGTATATTAAATCTATATACAGATTTATTTGCTCAATATTTGTAATATGCATACATATATATATATATATATATGAACAGACACACACACATATATATATTTAAAGTGTGTGCGCCTAGAGGGGATGACGACGGTTGCTATGGTGAGGGTGATGGTGATGGTATGATGATGACAATGACGATGAAGATCGATATACGACGACGACGGCGACGACGACGACGACGACGACGCCGACGATGACGATGACGATGACGATGACGATGACGATGACGATGATGATGATGATGATGATGATGATGATGATGATGATGATGATGATGATGATGATAATGTGATCAACACTTACTTCCTAGATTAGATACAGGCGCGTTCCTTTTTATCCAAGCTTTGGACTGGCACTGTCAGAGAGCGAGCCATGGAGAAGTGAAGTTGTATCTTGATGTTGAATGCAATTGTTCAGCTTCATTCATGAAGCTATTGTAAACCTTTAAAAATAAGCAGTTACAGTCTAACGACACCGTGTTGTAACAAAAACCATTAGCGTCACCCTCCTATATCCCGGCTTGGGACTGGCACTGTCAGAGTGCAACCAGTGTAAGAGTTAATTCGAACCAATATATTTCTTCATTCACTTATTTCATATTGAAAAAATTAAAAGAGATTGTAAGATCATAATACATAACTATTATTTTTATTATTATTATTATTATTATTATTATTATTATTATTTTTATCATTATTATTCTTCTTCTTATTTTTATTAATATTATTATTTTTATTATTATACCAGAGTTTAGCGACATCCTATAGCATCACATGTAGGCTGTTGACGTCTTCAGCGTTATTTGCGTATTAGTTCAATGTCATACATAGTTTCCATCCGTTTTCCTTCTTTTGTCTTTCTTTCTTTCTTTCTTCCTTTCTTTTGTCTTTCTTCTTCCTTTCTCTTGTCTTTCTTTCGTTTGTCGGGTTATATAATACATAGCATCATATTATTATTAATATCTACTTAATGCTTCTGCTTGCACTTTACTCAATTGTTGTGTTCCGTATTACATTTTTATTCTTGTCGTAAATACAATGGCCTCCATCACTCCTTAAGGCCTGGAGTCTAAAGAGCAAGGGGAAGACTGTGGAACCTCTTCAGGACCTCTTCCAGTTCCATATGGGCTGAAACACCTGCCTCTATTCTCCCAGATCTTCCCTGCCCTCTGCTCCGAGGGGATGGAGAAGATGTGTCGTGAGACAATTGGATCTGGAATTAATCACAGTGCGCCAATTGTTCCTTTGTTTTTGGGGTGGTAAAACATCTGCTGAGGAGGACGAAATACGGAGACAGACGGAGCCAGAGACATGGACAAACAGACAGACAGAGAGTCAGACAGAGAGAGAGAGGCAGACCGACAGACAGATATTCATGCTTACACACAAAAGTTATATGGATAGACAGACAAATTGACATATAGACGGCCAGAGAAGGAGACAGAAACGTGTACACTACACAGAGAGTGACAGAGAGAGAGAGACAGACAGACAGACAGACAGACAAATCCAAAGAGACTGACTGCATTACCGACAAACAGACGCAAGTAACCAGCTGAGAATAATGTAAGCAGAGGGGCAGCGACAGAAGACGGTGGGCGAGAGAGAAGATTAAGGAAGGGCGTGTGACAGAAAGGGGTGAGGGTGGCGTAGAGCTTTGTAATTGAAACTATTGTTTTCGTGATGTCTTTGTTCTCCAGACAATATCCCGTAATGCAGCACGTGACAAAAGGTCGCAATATTCATTTCTTAATGTGATGAACAATAAAACAATAACAGTTTTATGGAGAGTCAAGGATTTCACATACTGCCGATGCATACATACATACATATATACATAATTATATATATATACATACATACATACATATATACATACATAAATACATATATACATACATACTTACATACATACATACTTACATATATACATACATACATACATAATTATATATATATATACATACATACATACATACATAATTATATATATACATACATACATACATACATACATAATTATATATATATACATACATACATAATTATATATATATATATACATACTTACATACATACATACTTACATATATACATACATAGATACATACATACATACATACATACATACATACATATATGCATACTTGCATGCTCTTCCGCCTGTGGACATTACCAAGTTACCAACTGTGACATTCCACACAACAAGTTGCTTATGTAGGAACCTGGTGATAACTAAATGAATTCGTTAGTTACACAACTGTAAACTATATGACCATTGAATTTGTCTTTAAAAGATATATTAAGTCTATTTCAGTTGATTAGACGAGCGCTTGGCAATACAACCTATAGTTTTACACCAATCACACCCTTCTGGGTTAAATGGTTCTTTAGATATTGTTGACATTTTTGCTTTCGGCTGCCATGTTGGATGCCAATTTGAAACTAACTCTTTAATCATGGTCGTATTAGAATGGACTGTCACTTTGTTAATTAGCATACGGCCTGCAGTTTGACACTAGACACATCCTTCTGGTTTCAATGGTTCTTTAGGCCCTATTGACAATTTTAGATATTGACAATTTTAGATATTGACAATTTTAGATATTGACAATTTTAGCTTATGGCGGCCATGTTGGACGCCAATTTGAAATTAACCCTTTTATCGTGGCCCTAATAGAGTGGACTGTTACTTTGTCGATAAGCATACAATACAGCCGACAGTATGACACCAAACAAACCTTTCTATGTTGAATGGTTCTTTAAACTATTGACAATTTTAGATTTTGGCGGAGTAGACTTTTAGCATCTTAATAAGCACGATAATTGATATCAGAATCCGCTGAGCAACCTTTTGTTTGCATTTTTGGGGTTCAGTCATACATTGGCCCGACTAACAAGGCTGTTTACGTCCCTAAACACGCTATTATAATTATCTCAGCTCATGTTACGAGAGATTTTTTTTAAGAGTTCAATTGCTTTTCTCCTTGTTTTTGTGTCCAGAAGGTTGTTTGTGGCGATGGTAGTATGCTTCCGTTGCTGTCCTACTAACTTTGATGTAGTCGCAGTTTCAGTACAACGATTCTGTTCGATAACATTGATCATTGGCGTCGCCCTTCTTCGTTATCCAGGCTTGGGACTGGCACTGCAAGGTGCAAGCAGTGGTGGATTCCGTTGTATAGTCTGATGTATACTTGGATGGCGCTTGCTACGAATGCTTAGAGTGACAGATAAAACTACCTGAGTAGTGCTCAATATATAAGAAGTTTATAAACCTAAAAAAGGTGTTTAATTGTTCGCACTTTCCTTCTTATTCTTCCAGCCTTAACTTCAGCAGTCACGACTCGCGTCGGCGCTACACGAATTCGTCTTTCGAGTATAATACGCATCCGGAGCAAAGGATGCATTGGTACTGCGACGGTTACCAATGGCAATCGGGGCGACACCTACGCTGGGAAGCAGACTGCGAGGATGCGGGCTGTAGCAGCATCAGCGCCAGCAGCCCACGACAGAGGGCGCGGGATGGATGGGGGGAATGGCCAGGCACAACGCCCGAGCGGGGCGGGCAACTGGTTCAGTCTGCTATTGTTGTCCCTATGATACGTGCGCTGCTATCTGAGGCGTTCGGTCGCATGCTATAGTGATGGGGATGTTGGACTGGCGCAGCAGCTGAGCCTGGCGTAGTCGTGTCGCTGACGAGAGCTGGCAGCGCGACAAGGACGTACAAACGATCCTGGGACAGAGTCAGCCAGACAGACACTACAGAGAGGCAACCGGATGTAGAGGAATATCGACGGGTAAACGCACGGATACATAGAGAGGGAGGTAGAGGGAGGCGAAAGGGGGCAAGCACCGATGACAAGGGGCGACCATGATGGCGGCCACTTGTCTTGGGGCGTCCAATTCTGCGACGACGAAGGGCGCCAACATGAAGGGCAGCGGCAAAAGTGCAAACGGCGACCATGGAACACGATGGAGGAGAAGGAAGCAAACAAATCCACAACGAAAAAACGGTAAGAGACACTCTCACTATAGCTACTTCCAATGCCACTACAAATACCACAACAATAATACTACTGCTACTACTACTATTTGTGCGCCTGTGAATAGATACCTTGGGAGACGCTATATAAATGATCGTTTACATTACATTGCAACCAGTTGTTGACTGTGAGTTGCTCTTGTAGCAGTAAGGCCGCGTTATAATATATTATTATTATTATTATTGTTGTTGTTGCTGTTGTTGTTATTGGTATGGCTATGGTTATTGTTTTTGTTATTATTATTATTATTATTATTATTATTATTATTATTATTATTATTATTATTATTATTATTATCATTATTATCGTCATCGTTTTCATTTTCGTTGTTGTTGTGGTTGCCGTTGCTGTTGCTGCTGCTGTCGGTGTCGTTCTCGTCGTCGTCGTTGTTGTTGTTGTTCTCTTCGTCGTTGTTGTTGTTGTTGTTCTCTTCGTCGTTGTTGTTGTTGCTGCTGCTGCTGCTGCTGCTGTTACTGTCACTGATACTGATATTGATACTGATGCTCATACTCATACTGTTACTGCTGCTCTCATTGCTACTGCTACTACTACATAAACTACTTCCACTACTATTTTTGCAACTACAAGTATGTCCTCCTCCTTGCGTTTCTGATTGGTAAACAGTACACAATCAACTGTAAGCAATCAATCGCAAACCATGTAATATCGTTGAATCCTAGATGATACCATATGAAGTACAGACCCTTTATACACCTTTAAAACGTTATCAGTTTGTTATATGTAAATATTCATCAACGCCCGAATTGATGATAGGTAAAAAGCTGTATGTGCTGCGTTATGCCAAGGAAATTTCGGTCGACTGCAACGGCCTCTCTTGTTAAAAGCTTTGTTGTTACACTCTGGATCTGCAATAAGTGATATCTCTTAGCCCAGTGGTTCGTAAAGTCGTGGTCCGCGAACCACTAGTGATCCGGAAAGGTCTGGTCAGTGGTTCGCGTAAATGTTAGGTAAAACAAATTATTTTTACACTTCTTTAACACTAATTAAACTTTAATTTAACTTTTTCGTTAATGTAACAGTCTAACATAAGCCAAATTTTAAAAAAATACGTGAATACGACATAAACCCATGATCATAAAGGTGTAGGCCTAAGCGTCGTCTGGCACTGTGGCCACTGTGAACAGATAAATGTATTGGTAATATTTAATCTTTATTTAATTTTAATTCCAATGGTCGTTGGAAGATGAGCGATAAATCAAGTTAGTAGGTGACAAGTTGTAACAGAGAGTGAGACGGAGAGAGAGACAGAGAGAGACGGACAGATAGACAGTCAGAGAGAGAGAGAGACAGAGAGAGAGAGAGGCAGAGAGAGGCAGAGAGAGAGAGACAGACAGAGACAGACAGACAGACATACCTGAGAAATGAATGCCTTTCTTCCATCCCTTTCATCCTCCATCACACTTTCTTTCTTTCTTTCTTTCTTTCTTTCTTTCTTTCGTCCTTCCTTCCTTCCTTCATTCCTTCCTGCCTCTTCATTCATTTCCTCCCTCCTTCTTTCATTCCATTCTTCCTTCCATCATTCCTTCCTTCCTTCCCTTCTTCCCTCCTTCCTTTCTTCCCTTTGTCCTCCCTTCCTTCCTTCCTTTCCTCCTCTTAACCTTCGTTTCTTCCTATCATTCCTTCGCCCTTTCTTCCTTCCTTCCTTCCTCTCTTTCCTGCATCCTTCCTTCCTTTTTTCCATTTAACCTTTCTTTCTTTTTCATTTCTTCCCTTTAACCTTCCTTCAATCCTTCCTCTCTTTCCTACATCCTTCCTTCCTTCCGTCCTTCATCTCTTTTCTTCCCTCTAAACTTTTTCCTTCCTTTTATCCTTCCTTCCTTCCTTCCTTCCTTCCTACACGTCCCCTCCCCCGCCACTCTTCCAATCCACTCTACCTCCCCATCGCCTACACCCACCACGTTCGAAAAAACCCAAAGACGCGTGAGCGTTACACCAAAGAGGAATGCTTCCGGGAGGAGGGTCTGTGTGCAGGGATGTCAGGGTCAAGCTATGGTCACAGCTAAATGTCTCATTATGATACCCTGAGGGGTAACATAAAGCAGCACGTTGACTTGGCCGCGATTCGGTGGCTATTTCTCGGTTACACGCAGGCACACACGCATACAGACGCACACAAGCATACACGCGATTACACATACACTCATACATACACACATACATACACACACATACGCACACACATACGCATATACATACATAAAAAATGTCATACATACATACATACATGCATACATGCACACACGCGCACGAGCAAACATAGACACACATATACACAAACACACACTTAGTCTAGCGCCCCCAATCAACTTCATTCTAATGAGTACACTGACCGCACACTCCCTCATGTGCCGAGGCTAAGAAAATGACATCGCTCTTCCTTTGCATATTTCGGAATGCATCTCATCGTGTTGTTTTGAAAGTGCTTGTATTGTAAGTGTTAATTAGTGGCATTAGTATATGATTAGATCGAGTGGGCGATATGATTTGATCTGCATAATCTAGAAGCAGATGTTAATTAACTAAACGCCTGATGTCATGCATCAATTTCATTTCTTATCTTTTAACTTGTATTGTTGTACTGTTCCTTGGTTTTTTTTATCTCATTGTGGTTCCTCTCTTTGTCTTTGGCTAAATATTGTTGTTTTGGCTCCTATTGTTGTTCATTAGTTGGTCTTTTCTTTGTTCCATGTTGTTTTGCTTTCTTCTTCTTGATTCTTAAGTATCTTAAATCTTCATTTATTTATATATGGGTGCAAATGCACTATTTATCCATTAACTCAATCATAACAGCTACACGTTTTAAAATCACGTTAATGCACTGGCTTCAATAGATATCAGATCCGGGTTCATCTATTTAATACAAAATGACGAAAGTCGGGCAGATACTTTTATCAATCGCAATCAATTAGCTACAAGTTGACTGATTTTACCTCCAGATCAGTTTCACTGTCCTATATATTGTCAAATTATGATATTGATAAATTATATCACTAATTAATTGTTCATCTAAGTTGCGTTAGTAAGGTCGGACATACACAGCTGGTGATAAGAATGTTAAAAACGCGTTTTCATTAAAACACATTTTTTAATTGACACGAATTTTATATATATAAAATAAGCCAATAAAGAAATATTTAGAAAGACTCACACGAGCCATAGATACATTTATAGACATCTGCATGAATATATTGTGTAAAACATGAGCAAAATAAACGTTACAATCAGTGTTTTTTTCTGGCGGAACGCGCCGTACGGCGTTCCGGCACTTTTTTTACAATTATTAAATAATAAAAAATGATAATTGCGCAAAAACTCTGGAATTTAAAATAAAACTTTACAATTACAATTATTTATATTCTAAAATGAATAAGTAAGTTTGTGATCATTGTGTCCTAACAAATGTATTTTATTTGGTAGTTAATTTAGCGTCATTTCTTTCGACGATATATGGCCTAGCAATGCGTTCTGGTGCCTTTTTCCTTGCGTTCCGGCACCTATTTCCATAGAAAAAAGGCAATGATTACAATAATTATAATCTCGCCACCAATAGCGTTTTCAGTGGTACCAAAAGATTTGATTTGTTCAATGTTGTATCGGCAAAAACGCTGGTACAGTTTTAAATAAGTGAAATGATTATTAGCAGTAAATTATAGGCACCTGTGATATGATACAATGTTAATATATGAAATTCTAAGAGATTTATTATTAGTATGGCAATTAAATTGCCTTGCATGGACATTTGCAAGCTCTATAATCCAAATCAGAATTCAGGGGGGGGGCAATGCCCCCTTTCCGCCCCAGATGACGTCCCTGATTTGTGTGCTATCGTCAGTATCTATCTCTCGCTGTCTTTATCTGTTTGTCAGACTCCTTATGTCTGTTTTTCTGCCTGCCTGTCTGTCTGTCTCTCTCTCTCTCTCGCTCTCTCTCACACACACACACAAACACAGGGTCTGTCTCTATCTCTGTCTCAGTCCCTCCCTTTTGCTCTCTTGAGGGATAGGTGTGCGCATGTAGTTAATTGTTTTATTGCATCCCACTTGTTACGGCATCCTCATTCCCATTATCAGCACCAACAGCAGCAGCAGCAACAGCAGCAGCAGCAACACCCAGTCAACTCATAAATCATCGCTCACTTTCACACATTCAATATAACTTATCATTGAGATAAATTTATTCAAATATATGCAAACGCAATAATACATTGGTTACCCTCGACACGTTTGCATACACCTGCATAATTATATAAATATATATGCATGCACTTACATACATACATACATACATACATACATACATACATACATACATACATACATACATACATACATACATACATACATACATACATACATACATACATACATACATACATACATACATACATACATACATACATACATACATCCATACATACATACATACATACATACATACATACATACATACATACATACATACATACATTCATACATACATACATACATACATACATACATACATGCAGACATACATACATACATACATACATACATACATACATACATACATACATGCAGACATACATACATACATACATACATACATAAATACATACATACATGCATATGTATACACATACTCATGAATACATACATATATGTTTATATTCAGAGGATATAATAGATTAGATTAGGTTATTTCTACATTATAGTAAAATTAATGTTTTTTCATGGGCATACAATGAAATGTATGACTCATATTTTCATATAGAATTATCTATGTATACATACACACATATATATGTATATATATATAATTATTTTTGTGCTGGTATTAAAGTATATGTATGTAGGTGCGTGTGTCTGCATATTATGTAGTATATAGCAATCTATGCTTGTATATATATGTATGTAGTATGAATCCAATATATCAATGCTCATAGCCATATATTATATATGTATATATATGATATTATTTATATATATATGTATATAATTAATGTAATTCGTTGCTAGGCTGGTATACCCGCATCGTCATAGGGCGGATGACAGGTGCGAGCCAGTGTGCCCTGCTGCTGCTGATGATGGGGCCTCGTTATCACCGCCCAACTAAGTCACGTATGCGATACAAGCGTTGCATCCTTCCCCCCTCCATTCACTGCTTTGACATTCTCTGAGATCCGCTTTCAAAATCTCTGCTAATCAGGGCGAATAATACAACGTAGAACGGCCGCATACAAGGCGGCATCATCCACCTCTGTATCCACATAGATACATTGAGAGTTCATTAATACATAAATACAGTCATACATACACACACATACACACACATACACACACGTAATACAGATATAAACATATTGTGTGCCTTGTATTCACATACCTACTTGCATACATGCATAATATACATAATCAGATATAGAGAAGGTACTAGATAAAATAAATAAAAGAAAGAAACGTAGTACTGCCAGGGAATTTTCACATTGATTTATTGAAAATAAGTTCTAATTCTGATACTGACTTTTTCTGTACCTTAGTTTCATCTTCTAAACCGGTTACCGGTTATTACCAAACCCACGAGTATCAATACGTCTTCTGGTACCCTCATTGATAATATTTTTACTAACATCTGTCACAATTTGAAGTCTTCGGCCATCCTGACTATGGATCTCTCCGATCATCTACCTATCTTTGCGGATTTCTCTCGCAATTTCCCGATTACAGCATTAACTAAGCTTAACCAGCGCAGAAGTATTACGCCTGCAGCCAAGGATGAATTTAGGACGCTCTTGGCTTCCGTTAACTGGTCTCAAGCATTTATTGCTTCCGAACAAGGATGCACGCAAACTGCTCATAACGTTTTCTTTCAAATTATAAAAGACATTAATATTAAATGTTTCCCACTTGTCTCTGAATCCACTTCTCAGAGATCCAAAGTTAAACAACCCTGGATGACCCCAGCTTTATGAAAATCCTGTAGGACAAAGAACTCTCTCTATAAAAATATCAGAAATATCCAACCGTTATTAACAAAGCCAAATTTGTCTCTTATGGGAATCAATTTTAAATTATAAAAACGAAGCTACAAAGGATTATTATGTCAATCAACTTGCAATTCATAATGATGACCTTAGGCAAACTTGGAAAATCATTCGGAAAATCTTGAAAATTAATCGGGACTCTTCTAATATGGAATCATTGTTTATATGTGGGGGTACCATCTTCAATCCGAAGCAAATGGTCGATCAATCTAATCTTTATTTTTCCTTTATTGCGGAAGAACTCGTCAAAAAATTTCTATTACTAATAAATCACCGACGTCATTCCTTCCAAAACTACCAATAGCAATGTGGCGGACAGGCCACAAGGCTTGAATGAAGGGTTTATTTGTAAATAATCGGTTCGCCATAGCGTTATTTTAACATGTATTTTTTTACAGTGTTGCGCCTTGCAAGGGCTTAAGATCATACGAGGGAAGGCCGATCGGCGGTTTTTAGTTCATCGCATAGCTTGCAGACGCATGAATTGGCTTGAGTATAGCCTGACATGCGGGGCATCGCTATATATATGGAGCAGTGGTTCGTACTGCTTCATACGTAGAGTGGTTCTCGTACCGCTCCAGGGATCGTTGAGTGTTGCCATATAAATACGACCTCTAGTGACAGCCACTCTCGCCGTCAGGCCATTGCTGCTTTTCGCTGATCTGGTGGGGTGGGCCCCTCTGCCGTCGATCGCAAGACGGACCGTGCCCTGATCGTAGGAGTCAACAGGCTGACAGAGAAAGACCGATCGTGAGAAATGCTCACAGGTCTGGGTGCCGTTCGAGAGTGCGTAGGGACACGACAGAGAGATAGACTGGGAAAAATTCCCGACCGTGCAGACCGTGGGAGTTCTGGTGGCCGAGAAATATTCTTGTTGGCTACCTAGATCGGTCATAGTTACTCCTCACTATTTTCAGCAGGTTGTCGGATACGTGACCTCGTCGGTGGCCGTTAGAAATAGAGATCGGGTAAAGCCCCGAGCAACCGAACGTTACATCGAGAGAGGCCTCGGTGGCCGTTGACACAATATGCCGGAAAGAATTCCCCAGTTAACGCGTTGGTTAAAATCAAAAATAGTGAGACAGATTACGGCGGCCGTTGAGACAATATACGGAAAGAATTCTCCAGTGAACGCGTTGGTTAAAATACGGGGAGGGCGTCCCCGTGAAGCCGTTGGAAACAGACCGAGAGAGCTACCGGTGAAGCCGTTGACACATACTGGAAAACATGAATACGTTCAATAGATACGGGGAGAGTGACTCCATTGGTTGCGTTCGATACAGGGAAAGTTCCCTTTGATGCCGAAAACCTGATCAATTGCGGGCGTCTCCGCATATTCTTTGCTATTTACGGTTTTCCGTAAAAATCTATACCTGGCTACCTAACGTAATCATACTTACTCCTCCCGTTTACCAGCATTCTGTTGATATGCGTGTCTGATAGCAATGTCTTTGGTCGCGGTTTCCCCGATTATCTTTACTTGAGTTACTAATCGTAATATCTGTACTTGCGGTGTCCCGGCAGTATGTCTTCTTTATTGTCTTACGGTCTTTCGGTAAATATTCTACTTGGCTACCTATGTCGGTCATAGTTACTCCTCTCGTTTTACCAAAGTTTATTTAGTTCAATGTCTAGTTGCAATATCTTGACTCGCGGTTTCCCCGCGAGGCTTCTACTTGCGGGACTAGCCGCAGAAATTCTTGTTATATATCTAACCGCATAATCTTTTCGAGGACTTCCTCGAAAGAGCTGCCCGTGGTTCGTTCCAGTGTATAAGAGACAGAGTACTATTGCTTCAGAGAAAGTGATTGTAATAATACAGGTCTGTGTGAAACATAGAGGTAACGTGGTGACACTTACCTCAGGTGCCTGTGAGAGAATCGAGTCTGAGAAACGAGAGTTGGTGCATTACCTTTGGTCAGAGCTCTAGGTGACGAGTATCTAGATAATCCTACGATGAGAGGAATAAGTGCAGTCCAAGGAAGTTACAGACATGTGAGAGTCTGTGTGATCGGATATTCAAGTATATAACAGATGGAAGCAGGACGAGAAATATACCTGTTGGCTACCTAGTTCGGTCATAGCTACTCCTGCCAGTTTCCGCAGGTTGTCGGAGACGTGAAAATTCGGGTGGCCGCAAGAGATACAAGCCGGGTAAATTCCCGGACTAGCAGCAACTGTACAGACCGAAAGAGAGCTGCCGGTGGGGCGTTGGCACATAGGGGGAAAGTTCCCCAGTCGATACGATCGATAAAATACGGTGAGGGTGATCTCGTTGATGCGTTCGACGATTACAAGAAACGGTCGTGACTGGTGCCGAAGACCTCAATAATTGCGGGTGTTTCCGCATATTCTTTTTCCTGTACAGTTTCGTTAATATATATATACATGGCTACCTAACGTGGTCATAGTTACTCCCGTTTTCCGGCAGCACTTGGGTTATCGGAGACCGTGGAAGTTCGGGTAGCCGAGATCGTTAACATTCGGGTGGCCGTGATAGATACAGACTGAGTAAGTCCCAGGATTAGCGATCGCTTATAGTCAGATAGGCCACGGTAGCCGAGAGTGGTACAGACCGTGAATGAGTTCGGGTGACCGTTCGATAGAAATACCGGGAAATCCCCAAAGGATCCGCTGGAATTACACGTGGAGAGTGAACACGTTAGAAGAGCACGTTATAAACAAGATAAAACACTGGTGCCGATTGATATCTTCAGGTTGCAGCTCAAATAACTCATCTTGATGGTTTTATGGTCTTTCGGTAAATACTCTTGTTTGTTACCTACGTTGGTCATAGTAACTCCTCCCGGTTTTTCGAGTATCAGAATATATTACGGTGTTGGTGGACAGTTGCCAACGCAGAGGACTGTCAATCGTGTGCATGATAACTTATGCGTGTGAGGCCGGTATGCCACACACGGAAATGGACCAGGAGGCAGACGTGAAAGTCTGGGCAGTCGGAAATCCAGGGTAAAGATAGTAAGCAGACCAAGAATTGATCGATGCGTAAATATTACTGTTGGCTACCTACGTTGGTCACAGATACTCCTCCCGTTTTCCCGAAGTGTATCTACTTGCGTGTCTGATCGAAGTGATCGTTACGAGTACGTTTGGGTAATTGGGTACCCAGGTCAATACATGGTTGCTTGTCGTCACACAGAGTTCTGAGAACTGACTAAAGTGCGAGGGTTGGGCCCCCTCGTGCGTAGGTCGGATCGAAGATCTGTGTGCAGATAGCGAAGCTTATAGACAGAAGACCTTCACTATCAGAGTCCGTGAATACCATGCCAGTGTCATTTTTATTGAAGCAGAATATATCAGTGTTGGTGGGTAACTGATAACACAGAGGACGGGAACTTACTCCGTCAATTGTGGTGCATGACAAAATATACGTGTGCGGCCGTTTCTGCCATATACGGAAATTGACCGAGAGATACGTGTTGAGCAGAAGGCGTGATAGATAAGTGTCGGAGATGACATGACTAAGAGCTGTGCGACTTGTAGTGTCTAGGACGACAGAGTTTAGAGAGTTGAGAACAGTAATGTCTAGGAGTAAAAGACGTTGAATTTAGCTACCGATTATTGTCTAGGCCGAAATGGCTTATGGACTTGTTTCAAATATGTCTGAACCTCGTAACTTAAGAGAACGTTTGGTGTCCCTTATTCGCGATAATTTCACAGACACAAGATGCTGAATGATACGACATCAGGGAGGGAGGAAGAAGAGGCTAGTAGCTTGGAAGGTAGAGAAGGCGAGAAAGACTCCTGCCGGTATGATAACGAACCCTGTTTTGAGTACGGCCATCCTCAGAACGTTGCCCATCCGGCGACCGCGGAATAGGCAGTCAGACCTCGTGACTAATTCGAACGGAATTACCTTTCTTGGAGAAGAGGCCCATTCTTAATCCATACTGGTGAGAGCGATCATCCTGGTAGATATAGACAGCAACCATTTGGCATTGAGATTTGATAAGGAAGTGACTCGGGCGATTCCAGACGTGTCAGCCAGCTGGAGTCGACACCGTCCGTTGGCGTTAAGCAGGCGCTCGGGCGACAGAACGCCACAGCAATCTGCAGGCAACTCTATGATTCAGCCATACTTTGACTACTGTCACTTGGTATGGGCCTCAAATTACTCCTCTGACTTAGTCAAACTTTAAAACATTCAAAAGAGGGTCTTCGGTTAATTCAAGGAGTAACCCACTGCGCTTCGCCGTTATTTAAAGAACACCACATTGTCAGAATAATGCAAATTACCACCATTCAAATAGCTACATTTATGTTCTCAGCAGTCAATGCCAGGTTACCATCAGTTTTCATCCAATAGTTTACTAAGGCGAAAGAAATTCATGATCACGCCACTCGCTCGTCCAATCAGTATATAGGCCTGATCTTGTTATATACAATTAATACCCGCTTTTTCTTTCTGAGAGTCGCTTGGCCTATAGAGTCTGGAACTTGCTACCTCTGAGCTTCATAGAATCCGATCTATAACCTCATTTAAAATCGCTCTCCGTAAATATTTGCTAGATTCCGATAACTGTTAATAATTAACTTTGATGTTCATAATATTATTACATTTATAATTCCTATTTCACTGGACTTCCTCTTTTCTTCTCTAGTATTAGAATTTTCCTTATAGAATTTTTATCAATTTATATATTATAATCTCGTCTCCCCATATTCCTCCGCTGTGCACTAATGATTAGTAGTTAAGTTTAGTTAAGAGTGTTATATATTTTCTATATTATCTTTTTATTTTTTTCATATTGTTTGACACAAGGCTCACTTACTTACTTACTTACTCCTCTCCTTCTCTGATATATAACTATAATCTTTAATCTATTTATAAACAGGTTCTTCACTACCCATCTACATTAGTAATTACAATTAAGTATTTTGCAATCTTCGTTGGGGTTCCCTCTACAGCGAGATCCTCCTTTGGGTCCTCCGTGTTATCCATCGTTCTTCCTGTTAAGTTGTGATTTGTTATGCCTCCTGCACTGAATTTTTGATTCTATTGTTATGAAGCCACATGTTTGCAGTTTATTCTTTTGTGCTCGTATTGCTGGATAACAATAAACTAGTTAAACGAGTTAAAATCATATATTTATTGCCATAAGCTAGGTACTAGCTTATGGCAGAGACCATTAACGTTGCCCTCCTTCTTTGTCTATATTCTGGTCTGGCATTAGCGCCGTGCTTAATGGTGGGGTTCAGTTTACACGACTGTTGTATGGTTTTATACAGCACTGGCAACATTTAAAAGAGGGGTGCAAGTGACTTTTATTCTTCGTCTTTCACTCGCGTAACGCGAAATCACGCGCAAATTGCAAGGCCGAGAATAAAAGCTTTTGGTGTGCCCCCGCCCATTCCATCGGCCCTTCTGCCTTTCCCTGTAGGCTGTGTCACCGAAGCTCGATCGAGCCCTGGATAAGCAATTTTTCGTCTTGTCCCACTTTCTCTCTCTTCTCACTCTCTCCCTTCCTCCCTCCGTGGCCTTTCTCCATGGTCCTGGTCCTATCAACGGTTGTCTGAACACCTGTCTTTCCAGAACACCGGCCTGTATATAAGAGTTGACGCGGCAAGGATGGAGGAGAGAAAAAGGCGAGGGCGGTGTGGCGCCCGACTGTTAAAGGCGCGAAAACGGATCTC
>OY365807.1:57870817-57878317 GCA_959347315.1 Bimastos eiseni | reverse complement strand
TACCTACCTGCATACCCACCTATTTACCTACCTACCTACCTACCTACCTACCTACCTACCTATCTACCTACCTACCTACCTACCGACCTACCTACCTACCTACCTACCTGCATACCCACCTATTTACCTACCTATCTGCCTACCTACCTACAAGTCCTATCTTTTTGTCAACCGGCCTACCTAATACCCTACCTATGTGGCTGCCTATCAACCCTATATAGAACTTACTGAAACACACACACTTACATACAGACATACATGTAGACATACGAAGAGGAGTAGAACAAGAACGACGAAGAATCGTAATAATGAGGATGGAGAATGCGGAGGAAGACGATTAAGAAAGACACGTATTGGGGGATTTGTAGAAGGAATGGGAGAAGGAAAAGGAATAGGAGAAGGAACAGAAAGAGAAGTGGAAGGAGGAGGAAAAGGAGGAGAAAGAGGAGAAAGAGGAGGAAAGGAATGAGAGGAGAAAGAGGAGGATGTAGAGCTGGGATGCGGTGGAATATTCCACCATCGATTGAACGAGACCTTGACTTCAGGATTCGATCGTGCGCATATAGGGATCGGGGGTCCAGAAAGGACTTGAGTCCATACAGCTGCAAGCACAACCTGTAATCTACGCTCAGGTCTTATCTCATGCGCTGCGCTCCTTATATAACCTAACGCCCCTTAACGTATCTCTCACTTCCTCACTCCGTCCATCCCACACCACCACCACCACCTCTCTCCCTTCCCCTGTCTTTGTCTCTGTCTATCTCTGTCTCTGTCACTGTCTGTCTGTCTCTCTCTGTCTCTGTTTATCTCTGTATCTCTCTGTCTGTCTGTCTCTTTGTCTGTATCTCTCTCTAACTTCCTCTTCTCTCACTCCCATCTCTCTCTCTCTCTCTCCGTCTGTCTGTCTCTCTCTCTCTGTCTCTCTGTCTCTCTTCTCTCATTTCTATATATCTCATTCCCTACTGCTTTTCAGAAGCCTCCGTCTCTCCATATATCTCCCTTTCTGCCTCCCTGTCTCCCTCTGTCACAGGTCTCCACTGCCATTCGGATTGTTTACCTCATGCCGTGTGCAACCGATGCCAAAGACCCAGACCTCGGTAACTGGCAATTCGCACCTTGTACCGGTGCATACACACTACGCACCTCACTGAGGTCAGGGTTCATAGCATCCCCCAACTTTTCTGCAGATTTCAACTGTGAACTAAACGTTTTACGGAAGGTGTTCTTACGAATGCACTCTGCAATGAGGATGACGAAGTGCATGGATAATGGATAATTAGCAGTTTCACAGAGATAATGACAGACAGATAGACATACAGACAGAGACAGACGAAGAGACAGACAGACAGACAGAGATAGATAGACAGAAACAGAGACAAACACAGATAAATAGACGGAGACAGACAGACAGAGATAGACAGAGACAGAGACAGACAGAGATAGATAGATGGATGTAAAGAGACAGTGACAGAAATAGATATTAGTCGCAGGAAGCGATTTTTGCCAACAAGAAAGTGAATGAATATTTTGAGATTTCAAATCAGCAGTCGGGCTCAGATGCAGAGTTATTGCCATGGCTTGTTTGTGGCTTAGATGCTCTTATGTCATTTGGGGCACACATAGGTTCCGGTTTAGTTGGTAAAGGTTGTGATGGTGCAAGTGTAATGAGCAGTGTTTAATACGAGTGACCAGCAGTTGGAAGTCAGATGGAGGGCACTGGCCATTTATTTCCATTGCCACGCACTTTAATTGAATGTAAATTCAGTTAATGAATCTATTCCAGAAGCTAGAGATTTTTACATTGCTTATAATTGAAAGGATACGTTTCTGCTTCAAGTTCTCCTGTGCATAAGAAATGGATTGACGCACATAGTGAGTTATATCCTATGAAATCCAGCAAGGCAATTCCAGCAGATCAGTGATACTAGATGGGCTTGTCGTATTGTTGCTTGCTGTAATATCAGTAATCAATTAGATGCATTGGTATAATGTGCTAGAGATTGTTGATGGGGCAAAATGTTGAAAGTCGCAGTTGAAAGCTTGAAGCTAGATGCTGGTCATTATTACCAGACATTATGTATGAACATATTGTATCAATTCAACTCCAATCTTCAAGTGTTCACTTATCTGCAGCTGCCGACGTTGTCAGACTTAGAACGGCCTCATTCAAATAAAATTTTATAGAGATGAAACAGGGATTTTTGTAAAAGGCAGAAGAGTAACGTAAGAACTGTTAAATTGACCCAGTATTAACTAAGCAACGTGTCCGACTGTCCGCTTAATGCCTATCCGTTTTTCTAGCTCTGCAGTTGATGAAACTGCATAGCAACGGCAGGACAACGTTCTCAAGTGAACACGCAGGCCACATTTAGGCAGCACATTTCTCAGTTAGATAGACGATTCTCTGACCATTCATTTATTGATATATGACAGATTTTTATGCCAAAACATGTCTCCGCTGTTCCCAACACTCCCCCTACTACTACTACTACTACTACTACTACTACTACTACTACTACTACTACTACTACTACTACCACTACCACTACTACTACTACTACTATTACTACTACTACTACTACCACTACTACTGCTGCCACTTTTACTACTAAGGCTGCTGTGACTGCTAAAGTAAAGATGATGATGATGAAGATGCTGAAGACGATAAAGTGGCAGCGATGGTGATGAAGATGACGATGATGATGGCGTTAATTGTCTCACCTGCATCGAAATTGAAAACCACTCCAACCATTAGACTCCTATGCGCTCAAAACGGTAATTGCAAGCGCAAATTAGGTACACCTCATAAATCATAATGTGCTGGTGAACTATATGCATTTATATATACACATTTATGTATTTATATATATATATAGAAAAACAATGCACCGATATATAAATATATATAATATTGTAATCTATGTCTACTGCCATCTAATAGTGGGTAGTGTATAATGAGCCAATCAGCAGCAAACTATGTATTATTCAATGCTGACCGTTTACATGTGTGATGCCTGTACCTGTTATAAAGGCCTCTGTACCTGTATTCTACATTAACTTACAAAATGCGTGCGAATAAAATATATATATATATATATATATATATATATATATATATATATATATATATATATATATATATATATATATGGAGAAACAGAGACAGAGAGACAGAGAAAGACAGACAGAGACAGTGTGACAGACACATACACAATAAAAGAGAGAGACAGAGAAAGAGAGACAAAGAAAGAGAGACAGAGAAAGAGAGACAGAGAAAGAGAGACAGAGACACAGAGCAGAGATCTTAAGCAGGGCGGATAGCCACAGTCCACAGGGCGAGAGTCATAAGTAAATCTCGCTAACCTCATCCAAGTCCTAGTTTAGGTATGTTACCGCAATCAGCTGACGATGTCAAACAATGTAATTACGAAGAACCAGAGAAATATGATCGGACGTCGTCAAGTGTTTGTGGTTGGCCTGGCCTCAATGTTTTATAAACTGCACAGAGTAACAATGGTGGCCATATAGGGTTTCCAGTGACATGGTAACCTTCGATGAAGTCATCACCATAGGATGACGATTGGGGTGTTGCCGGAATCCGACCCCGGATATGTACCGGTCCCAGCCCGCAGTCACATGAGGTTCTGATGCTGGTTGGTACCCCACGGGCATCTTCACTGGGGATGGAGGTGGTCATTGGGGGATGGGGTGGAATGACAGGGGTTGGTTTGGGTTTGGAAGGGAGAGATTGGGTCTCGTTGTCATCAGCGGTATTTGCATCATCATCATCAACATCACTACAATCACTGTCATTGTCATTGTGATCGGTATTATGATTATCATTATTATTATTAATATAATTATTATTACTATTATTATTATTATCATTATTATTATTAACATAATTATTGTTACTATTATTATTATTATTATTACTAATATTATTATTATTATTACTATTATTATTTCTATTATTAATATTGTTTTTATTATTATTATTATTGTTGTTGTTGTTGTTATTATTATTATTGTTAAACACACATTTATTTATTCGTAAACCATTGATCAAAAGTAAGAGTCAATCAGTCTAAAGTTTTCCAGTCCGATCCTGAGGCGCCATGCAAAACTGACATACAGTTTCCAACTTGGAGGATACGGACAGGTCGTCGTCCATTTGTATATTGAGAAGGCTACTCATTCCTGTTCCAAAGGTTACGTCGAAATCATGTGGGAGTCCTTCGTATAAGAAGCAGGCTGACGTTCTCAATATGTGTAGCAGCTTTGGAATGCTTAAGCTGCTCATTAACAGGGTGGATGAGTCGGGTGGGTGTATACAGCATCTTTCTCCAGATCTGTAATCTTCTTCTGAATGGACTTTTCAACAACCCTTCTTGGCAAAAGCGGGCTCCGTGCAGTATCACATACTCAATGGCGACATTTTCAAACTCAGTGAAACTCTGGTTTTTGTTGGCTTCGTCGAACTCCTTCCAGATGCTTCGCACTTCACCCGATTCAGCTTTACGATGTCACACTCAACTTTATCGATCGGTCCTGCAAGAGTAAGATCGTCCACAAGCCAATATTTAAGGGAGTTGTCAGACTCTCAAGAATTGGACGTTTGGCCATGCAGGCAAAGCTCCAGTGGTCCTAGAGGTTCGCCCTGTTGAGTGCCTTCCTCGGAAAGAATCGTTTGCCTTCTGGCCTGTAGATGAGGGGCGTATCCATAGTTGTCAAACAAGTACATACATATTTATGGAGCTTTTTCTGCGATTGCCTCTGACATTGAGTCTCTTCTCAGAGCATTGAAGGCTCTGAGGTGTCCAGTTTGACTACGATATGGTTTTCAGGCATAGACTGCAGGTATCGTCTAGTTGCGTGGACGGCAGCATCGGCTCCTCCCGATACTCCCAAGCCGATTTGAGGCGATGATAGAGTTTGAGAAAGGTATGGTGTAACGATTTGCCATACGCACATTGCGGCCAGGCGTCGTCACGTGTATCCGACAGTTATTGGTCTAGCTCCGCCATCTTTTTTTCCGAGTGTTATGACCATCTTTCCAGAAACCTGTATGGCGTCAAATCTGTCTTCCCGAGGGCATGGTAGTGTCCTCCTGTCACTGTTAGCCGTTGAGTGCTTCTACTGCAGTTCTTCCATGACACTAGGTGAATCATCTACAGGAACGTCATCAGAGCAGAGTAAACGAAGGGCCCTTTTTGTCGTCTTCTTTGAGCCTACTGGACAACGTCTGGGCAAGATATTTCCTTCGATCGTAGATCCTGTCATTCCCCCTAGTCCGTGTGTCTTGTTCCCTGATTTCTTTGGCTGCATCACAGAAGACCATTCCACCATGCCAGGTACAATGTAGGACAGTCTTACTAAAGTTTCGGTTTCCACCTCCCTCTTGGGTTTAGACAGTATCGTTATTATTATTGTTATTATTTTCGCCATCATCATCATCATCATCGTCGTCGTCATCATCATCTTCATCGTCGTCGTCATCGTCGTCGTCATCATCATCAGCAGCAGCATAATCACTGATCGGCAACTTTCTAATCCCATCCCTTCCTCCACACCCTCCCATCCCTTCCTCCACACCCTCCCATCCTGTCATCAGAGGTGAGTACACATATAGGCACACAGGAAATTCCTCAGACACCTGTTTGCCGAGACAATTATCCCGGTCCAATCGAACTCTGCACCCCCTCCCTCTTCGCACATCTCGACTCTGGCACATCAACACTCCCAGCGTTCGGTTCTATAGTTCCTGGTTTTGTGCGGGCAGATAGGGTCGACACCTTGCCTCTATCGCTTGGGGGTCTGTCCGTCGTACGCAGTCTCAACCTACGTCTATGCTTTGCGCCAATATTTGTTTACCGGTCAGGAATTTAATTGCGCGTTCGAGCTATCCAACAACCACTCTCACTCTCACTCTCTCTCTCTCTCTCGCTCTCTCTCTCTCTCTGTCTCTCTGTCTCTCTCTCTCTCGCTCTCTCTCTCTCTCTGTCTCTCTGTCTCTCTGTCTCTCTCTCGCTCTCTCTCCCTCCCTCTCTCTCTCTGTCTCTCTCTCTCTCTCTCTCTCCGTCTCTCTCGCTCACTGTCTCTCTCTGTTTTGTTCTGCCTCTGCCTCTGTCTATGCGTTAGTTACCCTCCCTCCATCCTTCCCTCCCTACATTCATGCCCCTCTCTCTCCTTGTCTGTCGTAGATATAAGGACATAAACCTCTGTATATGCAGAGCAGATAGCAAGGCAACAGAGATATAGCGAGAGGTAGGGAGAGCACATAGGAGTAGGAATAGAAGAGAGAGAGAGAGACAGACAGACAAACAGGTAGACAGAGAAGAGAGCGAAAGAAGATAGAGCTAGAATAGAGAAGATAACAGGATAGAGAGAAGATAGAAGGAGATAGAGGAGAATGAGAGAAGGTAATGAGGAGAATGAGTAGGCTGGGGGTAGTCAGAAGTAGAGGCAGGTGGTGGCGTGGGGTAAATTGAAATACTTCGTTTGGCTACTGAGTAACCCAGCGACGTATAACTCCGCTGCCTTGTGTCTCTGCCTCTGCCTCTGCCTCTGTCTCTGCCTCTGTCTCTGCCTCTGCCTCTGTCTCTGCCTCTGTCTCTGCCTCTGTCTCTGCCTCTGTCTCTGCCTCTGTCTCTGTCTCTGCCTCTGTCTCTGTCTCTGCCTCTGTCTCTGCCTCTGCCTCTGCCTCTGTCTCTGCCTCTGTCTCTGCCTCTGCCTCTGTCTCTGCCTCTGTCTCTGCCTCTGTCTCTGTCTCTGCCTCTGCCTCTGCCTCTGTCTCTGTCTCTGTCTCTGCCTCTGTCTCTGCCTCTGCCTCTGTCTCTGCCTCTGCCTCTGTCTCTGTCTCTGCCTCTGTCTCTGCCTCTGCCTCTGCCTCTGTCTCTGCCTCTGTCTCTGCCTCTGCCTCTGTCTCTGCCTCTGCCTCTGCCTCTGTCTCTGCCTCTGCCTCTGCCTCTGTCTCTGCCTCTGTCTCTGCCTCTGTCTCTGCCTCTGTCTCTGCCTCTGTCTCTGCCTCTGTCTCTGTCTCTGTCTCTGCCTCTGTCTCTGCCTCTGTCTCTGCCTCTGTCTCTGCCTCTGTCTCTGCCTCTGTCTCTGCCTCTGCCTCTGTCTCTGCCTCTGTCTCTGTCTCTGCCTCTGCCTCTGCCTCTGCCTCTGCCTCTGTCTCTGCCTCTGCCTCTGTCTCTGTCTCTGCCTCTGCCTCTGTCTCTGTCTCTGTCTCTGCCTCTGTCTCTGTCTCTGCCTCTGCCTCTGCCTCTGTCTCTGCCTCTGCCTCTGCCTCTGTCTCTGCCTCTGCCTCTGCCTCTGTCTCTGCCTCTGTCTCTGCCTCTGCCTCTGTCTCTGCCTCTGCCTCTGCCTCTGTCTCTGTCTCTGCCTCTGCCTCTGTCTCTGCCTCTGCCTCTGCCTCTGTCTCTGCCTCTGTCTCTGTCTCTGCCTCTGTCTCTGCCTCTGCCTCTGCCTCTGTCTCTGCCTCTGCCTCTGCCTCTG